>JALXFT010003428.1:0-220001 GCA_023376895.1 Aspiorhynchus laticeps
CTAGCGGTAAAAAGTGGTATTACTGCAGATAATTAATATTTACAATGGACAGTGAGTTAATAGTATAAATGCCAGTTATTAAGCTGAAGTTGTTGATGTTTCTAATTGTTGTTTATTATTAGTTGTTTCAGACCACACACACACATGCCTACAGTTACCTCACATATCAATACTGTGAAGATTATACCAAGTAATGCCCTGTGGTCGGGTCAGACGATCTTGGGTACGGGCCGGGTTCGGGCTTCAGTTTAAAGCCTGTGCAGACCTCTAGTTTGGGATGATGGTGTTAAAGGCCACAAACAGGATCCTCACACAAGTCCCTGGTCTGTCCAGGTTTTGCAGTATGTAATGCAGTCCCATGTTGACTGCATCATCCACAGACCTGTTTGCTCTGTAGTAAACTACAGGAGGTCCAGTAAGGGTCCAGTGATGTCCTTCAGATAAGCCAAAACCAGTTTTCAAATGACTTCATGACCACAGATGTTAGAGACACAGGTCTGTAGTCATTAAGTCCTGTTATCTTGGGTTTCTTTGGGATGGGGATGATGGTGGAGCGTTTGAAGCATGAGGGGACTTCACACCGCTCCAGTGATCTGTTGGGAGATCTGTGTAATCAGTGAAAACAGCTGTGTGTGTCGTCAGTGCAATGAATGATGGGGATTGTAGTGAAGTGCAAGAGTCCATGCGGTGAGTGGGTGACCTCTGGTGGTGAGTGAACGGATTCGTGACAATGACGCAGAGGAATCTCTGAATTAAATATAAATTAGGCCGCGTGTCCACCAAAGCATTTTTTTTCCCCCGAGGCTAGCAAATTTAAAAAATTGTTTTAAATGGGAGCATCTATTATATGCTGAGCACTCGGGCGTTTTTTTCTCGGCGCCAAGAGTTGAAGAATGTTCAACTTTCGGTAAAACTAAGCGCTCATCACTGTCACTTTTTAGTCATCTAACCAATCACAGTGGAGGAGTGGCGGGACTAATATCGTCACACCCTGCTTGTACTAAGACTGAACAGCAATGGAGAAGTTAATATTGCTTGTCTCCAAGTATTTATGTCTTTACCAGATAGAATTGCCGGTGTACCATAATATTGTTATGAAAAATAATGCTTGGAGAAACATTTCATTCGCGATGCGTCTGCCATATTACTTCAGCGGATATTCCATATCATAACAACCACAGCGTCTCAACTGAAATAAATAAATACGCTGTCCTCTGCTGGATTTAAGATTATACTTTCGACCTGGCTCCGCTTCGCGAGTCTCCGCTGACTGCGTGCACACCTTCCCAAACGGACGAGGCTTTTATACTTGTCGCGTTCGCCATTCAAGTGCTCACAGCTGGGCGTTTTCAGCTGGCTTTGGTGGACACGTGGCCTGATTGTCGTTACTTGCAGCTACACATACTGACATATAGCCTGTTATTTTTTTTTTAATCAAGTACTTTTTTATTTAAAAGTTAAATAAAAACTGTACTATACTTAAATAAAGATTAAATGAAAATGTATTGTACTTAACATTTAAGTACAGTAACTTACAGTTTTTATTTAACTTTTAAGTACAGTACAGTTTTTATTTCACTTTTAGATACAATATATTTAAATTTAATAATTAAGTTTTTTATTTACCTGGAAGTAAGCACAGTGCAGTGTTAATGTTCAAACTGTGTATTTACAATGTTTTAAGAGGCTGACAATAATAAATATTCTTATTAGGAATAAAACTGACTCGTTTTTTTTTTTTTTTTTAACTGCATAGTGCTACTGCATTTTAATATTGGTCATAATGGTGGTACTTGGAACGCGAAATATTTTCTGAGGTGGTACATGGTGTAAAAAGTTTGAGAACCACTGCTTTACAGCATTTTGAGGTTTATATAGGCTCCAGCAGTCTTCCTGTCATTGTTTACTGATCACAATCCCCTTGTGTTTCTATCTCGCATGTACAATCAAAATCAGCATTTGATTAAATGGTCTCTAATAGTTCAAAATTATAATCTGGAAATTAAACATAAAAAGGAACTGAAAATGTTTTAGCTGATGCTCTTTCGAGAGTTTAGATGTGGTGTTGTAATATTATCACAAACTGGTTTGTTCTTAAGGTGGTTTTTGGTGTCCCGTTCTTAAGGTGGTTTGATAGAAATCTTTTCTAACAATATAAATATTTGCTATTAATTCTTATCAATTTAACACATCCTTGCTGAATAAAAGGTTTAATTTCTTTCAAAAAAAGAAAGACATTTTTTTTACTGACCCCAAATTTTTGAACGGTAGTATAAATTGTTAGAAAATAATTCTATTATAAATAAATGCTCTTTTTTTAACTTTTTATTCATCAAATAATCCTGAAAAAAGGTATCACAGGTTCCAAAAAAATATTAAGCAGCACAACAGTTTCCAGCACTGATAATAAATCAGCATATTATAATGATTTCTGAAGGATCATGTGACACTGAAGACTGGAGTAATGATGCTGAAAATTCAGCTTTGACCACAGGAATAAATTAGATTTTAATGTATATTAAAATAGAAACCATTATTTTATATTGTAATAACATTTTGCAAGATTGCTGTTTTTTCTGTATTTTTGATTAAATAAAGTGACAGCCTTGATGAGCATAAGAGACTTCTTTAAAAAACATTACAAGTCTTACTGATCCAAAACTTTTGAACGGTAATGTATAGTGATAATAAAATGAGCTTTTGATAGGCATTGTCATCGGAGGTGGAATCTGCTGCGAGAGCTCTCGTAGAAGTTTTAGCCAGGGACCTGTCTCCAAGTTCGTCGAGAGCACAACAGTTTCCATCCCTTCAGTTAGGGCAAGAGTCAGTGCCCCTTCTCCTTTGCTTCCACCCCCACCTAGTTCACATACTAGGGTGAGGCAGGCACTAAGAAGGTAATGTAGGACCTGTGTGGAGGAAAGAACACACACACACACACACTAAGTGCAACCACAAAATTCCTCAGGCTTAAAGAAACCTTCGTCTCTATCTGCAAGTCATAAAAAATTGACAGAGGAAGAGCACCTCACCCAACTGGCTGGCCAATTTCCTGCCATGCCTTTGGGTTATCATCTAAAATAAACCTCTCAAAATAGGAGAGCTTTGAGGTAAACATCTGCCAATGGTCAAAACGACAAACTTTATGGATCCTCTGGTCGTTAACGCATAATTCAATGATTTTTATCAACACGAAAAGACGTTTTACGACAGACGTTCAAGCTAAGGAAGACCAGACCCCCACAAACGTGACATTCTCATGACCTGGACAGTGACTTTCCTGACCTCCCATCCTCCCAGGACATGGCAAGGATATGTGCCTTTCATTTCTTTAACCGAACAAAGACTCAAACTTTTATAAAGTGTTCCAAAAGACAATTAATACCCGTTGCTGTTATCAAAAGCAATATATACAATATATTTTACAAAATATATCAATGTGTATTTTATGTCATTTATAAGCTTGATGTGTTATCGGAATCTGTGGTTTTGCTGGAATCTTTTGATGTCTAATTTTCCCGATCACTATTGTTTAATTCATATGCGTGGTGGTATTATTCAGAATTTAAGATAGTTTAATCTTTGCCTTAACCATGGAGTAGATAAAGTTATTATATTTATATGCCAAATACATTGTGTTTGAGTTTGAATGAAAGCTGATTTCGTTGGCAACAAGTTGGTGTAAACGAAAGTTAACTCCTTAGTATAATAATGTGTGATTAGAACGTGTTAAAAGATATTTTCTTCATGTGACGAAATAACTAAGCAGATAAATTTACTGCAATGTTAAATGAGCCGTGTAGGTGGAGCTCCGTCCAGAGGGACAATCTGGTTGGTGGAAGCCTCTGGGGGTTGAACGGAAGGCCTCTGACGTCAGTCCCTTTTAAAAAAGCGGATCCCCGCTCTTTTTTCGCTCTCTCTCGTTCTGCTCGGAAATCGCGCGCTCCTTTGAAACTGGGGCTACTCCAAAAGCTCGCTGCCTTTAACACCTGGCCGAGTTTTTGAAGACTGAACCAACACTTCGTCAAAACTCTGAAGAAACTCTTGAAAGTCTGAAGCTATGCGAAAAGAACTTCGAGCATTAAGCAACACCGAGCAACCAGTCAAGCAACAACAGAGGGGCATCCCCAAGAGTGACGCCACGTGACGACACGCGGGGTTTCCATCATCCGGGAAACGCGGGGTTTCCTCGATCAGCGACAATTTCAACTTAAAAGCAAGTAACCAAACAATACCTTTATTCTGCTGAACTGGTCGTATCTATCTCTAAAGTAAAATTAAGATAGTTCTCCATTTGATGATCGACACGAGTCAAATCGTGTGGAAAATGAACAGTGCTAGATTGTAATCATTCTCAGTTAAACTAATTGCCGGTGTGTATGTGTGTGTGTATGTATTTTGTTTTATGTTATTTAGCTTAGTTCATGTATTGTAGTAAGATAGCAAATAAACTCTTGTTGATTTATAGAGAAGTGTTCTGTGTTCTGTTGTGAAATATTCAAATCAAATCTGCTCAGATCGCGTTACCTATGCTAATAACTGTCATACGGTTATTTAAATAATTCTGTATTCTGGTGGCCACGAGAATAAACAGAATTTATCAGATATACTTAAATTTAGCAACTCGCTGGACGATTGTTAAATAAGTTATAAGTTGGACGTTTTGATTAATACCAATTGATTATATCGATATCAAATCGTAAAATTCCCTAAAGCTACAATAAAGCTTAAACAAAAGAGCTAAATTAAACAATGTAAATGATTAATTCGTTACATATATGGTGGAGGAAAAAAAGCGAGCAAATATGATTTGAATATTCATAATCAGAAAAACATATTTTTGTATTTTGCCTATTTTTAACCGGAAGAAATAGTGTAGATAGTTTGTTTGTGTTATTGTGGTACTGTATGCATGACGATGCGTTTTGAATGAATTAAAGTGCAACTTTAATTGTTTGAGAAATTAACTGCAGTATATGAATTGTCTTGTAAGACAAAAAGTCGCTCTAGAAGCGCAAAAGAGACAAATGAGCGAATTTCCTCATTCCTCTCTTCCATAAGGCCTTAATAAGCGATCCGGTTTGTGCGTGTTCCACTTCCGGATATGCTATTTAATCTCCCGGCGAGAATATCAGATTAGCTACCTGTGTATTTCTCTGCCAATCTTTGAGTCACTAAAAACAGTGAATTTAAGGCGCGGCGCTCGGGAAGAGTGGCCCAAACGCGTTCTGGGGAGAATAGTTATTGATCTTGATCAAGAATGAATTGTGTGATGAAAAATCCACTGTGTTTTGTCTGTGAAGTTAGACAGAATTAATGTACTAAGGCTCGCCGTGGCCAAAAAAGTGTTTATAATTAATCTATGGATTAATGTATATCTCTCTGAACGAGTTGAGATTGTTGAGATCTGTGCATCGGAAATGACGGGTTCCCTGACGTCACCATAGTGACGCATAACTCAGGAAGTGCGCAGGCTCCGTTCCCGCGCCATTTTGAGCTGTTGTAAACAACAGCCTAGCTTGGCTAACTGTAGCATTGGAGCTTGGGCAAAGCTAGAAGCATAGCGAGCACATAGCATTTTGTAGATGTGGGTTCAGATGCATGTGTTTGCAGTGTGTTTTTGAAGTGCTGATACGTTAACCCTTCACAGCTAAACTCTAACTCACACTAAAACTGTTCACATCAGTTCCTTCTTTCTTCTGAATTCACTCATTCTCTCTTATAACTTCTAATGTGAAAGGACTTTAACAATACAAATTTAAATAAACCTTTAATGTGCAAAGCAGCTGATTTTGAGGAAATGAGACCAGCGATGTCACAGGTGGTTTTAAAGTAGTTGCGTTTAGGTTGTTTTGTTTCGTTTCATATTCAGCAGATATTAGTTTCATATTGGGGTTTGTTATAAATTAACGCTGGGTCTTAGCCTCATTGCTTTGATAGGAAGATAATTAATTTAATTATGATTGCGCTCTCATGATTTTAAGAATCTCATTGGATGAATTGCTATGAAATATTTGAAATTGATAATTTAATTCCATAACTAATCCCAGATGTGAAATTAAATTAATTTCATTAAAATAATTTCATTTCCCGATTCCACATAGACTGATTGAGATAATTATGTGTGCTCTGATAATTTAACAGTAACATTAAGATCTTAATTATTAACTATCAAAGTGTTTGATCATCTGGCCCGGGAAAATTTTTAAATTTCCTTTTATAGTTGAGACGATACGGATTAATTTGTTCTAATGATTTGAATAACACAAGGAATTAGTAATTGGTCAGGCTTAGGGATACAAAATTAGGGATGTGGAATTTGTAATTTAATTTCATAATTAATTACGAATTTGAAAATTCTGATTCAATTTAATAATTAATTACAGTCCCTGTTCCCCTATGTCAACACTATTGGCTGATCAATGAAATGTAATCGCCTGTAATGTTAATGAAAAATATCATTAAGATTTTAATCCATGACTGCCAATAAGGCTCTGAAATTTTAATTTCATCTGCAACTCATTAGAGCTTGTATTACCCTGCTTCAATACTTAAGGATTATTATAATCACAGGTGTCTTCTAATATTAATGACAAACATCGTTAAGTTAGATTTTTAACTATCAATCATTGCTCTGAAATTTTAATTCCAGCATTGGCTAATAAGGATCCTATCTCAAGGATACCCTATTGATTAATTCAATCCTAATCAAGCCTATCAAATTTAAATGATAACATCATAAAATTTGAATTAGAAAGTCCCATTTCTAATTTGAAATTCTAATTTCAGTTGCAATTGAGTTTTGGTTCCAACCTGTTTGGTCTCTCTCCGTCTGTTATTAAATTAACTTTTATAGGTTTCACTTTTCTTAGGCCTAATAGGAGATAGGGCTCCCCCTAGTGCTTGGTTAGTGAAGTGAAATTGCCTCCAGTGTGAGTTACAGCAAGCGGAGTCACCCGTTCTGACTGTACCTGGTGCAGGCTGGAGTGGAAACCTGAATATTTCCGTCCTAGTGTTGCAAAGTGACGGCCCGCAGCAGGCTAGCAATCGGGTATCGGAGGAGGAGTCAACGGCTGACTGGGCGAAGGTGCGGATATACCATTCCGGCCAATCTATTGACGAAGTACGCCGAACTTCGGGTTCGCACTGACGGATAGACACCGGGACTTAGCCCCGCCCCTCTTCAGGTCAGCAGTCGTTTGACATAACTCACCCGAGTCCCAGCCCGGTTGTGCCAAAAGCCACAGCTGTCTGAGAGGCTCACAGCAATACGGTGGGGGCGGAGTGTTCGGCAAAACCCTTACAGGAGCTCACCTGGTGCGTTCGGGCGGTGGGCCTTGCTGCTGAACACCACTGGAGCAATTTACATTCATCACAAAGCCTAGAGTATAATAACTTTCTAATTAGGAAAACCCTTCTAAGTAAGCAAACCTCCAAAAGAAAAAAAATTAAGGTTTCCTTAACACTTAGGCCAGCATGTTTATCCTACTAAAATTAGCAAAGCAAAACCCCTAGGTGCATCGACTCAACAGCGCCTCCGCGTTGCCACCTGTGTTACTAATCCTAAATCCTACTCTCATCTTTCTCTCTCTTCTTCCTGCTGCTATCCTCTAATTTGACTACTGCTGCTGTTGCTGAGATTTTTGCCTGTGTGAAGATCACAAGTGGAGAACTTTAGCAATCGAAACAGGTATTTGTGGAACTTGAGAACATGTCAAAATTGTTTTCCATTTACCTTCCTCTTTTGTGAAATCCTACCCCGCCAGGTTAAAACAGGTCCACAGAAGAAAGGCGCCGGAAAACTTCAAGCACGCGAACACTCTAATTAGCTTGTGGTGTCAATTTTGGTCATTAACAGGACCAGTGCTGTCATTGTTATGGTTTTCCTCCACGCCGGAGAAAACTAATCGCAATCACAGACTTACAAAATTTGTCATTTACAAATCCTCTGATTAGAAGAAACCTTCTTCTTCTTCTTCTTCTTCTTCTTCTCTTTACCTGTTCTCTAGCTGTGCTACCTGTGTGTGTGTGTGCTCAATTTTCCCCCCACAGAGGCTACAAATTAGAAGCACACCCCAGAGGATCACAGTCACAGAGAACCACACCCACCTGTTTTACACATTCAACACTAGTACACATTCTATATTGCACATCTACACCCCTTGTTTGTTGATTTGTTCTGTTTTGGTTTGTTTGTTTTGTTCTGTTTTGTTTTTCTTTTCAAGGTCTGTGTCAGTCGCGGTTCGAGATCCCACTCACCACGCCCAAACATGTCTCACACAACAGGACATGTCGGTCACTGGGAGGATTTGGAAACGTGGCTAAGCATTGCAACAGACAGCCTCCTCCCTAAGGCTGCTGAAACACTAAAACATCAGACACAAGACCAGCTGGATGACAACATAACAAGCCTCATGACACAAGACCCAAGTCACAGCTACAATCACAAAGAATTAGCCAAGATCACCGGCTCCTTAAGCCACACACTCATCGCCACCCTCAAGTTGAGCGACAAGCACGCTGCACAACGCCAGCAGGAGCTGACACGCGCACAACGACGCATAGAGCAGCTGGAACTTGAAGCTCAGGAACGACAGGAAGGGTCGGATGAGGCGGAACAAGGCACTGAGGAGGAGATCAACCGGCTAAAAGAAACCCTAGCAGCTACTAGCCAAGAAGTGGAAAAGGTCAAGTCAGACTACGATGATCGGTCCAAAAAGCTACAGTATGCTGAACAGCTTCTGGAGAAAGCAAAGGCCGACTTCAGAGATAAAAATGGCAGAATCAAAGCCCTTGAAGCTCACCTGGATGAGTCACGAAACGAGGTTAGTCGTCTAACACGACAGCTTGACTACGTCAAAGAGGAATCTGACAGTCTCCAAGAGGAACTCAAGCATGCTTACGAACTGCGCCGTGAGCCATCAAGGACACGACGCGCATCGACCTCACCCCTGCCGAGCAGGACCGGTTCACCTGTTCCTGGACTGACACGTGAGAAAAAGATGGAGGGGGTGGTGTTGAAACATTCACCAACTCACTCTGGAGAACATTACATCACGTTACCTCAGCCAAAAGGATCTGCTGCAGCCAGTCACAGATCATCGCACGGCTTGGACCTAAAAGACCTCGACAAGCTCGCCAGGAACATTGGCAAATTCACCCCGAGCGTGCCAAATAGCCCAAATGTCCAAGCGTATCTCCAAGATATCGATTTCCATCTGGAAATGCGACCTAACGTTACGGACAAAGATAGACTATATTTACTTCGAACGACATCCAGTTCTGAAGTTCGCAGCTTCCTGGACAGGCAGCCTGCTCACACAAAGAATGATTACCAGCTGCTCCGAGAAGCCCTCATTAAAGAGTTCTCCGACCCTGAGTCCGAACAAGGCCTCGTGGCTGCCCTGGAGACGAGACAAGGACGTCACGAACCTCCTCAAGCCTACTACAGCCGACTCAGACAGGCATACTTTGGAACTCGCAACGAACCTGACATGGAGGATGAACTGAACTTTAAAATTCTCTTCCTACGAAACCTTCATCCTGGCGTAAGCCACCATCTTGGCGTTCTCGCATGTCCACGGACAATGAATACTCAGCAGTTGCGGGACTTGGCGCAGAAAGCCTACGGCAAACAAAAGATGGCCTCAGAAAAGAATGCCAGAACCCCAGCCGTTCTTGACTTTAACACTCAAAGTCAAGGGCTGGCGCTAGAGGGCGCTCAACGCCAAGACAATGCCAAGCCGCCACCCAGGGAGTGGAACGCACCCTCGTCCAACAAAGAACGAGACTCCCATGCTGGTACCCGATCTAAACAGAGGTACGAACGCTGGGATGGACCACGTGGACATCAACGCTCACCTGGACGCCACTGGGAAAAGACATGGGACCAGTCAAGGCCCCACGAAAGTCATTGGGAGAGATCGTGGAACCAGCCAAGCTCATTTGGAAACTCAAGAGGGAAAAACTCATGGGAATCCAACGGAAACTCCAAGGGAAGACGACAAACTCACCCTGGAGCGACCAGCCCAAGGAATCGACGAAAGAATTCGCAAAGATTCCAAGCTGACCGAGCTCAAACTGAACCCACACAGGAACAAGAGACACCACCGTGTTTCGACTCACAAGAACTGATGAAAATGATGATGAAAGAATTCTTCCAACGGAAGGAGGAAGATCGGAAATGGGAAAAGAAAGAGAAACCAGATTCAGCCTGACTAGCGGCCGGACGAGATGGCAGCGACCAGTTGACACAACCAGCCAAGGAGAACAGCACTCCTTCACCTCACTCTCAGAGAACCGTAATCACACTAACTTCAGATGGACACGAAACCCCACCTGAAAACCCAGCAACAGAGTTAGACACTAACTCAACACCTAATGCTCCAAATTACAGCAGCGTCCAACAAACACCTGCTGACGAAACCCCTCAAGTTCCTGAAAGTGCTGTCTTGGTCATCTGCCACTCCTCCGAAGAATGCCACATCAGCCCTGATATCCTAACTGTTTCCTCCCAAACTCCAGTCCCTCAACTCCTAGGCGATCTCATTGAGAAAGGTATAGCCAGAAAATTCTACCTCTCCATCATCATCGAACGACACATCAGAGTCGAAGCCCTCCTCGATACGGGAGCCGACATTACTCTAATGTCTACCGAACTCCTAGAGGAAGTCCAAGAAAGATCAAAGAGGACTAACAGAACCCTCAAACTCCAAAAGTGTGAACTAAACCTTCAAGCATACTCCCACACAGGCCTACAACTAAAACATGTGACCCCAATTCACCTAACGGTGGGATCGATGGACCTCGTCCATCCCGTATACGTTTCACCACTTAAAACATATCCACTCCTCATTGGGAAAGATCTGCTTAATCGCTTCGAACCTCTAATAGACTTCAAGCACCTAAAGATGCGGACACAAGTCCGTGAACCTCTGCCTTGCCAGGCGTTAGACTCCAACGAGTCGCAGTGTCAAGTCACCAACACCGTCCCTAAGTCACTGATCAATGATGCAGTAGCAAAGCCAGGATCTGAACCAAGCACAAACAGCAAGGACAAGGACCCTCTCCTCTGCTCACTGCAGGAGCCTGAATCAAAC
Organism: Aspiorhynchus laticeps; assembly: GCA_023376895.1. Classification (NCBI taxonomy): domain Eukaryota; kingdom Metazoa; phylum Chordata; class Actinopteri; order Cypriniformes; family Cyprinidae; genus Aspiorhynchus; species Aspiorhynchus laticeps. Next base: position 11,097 of record JALXFT010003428.1, read on the forward strand.
GCAGGCCCCCTTCGAATCATGACTGCAATAGATGTCCAAGGCACATCAGTGTCCGACACGGCACTAGCCCTGTGGGCAGAGAACTCAGCCATCAGCCTGAAGCTATTCAAAACATTGAAGCAAAGACATCAGTGTCTACCACATGTCGCTAAGCACAGCCGCTTCCCTCTCAGTCCCTGGTCGACAACCATGGCCACCTCCAAGATCATCTGCGCTCTGGACATACGATGGAACAACAGACAGCTAACTCACTACTTCCTCGTTGTCTCAGACCTGCCGCATGACATCTACATTGGAGCGGATATCCTGGTCCGGCTCAATGCTTGTATTGATACCGTAAACGACATCATATGGGCTCCACTGTCACACCAACTGACAACGTCGGTCAACCTCAAGAATCTCCAATCCGGTCAAACCATGCCAGACGCATGTGCTATGATCACGGAGCAAGAAGCCACAATACCTGCCTACAGCAAGAGTGTCAGCGTCCGCCTCAACATGCGACCTGGCCAAATGCTCAACAGTAAGCTAGGTTTCTTCCAACCTTCCAGGACCTGCCTAAAACTCGGACTGACTCTGGAAGCCACACCTCTCATTGAAGTGTCATCTCGTGCTGTGTATGTGTTGTTCAACAACTGTACGGCCCAAGACATCCACGTTCCCAAAGCCAATCACCTGGGATGGCTCATCAGCCAGGCGTTCCACGACTTTGAACTGATGGTACCTGTCATAGGCCCTATACCCACACAGCTAATGTCAGACGACTACGACGACACCGTAATGTTCACAAAACCCCATGAAGTCATTGCCATCACGTCCATTCTGCCGGTGTCCAGAGAAAGCGTCTGCCGGTCAGAACTAACAGATGACACTCATCTCGCTGTCTATGCTGTCTCAACACAGCCTGCGACAGAATCACCTACACAGGTGACCATCGGGGACCAAAGCCCCTCAAATGACCTCACTGCGGAAGAACCCTACGCCGGGTTCAACGCACAAGTTCAACAGATCCTGAGTGAGGCAGATGCCCTCCACAATGAAGCGGATCGCCAAGGACTCAAAGAGGTTCTGCACAAATACAAGGACTCCTTCGCAAAGGATTCCCTGGATTGTGGACTGACAAACATCCACACTGTGCGCATCCCGACAAACCCAAATGCGCCACCCACATTTGTGCGACAGTACAAGATTCCAATAGCGTCATACGAGCCAGTGCAAGAGATTGTTGACTCCATGCTGGAAAAGGGGGTCATCCGGCCCTGTAACAGCACATACTCTGCCCCGATATGGCCAGTCCTAAAACCAAACGGCAAATGGCGGCCCACCATCGACTATCGCAAGTTGAATCAGCAAGTACCATTGTCACGATGGCCTATGACCCAGTTGGATCAAGAAATTCCAAAAATCAAAGGCTCGACGATCCTTTCCACATTGGATGTCGCCTCCGGGTTTTGGACAATCCCTGTCCATCCCGATGACCAACACAAGCTGGCATTCACCTTTGGCAATCGACAGTACACCTTCACACGGTGTCCCTTCGGCTATGCCAACTCACCAGCAGAATTCAACATCTTCCTGAACAAAGCATGCCCTGACGCCAGAGCCAGAGGCAACCTTGTCTATGTAGATGACGTTTTGATGAAAAGCTCAAGTGTGGAAGACCACCTCAAAGAGATCAATCACGTCCTAAACCAGCTGACAACGGCAGGAGCCAAGATCGCCCTTCACAAAGGACAGTGGTGCAAAACCAAGGTGAACTATGTCGGATTGCTTGTCGGAAGAAATGGCATCGAGCCACAGTCTAACCGCACCCAAGCAATCCAAAGCATAAAGCCGCCGACTAACATCTCTGAGCTGCGAAGCTTTCTGGGAGTGTGCAATTATTCACGACAGTTCATCGAAAACTACGCTGACATCGCACGACCACTAACTTCCCTCCTGAAAAAGGATGAACCCTTCGTTTGGACGGAAACACAGGACACAGCAATGGGCCAGCTCAAACAGCGCCTGTGCTCTGCTCCGTGCCTTGCCTACCCAGACCCAGGAAAAGAATTCTATCTGGACGCTGGATTCTCCAATCAGTGCCTCAGCGCAGGCCTATACCAGCTCCATGACAAAGACAAACGAGTGGTCGCTTATGCCAGCAAAACGCTGCTTCCCCCAGAATGCAAGTACTCAAACTGCGAAAAGGCGTTGCTTTGCACTGTGTGGGCTATCCAGCGTTTCTCTAATTACATCGGTGCACAGAAAGTCATCATCGAGACTTGTCATCAGCCGGTCACCTTCCTAAACAGTCAGCGCATCAGAGATGGCGTGGTGACCAACGCACGCATAGCTACCTGGCTAATGACACTCCAAGGACGAGACGTCGAGGCAAGATATGCCCAAAACTACAAATCCTCACTTGGAAACGGGCTAACGGCCTGTCAAAACTGTTCAACGGACACGCTGCATACTACAGTGGAACCTAAAGAACCGCCACAACCTCAACTGACGAATCACAGGTACTTCGAGGAGAATGTATGTGAAGGAATGCCCACAGCATATGTCGACGGCTCCTCTTACAACCACAAGGGCAATTTACAAGCTGGAGCGGGAGTGGTCTGGCTCAACAACGACCCCTGCCCACCGCAGCAATTCAACTTAGGCCCTCGCTCAGCGCAATATGCTGAAATAGCAGCCATCCTCATCACACTTCAAATGGCGGCATCCCACAACATCAAAGAACTCCTCATCTGTACCGATTCGAACTACGCCCGTCTAAGCTTCACATGCCATTTAGCTGGATGGAAACATAATGGATTCAAGACAGCTAACAACAAGCCTGTCAAACACCAGGAACTCTTCCAAGCAGGCGATGCCATTGTCACTGAACATGACATTATCGTTTATTGGAAAAAGGTTCGAGGTCATTCACGTCAACCAGGACAAGACAAAGACTTTAATGACCAAACCGATGCCCTCGCCAAAGCAGGTGCATTACACGGAGAGTCCTGGACATTTCAAGCCCTCCCTCCCAACCCTTCAGTAGCGGCCATAACCCGCCGCCAACACGCCACTGGCGTACAAACCCCCACCTCCTCCCACATTGCCATTTCACCTCAGTTCGCTGCTAACGATCTCCTCACACTTCAAAATGCGGATCGAACACTGCGAACTATGGCAGCTCACATTTCCGACCCATTAACTCATCCTATTTCCACCTCCGACCTAGCTGCTTCCTCCGAGCTCCGCACGCTCCACTCAATCAAGCACATGCTGCATCTAAGAGACGGTGTGCTCGCGTATGTCCCTGAGCCCCTAACTACGCCAAAGCTCGTAGTCCCTCACGGCCAAAGGGGGATGATGCTGACACACGCCCACGATGCACCATGCGCAGGACACCTTGGCGCCAAGGCCACCTATGAAACACTCAAACAAGTAGCATACTGGCCTGGCATGCAGCAAGACGTGGCGGAATACGTAAAAGGATGCCTGGTGTGTTGCCAATTTCAACCGGCAAACCCAAACCACCGAGCCCCACTGCAAAGGAAAGGAATGACTTTCCCCTGGTCGGACCTCCAAATAGACTGGGTAGGACCCCTGCCACGGTCAACGCGAGGTAACAAATACTTCCTCACCGTGGTTTGCGAATTCACGAAGTGGATAGAGTGCCTCCCAGCTCCCAATGATACAGCAGAAACAACAGCCTGCCTGTTAATGAACCACATCTTCTCAAGATTTGGACTGCCTTTAAGGATCAACTCTGACCGCGGAACCCACTTCACCGCCGACATCATGCAGGAAGTGTGGAAACTCCTCGGTGTACAGGCCAAGCTCCATATAAGCCATCACCCAATTTCCTCGGGTCAAGTTGAACGGGCCAATAAAACAGTGGTCAGCATGTTGAAGAAGTATGTGTCTGCCAATCAAAAGGATTGGGATATTAAACTTCCGCTGGTACTGATGGCTGCTCGAGCCACCCCTCACCAGTCTACCGGCGTACCCCCGTTCACATTGATGACAGGGAGAAACATGACGCTACCGCTACACCTGCTGTACCAACCTGGTGACCTGAACCTCGTCACTGCCTATACCACTCACCAATACCTGGAAGAGTTGCATCAGCACCTGAGAACGACTTTCGCCTTCGCTCAACAGCAACTACAACGAAGCGCGGAAGGTCGTAAAGCCTACTACGACCAAAAGGCCTCTCACCATGAGTTTAATGTCGGAGACAAAGTGTGGTACTACAGCTTCGCCCGACCAAGGCAGAACGCTCCCCATCGACTGTCAAAGAAGTTCCTACCTCACTGGACAGTACCCCACGCGATTGTAGACAAGCTCTCACCTGTAGCCTACCGAATCAAAATCGGACAAGGGCGCAGCGAGCCAGTCCTTCGATGGGTCCATCGAAACCAGATAAAGAGGCACCAGAGCTCCAGCCGACCGGAAAAGGGGGAAGATCAAACCCACTGACACAGACCGACAATCATATGCTCTACACCACACTAACATAATTTCTGTTGTTAGGAAAACATATAGCGACCTTGTTGAAACACAACTCCTTACACTCTCTCCTCAGCTGCACTGCTAGAGCCAGCCTCTAGTAGAGAGGAGATACTCCACACATGTGACACTCGTTTGCTGCCTAACCTAATTCGGTGTCCTTGTGCCGCCGTTTCGCGTTTTGTTGTTTCCTTTCACCTGTGTCTCTCTTTGTTTTTTTTTTGTTTTTGTTTTTCTTCTTCCTCCTTCACTATAATTTCCTCTCCCCTCTAGTCCCCTCATCAGGGAACTCCCGTTACCAATTATTTAAATCCAGGTCCCAAAATTAAGATTGACTCCCTTCAATAAAGTCGTTGTAACTCGTTGTGAGAACCGTTATCAACCGATCGAGGCAACCCGCCAAATCATGACAGACATGCTACGTGAATTAAGTCCTCGATTGATAACTTAGCCATGTGTAGGATTCCACACTACTTGATACCTCTTAAACCTTGTCCAAAACATCCTAACTTCGGCCATCGCGGGCCATGCTAGTCCTATCCAAACCCATCTCGCCTTTTCCCTGGGCATCGCTATTCCCTTGTACGTAGACCCGGAAGCAGGCGACTTGGCCTTTCTCCTCAGTTTGCCCATTAGCGACTCGAATAACATTTACCGGCTCAAAGACGTTGTGAATGTGGGATTTTGGCAAGGGAACACCTATGTCAAAATCCACACTCCTGAAGTCGTTGCGTATCACGATAGCAACGAACAGTTGTACTTGGTCCCAAACCTGAGGATGTGTACGCGCACGAAGGACATTCACTTCCTTTGCCCGAGTAAACCTTTCGTACGCGATAATACTGAGGGCATCTGCGGCCTAGAATCCATTAGACATGACATTAGCTGCCCCACCGAAGCGACACCACGTTCTCAAGTCGAGGTAACGCAAGCCGAAATCATCGGAAACCGATGGCTGGTCAACACCCCGGCACAAACAGCTACCCTCACATACGATCAACACGACACAGCCACACGCATTAACTTGCCCAACCAAACTTTATGGATCACTGTCCCTAAGGGCTCGATCCTCCATATCGACGAGTTAGCATCGTATCACCTTACCGACGACGAGTATCAGGCTGAAATCGAAATCTCGCCCTTCTTCAAACAGCACTCCTTCGTCCTTGATCCAGAATTGGAAGAAAGGATCAAGGAGGAAGGAACGCAACTTATTGACTTGACTCCTGTTGATACAGCTTTAGAAGCTATCGCTCGCCTTCCGCCCGCTGGCGCGCCTATTATTCGGTCTTGGTCTGCCGCTGACACAGCGCTTTGCATCTCTACTATTGTAGGGTACGTTGTGACATTGACACTGGCCTTCCTCCTACACAAGCGAGTGAACGCCGTTCAAGAGTCTTTCAACAAATGCACGTCAGGCGTCCCACGCATTTTCCGACGTGATAAAGCCGACCAAGAACCCGAACCTGAGAACTCAACCAACCTGCTTGAGATCACGCCTATACCGCCTCGTCGAACCCCTGACAATTAAACCAATCGGAATGACTCAATTGCCAGTAATCCTAAAGAATGCACCCCTACATCTTCTCAAGTTCCTAACCTGTTCTTTCCCAAATTACCCTACACCAGGATTCAGTCAGTGATGGAGATGTTGTTTGTGTCTTGTGTGTGTGCCTGTTCTCCCTGCTTCTTGTTTCAGTGCCCGCCGACGTTCGCAATGGGAACCTCACCGAGCAAAAGGGGGATGTGTAGGACCTGTGTGGAGGAAAGAACACACACACACACACACTAAGTGCAACCACAAAATTCCTCAGGCTTAAAGAAACCTTCGTCTCTATCTGCAAGTCATAAAAAATTGACAGAGGAAGAGCACCTCACCCAACTGGCTGGCCAATTTCCTGCCATGCCTTTGGGTTATCATCTAAAAGAAACCTCTCAAAATAGGAGAGCTTTGAGGTAAACATCTGCCAATGGTCAAAACGACAAACTTTATGGATCCTCTGGTCGTTAACGCATAATTCAATGATTTTTATCAACACGAAAAGACGTTTTACGACAGACGTTCAAGCTAAGGAAGACCAGACCCCCACAAACGTGACATTCTCATGACCTGGACAGTGACTTTCCTGACCTCCCATCCTCCCAGGACATGGCAAGGATATGTGCCTTTCATTTCTTTAACCGAACAAAGACTCAAACTTTTATAAAGTGTTCCAAAAGACAATTAACCTGTTAACCTGCACCCCCCATATTGGGAATCACAGCTGAAAATGACTAACTAACTTAAAATGGTAACAGCTCCTGACTTCAGTGTGCCACACACACAATTGTGGTGTCTTTGGAAAGAAGACCCTTTGGCCTTTACTATCCATCATCCAGAGTTGATGATGCTCAAAAATATAAAAAGTTATAGACACTGAAGTGCCTTGATAAAAATTGTACCACACTGAATTTTTTTTTATTTCATATAAAAATACATGAAATCAGTCCTGGAGCAATCTAGAAAAGTAATGGGTTGAAAGTCACATGTCTCATTAGTTTATATTTCAAATCTGAAGAAGATACCATGAAAAATGAGATTCCTGCAGACATTTTTCTAGTCCCCCCCCCCCCCCCCCGTTTGAGGAAAAATATTTACCAAATTATTGAAGAGTTCTACTACATACTTTTTAGTCTTTATACATGCCACTGCAGTTTTTCAATTATAAAACAGTAGACATAATCTTAGACATCGTATAAGTGATTTATTTGAGCACTAGAAAAATACAATAATAATAATTTTTGAGTGATAAAAAAAACAATAATAATAAAAAAAATAACTTAATTACATACTGATTTCCTGACATACAGATGCTCCTGCTCATACATTAGGTAATCACATGCTGAAGATCATTCATACAGATGCTAATCATACTGATGGCTGCCCAATATAGTCAATATTCACATTATAATGGCCTTTTATATAGACTGCATTCACACTGATATCTGTGAACAGTCAGTAATTACCTGCTGATTATCAGTCATAGAGATGTTAATCACACAGATACAGGCAATTCCCCACAAAACACGCAAACATATATGAAAACAAAAAAAAAGAAATGTTTTTTTTTGTGCTAAAAAGATCGCTAAGTTACGCCCCATCAGATGACAGGTGCGTCACAGCGTGCGTCACGCGTCGTCGCGAGGGAGCGCCAGAATTCAAATAATCAATCTTCCGTGTATCTTTGACTTTTTTTTTTGGGGATGATTTCATTCTGTTTGGGACATTGCCTGCTACAAAATCATGCTGTTTTTTTACCACCAAGACGCTGTTTTTGAGCATAATTTGTTCCATAACGGACACAAACAATAACTCTCCCTCAAGAGATGAGACGTAAACAAAGGATTAACGATCCAAATTACAGCGTTGTTGTTTCTTTGGACTAAAAGTGCTCGATGGAATGTTGTTCACTGGACCCTTATCTTTCAAATGAAACCAGGATTTACAGCATTGGATACATTTGAGAGTCGTTATCAGGATGAATAAGGTATGTGCTGCGGTTTTTTAATACATGTTTTGATGTGTACTGCTTACACAAATTTAGCAAATACATTCCGTATAAGCTTTCTATCGAAAAACAGCGATCGGTCATCGATGCTAGAGGCTTAGACCTTCAAAATGATATATAGTTTGTCAAGATTCATTTTGTACCAAATGTTTTACTTTATCTGTTATAGAAACAGCCCAAACGTGACATGTCTCATGACCGGACAGTGACTTTCCTGACCTCATCTCAGGACATGGCAAGGATATGTGCCTTTCAGTTGCTTTACCGAACAAGACTCAACTTGGTAAAGTGTTCAACAGAAATTAATACCCGTTGCTGTTATCAAAAGCAATATATACAATATATTTTACAAAATATATCAATGTGTATTTTATGTCATTTATAAGCTTGATGTGTTATCGGAATCTGTGGTTTTGCTGGAATCTTTTGATGTCTAATTTTCCCGATCACTATTGTTTAATTCATATGCGTGGTGGTATTATTCAGAATTTAAGATAGTTTAATCTTTGCCTTAACCATGGAGTAGATAAAGTTATTATATTTATATGCCAAATACATTGTGTTTGAGTTTGAATGAAAGCTGATTTCGTTGGCAACAAGTTGGTGTAAACGAAAGTTAACTCCTTAGTATAATAATGTGTGATTAGAACGTGTTAAAAGATATTTTCTTCATGTGACGAAATAACTAAGCAGATAAATTTACTGCAATGTTAAATGAGCCGTGTAGGTGGAGCTCCGTCCAGAGGGACAATCTGGTTGGTGGAAGCCTCTGGGGGTTGAACGGAAGGCCTCTGACGTCAGTCCCTTTTAAAAAAGCGGATCCCCGCTCTTTTTTCGCTCTCTCTCGTTCTGCTCGGAAATCGCGCGCTCCTTTGAAACTGGGGCTACTCCAAAAGCTCGCTGCCTTTAACACCTGGCCGAGTTTTTGAAGACTGAACCAACACTTCGTCAAAACTCTGAAGAAACTCTTGAAAGTCTGAAGCTATGCGAAAAGAACTTCGAGCATTAAGCAACACCGAGCAACCAGTCAAGCAACAACAGAGGGGCATCCCCAAGAGTGACGCCACGTGACGACACGCGGGGTTTCCAACATCCGGGAAACGCGGGGTTTCCTCGATCAGCGACAATTTCAACTTAAAAGCAAGTAACCAAACAATACCTTTATTCTGCTGAACTGGTCGTATCTATCTCTAAAGTAAAATTAAGATAGTTCTCCATTTGATGATCGACACGAGTCAAATCGTGTGGAAAATGAACAGTGCTAGATTGTAATCATTCTCAGTTAAACTAATTGCCGGTGTGTATGTGTGTGTGTATGTATTTTGTTTTATGTTATTTAGCTTAGTTCATGTATTGTAGTAAGATAGCAAATAAACTCTTGTTGATTTATAGAGAAGTGTTCTGTGTTCTGTTGTGAAATATTCAAATCAAATCTGCTCAGATCGCGTTACCTATGCTAATAACTGTCATACGGTTATTTAAATAATTCTGTATTCTGGTGGCCACGAGAATAAACAGAATTTATCAGATATACTTAAATTTAGCAACTCGCTGGACGATTGTTAAATAAGTTATAAGTTGGACGTTTTGATTAATACCAATTGATTATATCGATATCAAATCGTAAAATTCCCTAAAGCTACAATAAAGCTTAAACAAAAGAGCTAAATTAAACAATGTAAATGATTAATTCGTTACAGTAATCAAATCCCCGATTTTAAAATGTTTTTACCCTAACTGTATTGAAAGATCACATGTCATTGAGAAATTTTATAATAAGGTATTTGCTTCTTTTTGACTTTCATAAGTCTCAAATTGTTCTCTTCTTTGATGTGTGGTGAAATAGGCAGTTACCTGGTATGTTCCCATAAATCTCAAAATGATCAGCCTAGGGGGAAAAGACGTTTCATGTCAACACCTGCAACCTGTGTGAAAAGAACAGATTTCACTGAAGTTGTTTGCTGTATGAGTGCATCGTGCATCTCGAACATGCAGATGTAACACCATATCTACACCGGACACGAGTGGTCTTTGTCGCATCGCATCGGGCCACTCATGTCAGGCAGGCCTGCGTTTGGCATCGGAAAACCCAGACAATTCCCGGTGGCCTGGCTACAGATTTGGCCTGCTTGCAGCCAATAACTTTATCGGTTTTATATACTAAAGTGATCATTTTCAGTTTCTGCATTCAATAGAAAAACCTGTTTCACACTCCACGAGTGTGTGATGAAAAATAAAAGCTGTTGCGCTTTATTTGCTCTGAAATCATATAACGTTATTTGTTCTGAAATTATTCAGTGCAGGAGAGATTAACAGCATATGTACTTTAAAAGCATAAGTGTAAATTTATTTGTTTTTTTAAAAGGTTATGAAACAAATCGGTCAGTGCCCCTTCTCCTTTGCTTCCACCCCCACCTGGTTCACAGACTAGGGTGAGGCAGGCATTAAGAAGGTAATCAAATCCCCGATTTTAAAATGTTGTAACCCTAACTGTATTGAAAGATCACATGTCATTGAGAAATTTTATAATAAGGTATTTGCTTCTTTTTGACTTTCATAAGTCTCAAATTGTTCTCTTCTTTGATGTGTGGTGAAATAGGCAGTTACCTGGTATGTTCCCATAAATCTCAAAATGATCAGCCTAGGGGGAAAAGACGTTTCATGTCAACACCTGCAACCTGTGTGAAAAGAACAGATTTCACTGAAGTTGTTTGCTGTATGAGTGCATCGTGCATCTCGAACATGCAGATGTAACACCATATCTACACCGGACACGAGTGGTCTTTGTCGCATCGCATCGGGCCACTCATGTCAGGCAGGCCTGCGTTTGGCATCGGAAAACCCAGACAATTCCCGGTGGCCTGGCTACAGATTTGGCCTGCTTGCAGCCAATAACTTTATCGGTTTTATATACTAAAGTGATCATTTTCAGTTTCTGCATTCAATAGAAAAACCTGTTTCACACTCCACGAGTGTGTGATGAAAAATAAAAGCTGTTGCGCTTTATTTGCTCTGAAATCATATAACGTTATTTGTTCTGAAATTATTCAGTGCAGGAGAGATTAACAGCATATGTACTTTAAAAGCATAAGTGTAAATTTATTTGTTTTTTAAAAGGTTATGAAACAAATCGGTCAGTGCCCCTTCTCCTTTGCTTCCACCCCCACCTGGTTCACAGACTAGGGTGAGGCAGGCATTAAGAAGGTAATCAAATCCCCGATTTTAAAATGTTGTAACCCTAACTGTATTGAAAGATCACATGTCATTGAGAAATTTGATAATAAGGTGTTTGTTTCTTTTTGTCTTGCGTAAGACTCAAATTGTTCTCTTCTTTGATGTGTGGTGAAATAGTCTCAAAATGATAAGCCTAGGGGGAAAAGACATTTCATGTCAACACCTGCAACCTGTGTGAAAAGAACAGATTTCACTCCAAAAGGCTCAGAAGACCTAGAGTTTGCACATGCAGGCCTGGGCAAAAGACTTCTGAGTCTTCCAGACAACTTTCAACACCAGGGCTTGAATTTCGTTTTTTAAACTGGGGGGGATTCCCCCCCTACATGGGTCACACAAACGACTGCACATATAAAGACCCCTCTGTCAATCTCCTGAAGTTTGCAGATGACACCACGCTGATCGGCCTCATTCAGGACGGTGACGAGTCTGCTTAAAGATTCTGGGGGGGGGGGGCAAATTGACACATCGGGGCTAAATTAATCATCTTCATTTATTTATCTACGCTACAGATTTTAATGTATGGTGGTTTTCAAAACAGCTTAACAAAATGTGTCATGCTCTCCTCCAAACTGATATTAACAGCTGTAGTAAAACTATTTATGAATGCCTTTCAGAATCAGTGTATTTCATGTACAGGTGCATCTCAATAAATTAGAATGTCGTGGAAAAGTTCATTTATTTCAGTAATTCAACTCAAATTGTGAAACTCGTGTATTAAATAAATTCAATGCACACAGACTGAAGTAGTTTAAGTCTTTGGTTCTTTTAATTGTGATGATTTAGGCTCACATTTAACAAAAACCCACCAATTCACTTTCTCAACAAATTAAATTACTTCATAAGACCAATAAAAAAAAAAAAATTTTAGTGAATTTTTGGTCTTCTGGAAAGTATGTTAATTTACTGTATATGTACTCAATACTTGGTAGGGGCTACTTTTGCTTTAATTACTGCCTCAATTCGGCAGTACTTCATGCAACAACCTAATTTTGTCCTCATGAGGGATTTCATCTTCTGTTGACAACCACATACTTAATATTGGTACACCAACTTTCTGAGCTTCAACTAAATCTTTTTTCCACTGTTTAAATTTATCCTCTGTCCCGGTCAATTTTTGTGCCCTCTCTAATGCCTCCGCAGAGACAGCATGGCCTGTACAAGTGTGCACTAACCTGGTGATTGAATCTTTGCCAAGTCTTGCAGCTTCAGCTGCTTTTATAATGTGGTTTGCGTAAACACTGAGGTCCTCGTCCTGTTTCCTGCCTCCTACCTGCTGCCTTACAGCCTTAGTTAAGTTTAACTTTAATAATTTAGATTATAAATCAACCTGTTCTTCTCGTTGACTCTTTTGAGGCATTAAATCTGAGGTATCTAGGAGTTGGCCTGTTCACTGGAACTGGTGTGGATGATCTAATCCTGACTCGCCTTGTCTGTTCTCTGGGCTCTTCTTCCCATAGTCTTCAAATTCATCTGAGTCGGAGTCTTTCTCCATTCTGTATTCAGGTTCTGACTCTTTTAAGGCCATTTGTAGCTCTTTGTTTTCTTTTTTAAGGACCTTTAGCATTCTATCCATCTCCTAACTGCCTTCCTCATATAAGAATATCCTTCCTGGTGTGGGATTACAAATTGTGTTTAAATGTTTAACTTAGATTCTTATTATCCACTTCCTGACTCAATGTATAAGACTCAGTGCTTTGTCTCAATCAAGTCATGTTGATTGGCAGAGATTCAAAGAACCCAGACGTTGATTCAAAGAACCCCTGGCCCAGACGTTGATTCGTTAGGTTGATTGGATTAGTGTCTATCTTTCGGAGCCCCCTGGCCCAGACGTGGATTCGCTAGGTTGATTGGATTAGTGTCTATGCATTTGATTATGTTGATGAGATTAGAACCACGGGAAGTAGCAACAAACTAACGCCTCCCTCATGTGCTTGCTTTGTTTAAATTTGTCTCCACCTCCAAGAATCTCTCCTCCAAAATGCCTATAAAATAACCTTGTAAAGTTACTTAAGATTGAGGATTTCGATGACTACAGCATACCAACAGCTTGTGTTCTCAATAAAGAATCCTGCTGACAATCCAATCTGATTTCTCCTGGTCTTCTCTTCTGAGTTTTCTACACTTTAGAAGAACCAAGTTCACAACAATTGTGGGATTACAAATTGTGTTTAAATGTTTAACTTAGATTCTGATTATCCACTTCCTGACTCAATGTATAAGACTCAGTGCTTTGTCTCAATCAAGTCATGTTGATTGGCAGAGATTCAAAGAACCCAGACGTTGATTCAAAGAACCCCTGGCCCAGACGTTGATTCGTTAGGTTGATTGGATTAGTGTCTATCTTTCGGAGCCCCCTGGCCCAGACGTGGATTCGTTAGGTTGATTGGATTAGTGTCTATGCATTTGATTATGTTGATGAGATTAGAACCACGGGAAGTAGCAACAAACTAACGCCTCCCTCATGTGCTTGCTTTGTTTAAATTTGTCTCCACCTCCAAGAATCCCTCCTCCAAAATGCCTATAAAATAACCTTGTAAAGTTACTTAAGATTGAGATTTCGATGACTACAGCATACCAACAGCTTGTGTTCTCAATAAAGAATCCTGCTGACGATCCAATCCGATTTCTCCTGGTCTTCTCTTCTGAGTTTTCTACACTTTAGAAGAACCAAGTTCACAACAGATGGTGCCGTGACCCGGATAGAGCTCCTCACCTGAATCCAGATTGAAACTTCAAGCTCAACAAAGATCTGACTTCGTTCCAGTCTGAATATTTCTGTACAACCAAGGGTTGGTGAGTGTCACTCTATCCAAAAGAACCTTTAAGACCAGTACAAATTTGTTATCCTCTGCGCCGTCAGAGAAGAGTTAACAGACAGCTGTAGGGTTTGGTTAACTAAGTTATCCTCTAAAAAAAAAATATTTTTAGAGATGAAGGTTATCCTCTGTCCAGACAGGGAAGATTAGCATTACGTGCTAATATTTGTTATCCTCTGTTTTGGCAGGGAAGAATTGGTTATCCTCTGTTCTTGCAGGGAAGATTAACATTACGTGTTAATATTTGTTACCCTCTGTTTTGGCAGGGAAGAATTGGTTATCCTCTGTTCATGCAGGGAAGATTAGCGTAAAGTGCTAGTAATTTGTGTTATCCTCTTCTTTGCCAGGGAAGGTTAACAATAGTTGATGTGTTAACAAGCGTACCCTCTGTTGATCAGAGAAGTTTTAGTGTTTTGATTGTGTGGTAACAAAGAAACTCACAAAATGTTTAGAAAGAATGCTAGACTGATCCCCACAACTGAAAAAGGTGGTCTAGCGACTCCTTTGTGGTCAGATAGCGAATTCAAATCACTGTTAGGAGTGCAAATGAACCTAATAGTCACTGAGAAAGTTAGACAAGAACTAACTCAGAAATATGAGATCCATCCAGACAAGACTTGGTCTGTAGATGAGTGTAAAAAGGTACTAGGAGCATGTATTCGCAAGAACAATGTGAAAGGCATTATCTGCTGCCACAGAGAATTTGGTTTAGCGCTAGCTACACAACAGTCTCAGCGTAACTCAGAGTTAGAGGAACAGAACAAAGAGCTCTGTGCTAGAGTATCCTCTTTAACTAAGAAATTGAACCGCAACAAAGCTTCAGCAAAAAATGATGTGGAAGAAGTTAGTCAGCCTGATAACAATTATCCTGACTTACAAGCTTTCTTTGAAACAGATGTAACCATCCAATCAGTAACTGATGTGCCTGTAGATTCCGTGAAGGTATGTGGCGCTAGGAGAAGATCTCAGGGAATTGAGGGAATTGAAAGTGTTCCTCCCAACTCTTCTGTTGTCCAAGTACACACTGTTGCCAAAGCGCTAGGACCTAAAGATATAGAGAGACTATCCCAGAGCTTACCCTCCGCACACACAAATTTTTCTGAATTTAGAAGAGCATTGATCAGCAAAATGCGTCTCTATGACATGTCATTAGCAGAAGTCACACAGCTGATGTCACAAATTCTAACTGAATCTGAATTCAACAGTTTTGAGTCTTCTGTTACTTCTGAACTACAACATGCCAGTAAAGGCGATTTGAGAGAAGGTGTTTTGAAAATTCTAAAGAACATTGTTGGACCAAAAGTAGATTGGTCAAAAGTCACTAGTTGTGTGCAGAAGAAGGATGAAACTGTAAGTGAGTACACTGAAATGTTTTGTCAGTCAGCTGCAGCATACAGTGGAATAGCTGACACTCCAGAGAAGGTACTGGATCATAAAGGACCACTAGTTCGAACATGGTTTGATGGCCTTTTATCAGAGTACAGATCTGCTTTGCCATTCTTAGATCTAACATGGTCCACTGGAAGCTTGCAAAACAGCTTGGACAGGTTAGCTACTTGGGAAAGAGACTCTGATGTTAAAGCCAGAGTAAAGATTGCAGCAGCATCGTTTAAGGTCAACACAGAGAACCGACAGAAACCTAAATGTCCTAAGAAGGAGGGCAGTTGTCATTACTGTGGTAAACCTGGACACTGGATGAAAGAGTGTAGGAAAAGCAAAAAGACATTAGGAGAAATTAACAGCTTTACTCAGTTCCTACTCAGTCTACTTAGTACTCTGAAGCAGCCCCTCCCCACTTCACCGAACTGTTGGAGCAGTTTGCTCAGGTGTTAACTGTTAGGGCTGTGAGTGCTTAATTTCCCCAGTAATGTACAACAAAGCTGAACGATTCTTTGTAAATAAAACTAATGGTGTTAAGACAGACTGTAAACCATAAGATGCCCTCATGCAGTGTCCGCACTCATGAATTAAGCAAAAGTCACTTCTGTCACCTCCTCTCGTTGGGGGAAATTGATTAACAACCCTCACAGCCCCGAATATTGTTATACAGCGTGCACCAGTCACGAACCCATCCTCATGTATGATGTCTGCAATGACTGAATTTGTGTTAGAGGATGAAGGCGAAATGACTCATGATTGTGTTACGCTTACATATGCAGCGACAAGTGAAATAGCAGAAACTCCCATAGAGAACGCAGAATTGGAGTTGTTTGTTGATGGTTCAGCTCAAGTTATTGAAGGTAACAGATGAGCAGGATATGCAGTAACTTCCACCACTGAAGTAGTTGCTTCAGGTCGTCTTCCAGATCATTTAGAGCCTAAGTGGTACGGACCACATCAAGTGATGTTGATTACAGCTGCTGCAGTATTGTGTCAGGGAAGGAAAACTTGGACTCATGTGTCACACTGTAAAGTTGTTCCTCCCCCTGCAGGGATAGGATAGGACAGACACAAGAACCAGTGAGGAGCCCAGGGAAGAACCGAAAGCAACAGGCTTCGGGGGCCAACCCTGCGGTGAAGATTTCCTCATAGGCCTTTCCCCATCCAATAGTTCATCCTTTCCTCACTGTTCTTTAGGTGTCGAAGGAATTGAGAAATAGGGAAAGAAGGAACAACAATAGCAGACTATATTTGAACAGAGGATACAACCCTAATGTTTGCAGACTCTACAACAAATACTGCTATGTGCCGTTGTTCTCTTTTGTTTTTTTGTTTTTTTCTTTCTTCCTCTGTGCAGATACCACTTGATGGCTGTCCTGAGATCCATATGCACCGCCCTTCTCACCTGCAGATGAAGCCACAACCTCTAGAAAACAACTAGACCCATTGCCGAGCCAACTATCACACAAGAAAGAGAAAAGAAAGAAGAAAAAAAAAAAAAATACACAACGCAGAGACTCACATACGGGAACTTCAGTCATCCATCAACATGATCAAGAACTCTTGGTGCATTAATCCCATCGTATGGTGTCATGCAGACTCTCGATCAAGTCAGAAGCCTGTCGGATTCTGTACAGAAATTGGCCAATGATACGGTTTTGGCCCTGGGCAACATCAAGGACACTCTTGCCTCGCACAAGATGATGATCTTACAGAACAGAGTGGCCTTGGATTACATCCTTGCAACACAAGGGGGAGCCTGTACCATTATCGGTCCTGAATGCTGCACCGGGTTAATGGATCCAACAGAGAACTTGAACAAAATCCAACAAGACATTCTTGGTCTTTCAGCAAAATTACACCAGATGACTGAAGATAATTCTTCATGGTTCGGAAACTTGTTAGGTAAACCCTGGCTGTGGATCAAGGAAATAGCAATTCTGCTGTTGTTTCTCCTACTTGCGTACTATCTATGCATCCACAGTATCAAGTGTTTCTTTCAGCAAATGACTCCCGCCTCTCATGAGGAAATGACAGTTCCAACCAGAAAAGATTATTACCCGTAAGAACTTCACGGACCCTAATTGCATGTTTTGTTTCTGTGTCAGCATGCAATTACATATAAGCAACACAGAACATGTACAATGTGCCGGTAACGATTACAAGTTACAAGAATTAACTTTTAAGTGTCTAAATTTGTATTTTGTGAGAGTTATTAGAACTCTCAAAGGGGGAATTGTGGGATTACAAATTGTGTTTAAATGTTTTAACTTAGATTCTTATTATCCACTTCCTGACTCAATGTATAACTGTGCTTTGTCTCAATCAAGTCATGTTGATTGGCAGAGATTCAAAGAACCCAGACGTTGATTCAAAGAACCCCTGGCCCAGACGTTGATTCGTTAGGTTGATTGGATTAGTGTCTATCTTTCGGAACCCCCTGGCCCAGACGTGGATTCGTTAGGTTGATTGGATTAGTGTCTATGCATTTGATTATGTTGATGAGATTAGAACCACGGGAAGTAGCAACAAACTAACGCCTCCCTCATGTGCTTGCTTTGTTTAAATTTGTCTCCACCTCCAAGAATCCCTCCTCCAAAATGCCTATAAAATAACCTTGTAAAGTTACTTAAGATTGAGATTTCGATGACTACAGCATACCAACAGCTTGTGTTCTCAATAAAGAATCCTGCTGACGATCCAATCCGATTTCTCCTGGTCTTCTCTTCTGAGTTTTCTACACTTTAGAAGAACCAAGTTCACAACACTGGAATACAGCCTGCTTACCAGACTTTGTCCATCCTTCTGCCCCAGCTATGCTTTTGGCTGATGGAGATCTACTTGCTGACCTCATTTGACCTTAAGTTAAACTGCGTCCTCCGATTACTTTTTGATCCCACCTTTACTCTGCATCTATCACTGCTGCTTGGATTCTTGCATTTTATACCTTTAATATTAACTTCAGGCTAATCGTTATTTACTTTTACTTACTTTTTACTTTTAGTCATTTAGCAGACGCTTTTATCCAAAGCGACTTACAAATAAGAAGAAGTAATCAAAACTGAAAGTGAAAACTCTGAAAATACTAAATACACACATTGAAGAATATAAAGAAATTAAATAAAATTGAAAAAATGCATACAACAACATTTCAATACTAAACATTTAAATGAAAGCTAAAAACAATTCAAAATATTAAAACAACAAAAGGTAAGAGTATAATAATGCTTCTAACATAACACTAAGCCAAACACCAAAAAACAACTACATGTGTACAGCCATACACATACATAAAAAAATACATTAAATATAAATATTATTTCATTTTCATGTAGTATGAAGTACTAAATAACTCAAATTAAATAAAACTAAAACTGAATAAACAACCTATACAGACATCAACACGGAGCCAAGCCCACATATTTTAAAACAACAACAACTTACTTACACTTAGTAAGAAATGGTTATACAAACTGAAATAGAAGTGAAACAAGTAGTAGGAAAGAGGAAAAATAAAAAGCAATACTTATCTTATTTATTTGACGTAACACTCTTTTTCTAACTTGCCTGCTCTCTTATTTCGCAATCTTACTTCTCTAAGATCATCTTCTGATGACTCACTACTGTTACTGTCCGTTGTTTCCTGCTCATCTGAATCTGACAGTCATTCTCCTGACCCCTGAGAGTGATATTCTGTCATTTTACATTCAAAATCCTCAATAAATGGTGCAGTAAGTTGTGAGGTGTTTATACATTCTGATAGTCCTAGCCTTTCCACATATCTCTTTTTGTCTCTTAATTATATTCTTTATTTCCTCTTGTTCTCTCTCTTTAACAATGAGGTTTATAGTTACTTGGTTTTCTTGAGACATTTCTATTATTCCAGATATAAGACCCTCTATAACTGGACTCATTGCAGTCATATGTATTTCCCAGTTTCCTCTACTCTCAGCTTCCCTATTTATTTCTTATTAACAATCTGCTCTCTTCTTCAGCTTGTTCTTTACTACTTGGCTGTGTTTTACAGTCAGTCATTATAGTATGTGCTATACTCTCCGATTTTGGAGAGCCTCTAGTAATTATTACTGTTCCAGTTTGTGTAGGACCTAATCTGAACCTCATATTCTCTATTTCTTTAAGAGTTTCTTCCCCTAAACACCCAAAAACTGCTCCAGCTATTCCTGATCCTTTAATCATCTGTGGATTTCCATTTACTACCACCATACCTCCTGAGGTATTCTCTGTCCAGCCTTCATACATTCGGATCATTATCCACTGGAACGGTATTTCTGTAATAGCCGACCGAGGTGGGTGTAGATCTGCTACTGTGACTACACTATCTCTGTCATCATCTACGGGTGGTAAAGTAAGCAGGAACTTATGTGCATTTTGAAAGTCTGTCATTGCCTCTCTGTGTATCCTAACCTTTTCCATATTAGGAGTCTCACCCCGAGACTTCTTCAGTTTTTTCCCATTCATAGTGTACAGTTTATTTTGCCCAGGTTCTTTTTACGAACCGCGCTCATTATCTCATTATCTACAGTCTCCTCTCTGTAGTCCATCCCTACTCGGTAACCATAAAAGTATCTGACCTGGCTCTATTTCCTGGACTGAGGTTTCTGCCCTCAAGGCTCTTTTCTCCCAGGCTCTTACCCTGTGGATTTTCTCTGGGCTTTTTTACCTGTCATAGTAGAACATCCCCTACTTCAGGTTTTTCAACTCTATAGCCCCTCTAGGTCTCACGGGTTGCAACCCCGTTTCCTGGCCCTTCAAGTCCTTTCTCTGGACTGGAACTTAAAGACTCTAGACTTTCAACTTAAAACTCAAACCTCAAGCCCTGCAAGTTGGGCGCCATGTTACTCGGCGTGTCCTTTTATCTTACGCCTTTAACCCTATGATTATTCAGGTAGGGTAAGGATAGTCGAATCTAGCCTAAACCATGAAGCACTCACCCGCCCACAGGTTGAAGTCCTTCAAGAATGACGTAGAAGACTCCCTTGTGGTTGTTCTTGTTTGAGGCTCAGTTTGTAGTTAAAAGTAAAGTCTCACGGGAGGCAATAGTAACAATAAAATCTCTTATTTTATTGGTTACAATGCAAAGCAGTTAATGCAAAAATAAAACCGCTTAGCAATTCACTCGGCCAACAGTGAACGCACGGACACAAACTCAACAGTTCTGAACTTACTCAGAGGATGCAGAGTGGTTATAATACCTTTAAGAGAGCTGCACCTGCATACTCATAACAAAAAGTGTATTTTTTCCTATAACCACGAGAGCTACACCGTGTTAAGCCAGTGACAGTCAGAAATCCAAAGTCTCCCTCATGGTGTTCCCCATGGTTCATCCATTGGTGCTTTGGTGTGATCTGTCCTGAACTCAGATTTGCGGAAATATCACTACACATTAATCTACTTGAAAAAATGATTTCAGAAGAGATCAGAATAAATCAAATATAACAATTTATTAGTCAGGTAAAAACGTGTCATGCCAATTATATAATTAAACAATAAGAAGCCAATTCAAAAATAAGAAAATACACAACATCACTTGTTCAAAGATGAATCTAAGAGTAAAAATGTATACCTGACTTCAGAAAGATACATAGCATGGAGCATATGAAATACACTTCACACTACGGGCTGATCTGGCTACAGAATCGCAATGACTGATTTGCAACTTTCCCTTAAATACTACCAGAACAAAAGGGCCATAAACATTTATTCTCGGCCCCCACAGATTACACCTGTGTATGGGGAATGAGAGCCTCTGTAGGAGCTGCTGTAGAGCAATGTTTATCAGATTTTGAAAGGAGACCGTCCACAACAGAAGTACAGAATTCACTTAAGTTTTCAATATTTCTCATAATATAAGTGACTACTGTGCAATTGAGACCATTTTACCAATCGCACAGAGACCTTAAAATGATATCAAACATGAAAAGGAAAAAACAACATTCACAAGATATAACGTTTGTGGCATATGGACATTCTTGCTTTTGGGGAAGAAGAGTGAGGGGGGCGAGTCAAAGGCAGTGAGGGCAGGGAGAGCAGTGGGGGTCGTAAATGAACAAGGGGAGTGGTGCTGTTTGTTGTCTTTGGAGATCTCTTCTCCAGATTACTTTTATGGTTTTATTGCATGGTATCTGTGAATTCCTGAGTTTTGGCTTTATCAGGAGTTAATTTCATAAAGGAAATAATTTCACTCCCTACACCAACATCAGTAATATGGAAATACAATTGCAACAAGAGTTAGCAGACTACATTATAGTAATTGATCAGGAATATGAGAGAGCTAACAACTAAATTACTGTTAACCTCACTTCTCCACTAACGTAAGCTGGGCTGGACAATAGAAGAATACTTACCTTCATAATCAAACATTTACTGCTCAATGAATAATTGGTATCCTTTATCAAGTTTAGAAAGTATCATTTAGAGTGTATTTTTTATTTTTAATATCTTTAATGCTCCTGTTCAAGCAGCTTTTAAGACAATGGGCATATGTATTTCGAGACATCACTTGACCATTACAGTTAGATGAATTCATTAAAGAATACATTCTTGCTCATTTATTTAATTGTGACCAATCCGACCATGGCTGTTCCTTTTTTTTTGCCTCTGTAAAATCAGGAATTAGCAACAGCTAGGTAATGACATTGATAACTACACTCATGATTTCAAGGTAAAGGCAATTCACCACATTGGACACACTCACACACACACACACACACATATATATATATATATATATGTATGTGTGTGTGTGTGTGTGTGTATACATATATATTTATATGTTATATATATATATATATATATATATATATATATATATATATATATATAAATTCTCAGGTAAGATGATATAAAATTACAACAGTCTTTTGTCTGCACCATTTCAAATTCTTTGCTTGCCTTCATCACTTTTGCTTTTATGCTAATGCATTAATGTAACTTGTTCCCTAAACTGAACAGCCAATCAGAGTTTTCTCTCTTGCCATCGGTGTCATGTGATTCAGCATGCTCAGTGTTGACAGCTTGACTTTGGCCGAACTTCGTTTTGGTGTGTCAGAGCGCTTAAGGTTCAACATGGTTCAGACATCTCAAGTCAAGGATGGGCCTGAGATTCACTGTGGGCAGCTGGAGCCTTCCCTACAGCACACTTTGCTAGTAAACACTCTACTCTGGACTGAAGGATGTGGGCTTTGTGGGCAGATGTGGTCCTGCGCAGCTTTTCATCCCAGAGACCATGGGTAGGCAGTAGTGTGTAACGATATTCAACGTGCGAAAATGTCTGCTTTTTGTACCCTTTTCCATACCCACACAAAAGAATCAAAGAATCACGTAAAACCCTGTAAAGTTTGAGATTATTTGTGTCGTTACAACAAAATACTGTGTATGGATGTAATATGTATGAAACTAATAAAACTACATTAAACAACATTAAATATTTTTCTCATTATTATTTCATTTCATTAATAATTTCATTAATAAGGGAATTTATTTATCTAAACAAATCTTATTTCTGCTATTATAGGCTTGTCTTGTAAATGTAATTTAAAAGAAAACTAATGCAAATGTGATTGGCCACATTTACAAAATGCCATCATCAGTTTAGAGTAGTGATCATGTATATTTGTGAAGACTGATGATGGAACAACACCCCCTCCCCCCCAAAAAACCTCAGCTTTTGCTTTTATTTCTCATCAAACAATACACAGAACAACAGTAAGCAAATGGGGCCAAGCAATAATAAAAGATAAAACCATGTCAAGATTAAAGTCGTTTAATTAATAAAAAATAAACACTTGTTCATTTTAGTGAAAAAAAGTCTATATAAAATGTTGAGAATAAACTCATTAAATTACAAGAACAAAGTTATTACATTCAAGGAAAAAAACTCGTAAAATTTTGAGAAAAAAGTCGAACTAAAATACAGAGAATAAACACACTCGTGTCATGTTCATTTCATCTCGTTGGACAGCACTGCAGATGCTTTTTTTAGACACTGTCCAACAAGATGAAATGAACATGGCACGAGTGTGTTTATTCTCCGCATTTAAAAATTTAACAACTTTGACCTCAAGATGTTTTTTTATACAACCCCAAATCAGAAAAAGTTGGGACAGTATGGAAAACGCAAATAAAAAAAGAAAGTAGTGATTTCTAAATTTACTTTGACTTGTATTTCATTGCAGACAATATGAACACAAAATATTTCATGTTTTGTCTGGTCAACTTCATGTCATTTGTAAATATACATCCTTTCCTGTCATTCAGACCTGCAACACATTCCAAAAAAAGTTGGGACAGGAGCAATGTAGGGCTAGTAATGAGGTAAATTGGTTAAATAATGATGTGATTTGAAACAGGTGATGTCAACAGGTGATTGTAATTATGATTTGGTACAAAAGCAGCATCCAAGAAAGGTCTAATCCTTTAGGAGCAAAGATGGGCCGAGGATCGCCAGTTTGCCAACAAATACTTGAGAAAATTATTGAAATGTTTAAAAACAATGTTCCTCAAAGAAAGATAGGAAGAGATTTGGATATTTCACCTTCAACAGTGCATAACATAATTAAAAGATTCAAGGAATCTGGAGGAATTTCAGTGCGTAAAGGACAAGGGCGCAAGCCTAAGCTGAACAACCGTGATCTCTGATCCCTCAGGCGACACTGCATCAAGAATCGTCATTCATCTATAAGCGATATCACCACATGGGCTCAGGACTACTTTGGCAAACCTTTGTCAAGTACCACAATACGTAGTTACATCCACAAATGCCAGTTAAAACTGTACTGTGCCAAAAGGAAGCCCTATGTTAACAGTGTCCAGAAGCGCCGTCGACTTCTCTGGGCTCGGAGGCATCTGGGATGGACCATCACACAGTGGAAACGTGTACTGTGGTCAGATGAATCAGTATTTCAGGTATTTTTTGGGAGGAATGGACACCGTGTGCTCCGGACCAAAGAAGAAAAGGATCGATCATCCAGACTGTTACCAGCAACAAGTCCAAAAGCCAGGGTCTGTCATGGTATGGGGTTGTGTCAGTGCCCTTGGCAAAGGTAACTTGCACTTCTGTGATGGCACCATTAATGCTGAAAAGTACATAGAGATTTTGGAGCACAATATGCTGCCTTCAAGAAGACATCTTTCCAGGGACGTCCATGCATATTTCAACAAGACAATGCAAAACCACATTCTGCACACATTACAAAGTCCTGGCTGCGGAGGAAGAGGGTACGGGTACTTGACTGGCCTGCCTGCAGTCCCGACCTGTCTCCAATAGAGAATGTGTGGCGCATTTTGAAGCGCAAAATGCGACAACGAAGACCCCGTACTGTTGCCCACCTTAAGACTTGTTTGCAGGAAGAATGGGACAAAATTACACCTGAAACACTTCATCACTTGGTGTCTTCAGTCCCTAAACGTCTTTTAAGTGTTGTGAAAAGGAATGGCAACATTACAAAGTGGTAAATGCTTTACTGTCCCAACTTTTTTTGGAATGTGTTGCAGGTCTGAATGACAGGAAAGGATGTATATTTACAAATGACATGAAGTTGACCAGACAAAACATGAAATATTTTGTGTTCATATTGTCTGCAATGAAATACAAGTCAAAGTAAATTTAGAAATCACTACTTTCTTTTTTTATTTGCGTTTTCCATACTGTCCCAACTTTTTCTGATTTGGGGTTGTACCACAATGTGGATTTTTAGAAAAGTGCCCAGAGACTAGCGTGCGCACTTACCATAACATGGATTTTCTTCCGTTCTAGGGAATCACAGAGGCTGTCATTACACAGCGAGCAGCTTAACAGGGAGGCCGAGAGAGGCCTAAGAACCTGAAGTTTGCTGATTCCGGGCTCTGGGGAGCGGATAACCTAACTCTCAGCATGAGAGGGAACTCAGACGCTTCAGAAGGGAGTGGCATGCTCATATGTGACCCTCTACAGAGAGGGGAGCAATACTAGCTCGACCAACCAGGAGAGCATAAGGCTGCTGTGACAGCTCTGGAGAGCGGAGAACTCTTACCGTACAGGATTTTAGAAAGAACGCAAAACACTTGATGTGCAATCTTACCACAATGTGGATTTTTAGAAAGTGCACAGAGACTTAGCGTGCACACTTACCATAACATGGATTTAACCCTCTGGGGTCTGAGGTGATTTTGGGGCCCTTGAGAGGTTTTGACATGTCCTGATATTTGTGCTTATTTCAGCTACTTATAACATACTAATGACCAACATGTATTTGTTTTTGTATTCAGCACAAACTTTGCTACAATATTATGTGACCAAGATGGATGTACATGTTTGTATTTTTTTAGAAAAAAAATATTATGCGTGGTTAGTAAGTTTTGGGAAAAAAAATGTAGCTGAAATAAGGCCATAAAACCCACACTAAATAGTCCTGAATAAGACTTTAGAGTAATCAGTCTTGTCGGCTAGAATATTTACTTCACAATTAAGTGAGAATCATTCTGCTTACTCATTTACAGAAAACAATACATTGATTAAATTTTTTTAAGACATGTTTTGTGATTGAAAGCCTGTATGCGAGGGAGTGACAATGTCCTTGAATATTAAGTGATTCTCACCTGAGACACAAAGGGCCCTCCCCTAAAGGCTGCTAATGGCCCATCAGTGTGACAGTGACTTTGAGGCAGGTAAGAGAGAATGTGAGGAGATTGAACAAATGTTTTTTTTAATTATTTGTATTTTATTTACAACACCGTATAATCAAAACATACATAATGAAGGTCAAAGACACATTATTGTGCACACTGATCTAACCACAGAGATGTGAACAGACTTTGAGTCATTCCTGCAACAGATTCTGTTCAACAAGTGACACAAGTAAATCATGCCTGATATTTACGTGTGTTATTTGAGTGTTTCTGCTACTTTCCATGAATTCAAGAAAAAAAAAAACATAATCAGTGGTCAAGGAGCTTGTTTTACCATATAATATCAGTGTAGTTGGACATCTGATGTTGGTACAGCACAAAAACAGTTTGAAGAGACGTCAGGATTCATCATCTGTGGTGCAGGTATCTGATTCAATAAAATACAAACCAAAAAAAACAAACATTTGCGAGCATGTTAATATCAGGAGCATCTTTTTATATATATGTTTTATAGACTCACGCATGCTTTGTACTATCGTAAACAAAAAAATACCTTTTAAATCTGAGAAACTAATTATTATTGTTTAGAAAAAACGAACTATGATTTTGTAGTCATATAGCCTAGTATGTATGGCTTTGTACTACAAAAGATGTACTTTGTACTATAAAAAAGGATATTTTATATCTGAGAAACTAATTATTATCGTTTAGCACGCTATTCAATCCATTTGTGAACATTAAACATTTTTCTAAACATTGTAGCATTCATCATGTTGTCATTTGGGAAAAAAATAAACTTGCATTAAAGTTTGAGTCACAATAACACGTTAACTAATGCAAAAAAAAGAAACATTACTTACTCATCAGATCGCTTTCTCTTCTGGATGAACTCTTGCTCTTATTTGGAGGCAAATCCAGCTTTTATTCAGCGTGTCTTCTTCCAGAAACGAACAGTAATGTTAGCCGCGAGGAACGATCTGGCTTTGTTTATGTTGGGCGTCTCCACGAGCACACGGCTCACGTGGCTATTTACATATGAACGCGAGGGGGCGGGATCGCATTAGAAATAATGAGTTAGACGGGACAGACTGAACATCGTGTTGGTTTCATACGGATTACTTCATCACAGAATGTTTGTTTTCGATAAGACTTACTTCATTTCAAAGTAGACACTTCCAGCTTTCTATAGATATAACTCCCATGTCTGTGTGTTGAGTTTTCGCTGAGTTACAGTTCATTTTAGTGACGTATTTTGAAGAGCAGCTCGCGGAGATGGAGAAGACAGAGAGTGCATCCTGTTTGTTTTCTTTTTTTTTTCAAAAACCACAACGTTTTGTTGTATTCGTGAGTGTACACAAAAAAAAAAAAACACTTCAAAGTTTCAATTGATGTATAACACTTATCTGTACGACCAAAATCGACGGAGTATTTTTAATGTCTTTTGCACTGGTCTTAAAAAAAACGAGTTGGTATCGCCGGCGATACAGCCGTCCCATTAGGGTTAAACTGTTCTAGGTAGCCGCAAAGTGAGCAACTTAACAGTGAGGCCTAAAGAGGCCTAGCAACCTGAAGCTGCTGACTGACAGCTCCAGAGAGCGGAGTCACAGTGCTCGGAAGGGAATAGCGTTGCTCATAGGTGACCCTCTATGGTGAGGGGAGCGATGCTAGCTCGACCATAAGGAGAGCACCTCCAAATCACAGAGCTCTGGAAGCGGAGGACCCAACTCTCAGAATGAGAGGGAACTCAGACGCTCGGAAGGGAGCGGCATGCTCAAAGGTGACCCTCTATAGTGAGGGGAGCAATGCTAGCTCGACCAGCCAAGAGTGAGGCTGCTGTGACCGCACCGGAGAGCGGAGAACCCAACTCTAACATTAGAGGGAACTCAGACGCTCAGAAGGGAGTGCTCGACCGACAAGGAGAGCAACCTAACAGGGAGGCAGAGAGAGGCCTATCAACCTGAGGCCGCTGTATCACAGCCTTCGGGAGGGAGCAGAGTGCTCATAGGTGACCCTCTCGATGAGGGGAGCAATACTGGCTCTACCGACCCGGAGAGCACCTGAGGCCGCTGAATCACAGCCCTTGGAAGGGAGCAGCATGCTCATAGGTGACCCTCAGATGAGGGGAGCAATGCTGGCTCTACCAACAAGGCGCTCAGACTCAGAAGGGAGCGGCATGTTCATAGGTGACCCACTATGGTGAGGCGAAAAATGCTAGCTCGACCGTACAGAAAGAACAACGTCTAAATCACAGAGCTCCGGGAAGCGGAGAGCTCCACTCTCAGCATGAGAGGGAACTCAACCGCTCAGAAAGGAGCGGCATGCTCATAGGTGACCCTCTATGGTGAGGGGAGCCATGCTAGCTCGACCAACAAGGAGAGCAACCTAACAGGGAGGCAAAGAGAGGCCTAGCAACCTGCTAGCTCTGCTGACACGGACGCTCTAATACAGGGCAACCTATCCCCAATCTCTGGGAAGGGGAGAGCTCCACTCTCAGTATGAGAGGGAACTCAGCCGCCCAGAAGGGAGTGGCATGCTCATAGGTGACTCTCTATGTTGAGGGGAGCAATGCTAGCTCAACCAACAAGGTTGCTGATGACAGAGCTCTGGAGAGCGGAGAACTCAACCCTCAGATGAAAGGTTGAACTCAGATGCTCAGAAGGGAGCGAAATGCTCATAGGTAACCCTCTATGGTGAGGGGAGCCATGCTAGCCACTGCCTGAAACCTTAGGTAAGCCCTACAGAGCCTAGTAGTGGGTTAGCGCTCTAGGCAGGGGCTCAGGGAGATTGCTACTTAAACCCCGGGAGGGGAGCAGTCCCTGAGCTAGCACATAGATATCCTCAGATAGCCATGCACCTTCCTCAACCAAGAAACTGATAGTGAAAAAGACCCGCAGGTCCTGGAATTGCAGTGCTGGGGACCTGATGACCACGGAGGCTCCACAGAGACCTACGACTGGGCCACACGATCCAGGGGTATGTGGCTGTGGAACAGGGCTCTCATCCTATCTTGGATCTAGTATCGACGAGTGAGGTCATCACTGCACTGAGTCGAAAGAAAGAGGTGAAACACACAAAACAACCGGTCCCCAAAATACTGCAAAGAATGGTTTACACAAAACCAGCCCGTAGAACTGGATCGTACTCACCCATCCATGGTTCCTGCACATGTCCAGGAGGCGACGTCCAAAGAGTCGGGTCCGGACCATCAGTAAGGTAGTTTCTATGAAACATAGAACTCCACCAAAAAACATCATAAGTCCAGCATAGAGACTGCAATGTTGTTACAAGCGCAGATTTCTAGGTTCCCACCTAACCTCGGTCAGGTGGAGTAAGGATGGTTGCAGGGGAATTAGAGAGGGGAAGATGAGAGCAGATGTTTCACAGGCCCCCCGAGGGAAGCGAGTAGATGTTTCAATTCTTACTCCGGTCCGGACGAGAGCGTTGAGAACGCCTCGTCTGGATCACCTCCCTCAGGTCTTGCCTACCTCTCTTTGACCCGCGCCACCCTCTACCCCTACCCGCAGGTGGGGGAGGGGCACGAGCCGCGACACTAGCCTTCTGTGCCCATCTCTGATCCCCAGACGGAGATGGGCCAGGACTCCTGCGTTGTTCGGGCTCAGACCTGGACCTTCTTGGAATGAAGGATTTGAAGGCTGCTGAGCGCGCCTTCGCCTCCCTAAACTTCTCAACCACCGTCTCAACGGAGGTACCGAAAAGCTCGGAAGGCTAGACCGGAGCATCGAGCAGAAAGCCCTTCTCTTTCTTCCCGATATCTGCCAGGTTCACCCACAGATGTCTCTCCGTTACCACCATGGCCGCCATAGACCTGCCCATAGCAGTGGCGGCCTGCTTAGTGGCACGGAGAGCCAAATCTGTGGTGCGGCGCAGCTCAGCCACTTCATCAGGTGACACGCCCTGACCCTTATCCAGGTCTTTCAGCAGATCAGCCTGGTAAGCCTGAAGCACCGCCATCGTGTGCAACGAAGCGACAGCCTGACCTGCTGCTGCATATGCCTTGCCATTTAAGCGAGGTGTTTCCTGAAGGGGCTTAGATGGCAAGGAGGGAGCCTTAAGAGAGGATGTCTCGCCCACGGAGAGATAGCTGGCCAGCGTCTCTTCCACAGGGGGCATCCTCTCATAGCCGTTTTCATGCATCCCCTCCACGTTAGCATAACTAGTATGCTGAAACCTGAAACCAAGTCAAGCCTCGCCGTGGCGCGTTCCATAACCTCCAGTAATTTGTCATACGCAGGGCAGGAGGATTGATCGGGCTCAGCCACAGCTTCATCACCCTCAGACATCTCCTGCTCTTCCTGGGCATAACCCAGCAGAGCACCAGCCACTGGATCAGATGATGTCAGCGAAATCGCATCATCATCATCCAGTCGCTCACCCTCGTTCGCGGCCGACGAGCGCGAGAGGGAAAGCCCCCTCTCTAACTCATCGGCCAGCTCCGCCTGCGAGCCCCACGAGTTCATTCCCCTCCATGCCTCGGCAACAGTGGGTCTTGAACCGTGGGAAGCAGACGGCTGCCCCTCCTTCCTCGAAAAGAGAGACAGACAAGAGCGGAGCTTTCTCATCGAGAAAAACTCAAAGTGCACGCAGATCGCTCCCTCGAGAACATCGCGTGCGTGCTCCTCGCCCAAACAAAAGACGCAAAGATCGTGTGTGTCATCAGGTGTCAAATAATGAGGACACGGGTGCACACATCTCCTAAACGCCTTGCTAGTGCTCGCCATAGTAACAGTAAAAAATCGTTCTTACCAGTAGAATGCACGCTTCAAACAAAACAGACATTGAAGACGAAGAAGAGGATGACGTATTTTCCCAGCATCCCTTTATACTGTGGTCGCACTGATAGTGACATCATAGGCTGTCGCCGGCCAACAGGTGGTGTTTTTGTATGTATGCTTCAGACACGGGTCACACTGACGGTGTTCCCCATAGCGACCCCTAGAGGACGCAGTTCGAAGTTCCCTCGAAAGGGAACTGTCATTACTGACATACTCACGCATTTTCTCAGAAATGCCGATTAGCTGCTTTCCATGGTAAAGAATGAGAGAATGGGACATAGAGCCATCTCTCCCTGCTCTCCCAAATGCTTGCATGTATGATTCAATGTCTTTTGAACTACGTGTTGTACATTTTTAAAATCAACTCCCATGCCCAAAGCCGACCTTGCTAACACCACTCTGAGGACAGGCTGAGGGTCTCTGAGAGTCTGAATTATGTGGTTTTTCACACTGTCAGATGTCATTGAATGAAACATGTCAACAACTCTGTTAGATGACACATTGCTAGCGCCAGGTGGGTGAACTGATCTTTGTCCAAGGGAGGCAAGGAACACATCATGGAACAGCATTGAACAGTCGGATATAGATTTGCAATAAATGACAGTACGTGGAGTCTGTGGACCCTTTACAATGAGTTCGTTGACAAGCCAAGAAAATGTATTCGTTGCATCAGAAGACACTTTTTTAACTGCAAGTCTGATGTTGTCATGGACAGATCTATTAAAATAATTACATAACCACTTTCATTTAATATAATACTATAATTTAATTAATATAAAGTACATTATATAAAATACAGCTGTAGTTGAACGGATGCCGCAAAAAAAAATAACTGACAAACTTTACAAGCAGCAACAAGTGTAATGACAACATTAAGAAATAAAGGTTTTGTTTAAATATACATGCATATTTCCACTACAGCCAGACAGGATCTGAATCAAGAACATCATTACTTACCATTGAACAACGGTATGCACTTCATCAACAGCCATTACAATGAGACACTCCCGGTAAACATCTGTTTGGAGCATATCTCTCCACTTTTTAACACCTACAAGCAATTCTGGAGAACCGAACACAAGACTGAATCGGCCAGCTGCGATGTTTGCCCGCATACGCGGCTGATATCCCCTTCTCAGTTAGGTACTTCACTTGATCTTCCATAAGAGATATGAGGGAGCACACAACTAGTAAAATTGGATCTGCAGGGAATCCTTCCAAATGCTGACAAAGGGTCGGCCAGGCTTGGAAAATGATACTCTTCCCAAATCCTGTTGGAAAACAGGTTAAAATATCTCTTTTCGACTCCACTAAGTACCTCAAACAAAACTCCTGGACGTCTTTTAAAAAGTCTATGCCGTGAACTTCGCATACTTTTGAGAATCCAATGTTTAGCTGATCTTGATAAATGCTCATTATCACCCGTTTAAACACAACAGCTTTTCTTCCTCGATCACACGTCTGTGCTTTGTTTCCCGGCGGACCAGAAATAAACGTGACACTCGCGTCTCCTGGAAATCCGGTTTAATTCAATCAGTCAGATGATGACTTCCGACATTCCTGAATTGTTTCCAGAAAAGTATGCATGTACATGTTTCCCAGCCGCAAATATTTAGATCACCTCTCCGTGGCAATATTTCAATCATAAACAGTGTGACAAAACATTGTAAAAACACTTAAAAGTGCCGTAATATATTTAAAACGGTAATATTAAAAGATCAAATTCAGTATTCACCATATTAATGATGCATAGTTTTACATAGGCAAGCAGATGAGGCCGGAATATGAACGCAATCCGCTTAACGGTTCAGTGTTTTCCTTCTAATGGTTTTCTATGGGAAGCCATTTAACGTGAAACTTTGCACATTGTGTTTAAATTCTGGCTTCATCCTCTTGCCTGTACAAAATATACATCATCAATAAGGTGTTTACTGAATTTAGCCTTTTAATATCTGCGTTTTACTACGTTATTACTTGATGCAATCTGCGTAAAAATAACTGGCGGTCAGTGGAGCAAAGCTTCGGTTTGTCCTCCAGGTGGGCGTTCCTATAAGAGTGTGACATCACCTGAAAACTATCAATAGCAGGGGGGCGCAGGCCATCAGCAGAAAAAGAAAATAAATAAAACGGTAAACAGCCAACGGACGTAACTTAGAATGGGAGATGGATCGGTTTGTGAAAGGGAAGAGAAAAGCCAGGGCTTCACTCACCGCCCAGCTAACAATTTTTGGTTCCCAGAACATTCTGGGAACGTTAGTTTTTTTGGTTTATTCCTGTGTCCCTCTCTCTCATAGCTCACAAGGTGTGAGTAGATAGGTCTCATCATTTTAAGGTAAATGTGTTCAAAAGTAAAAAAAAATCTGTGTGTAACTTTAAGGAACGTCACTACCGAACACCTTTTTTCTGCAATTAAGCACACTGTTTTGGGAGTTATTCCATAACATTTAGTTTGTTTATGTGTACCACTGTTCAGAACTGTGCTAGCTTACCATGTGCTGATTAGCATCTTTGAGCTAGGTTCAAAAGTATCTAAAATTGTCACTACCGAAACATTTGGTGGAGTTTCACTACCAAAAAAGTCACAACCGAAACTTGTCATCATTGTTTTGATAGTGACAAAAGGGAAACACATAATCCTCATAATTGGGGGAAATAAACAAAATATTAGTACAATTATGCAAATGTTTTTTTTTTTATTATTATTTTAGTATGTTTTAGTAGTGTTTTAGTTCATGAGTTCATGAGTTAAGAATCTGTAATGTGATGTGGTCGCTACAAAAGCATTTCTGTCACTATAGAAAATGTGCAGTCACTACCGAAACATGGGATGTTTTGTCAAAAATAAAGTATACTGAATTATCAACTGAGATGTTTTGATAGTTTTTGGTTCAATGTATATTCAAACTAATGAATCCTTACCTTTGAAATCAGTATAATCAACTTTTTGCCTTGATTCAAAATACAACAAATCTCATAAATTGCATTTGAAATATTATAAAAAATTTAATTATTGATTTACCTCTGAATTCTTTTTATAAAAATAGCAAAAATATACATTTACAATGTAGATGTAAGCAACATCTTAATAGGTCAATATAACCCTTCTAATTAAATTATTATTACTGTGATTCGGTAGTAACAAATTTGGGGAGAGGACAAATATTCCAAAGGTTACTGAAAATACAATATGAGAATTAACTGAACAATTACTAGAAATGTGCACCTTAGATATTATACAATTTTCTTTTTTTAAAGACATTTTTTTTCCAAGATGTTTCCAACTCTGGCTTTGGACCAGTTCTGTAGAATTGGCCATAAATAATTTATTTTAGTCCAGACCTCCGCTAGGAAGAGACCGGACCTCCTGGAACTTTAATTGAATACCCCTGACTTGTATCATAAAGAAAGACTTTATTTGTATGGTTTTGTAATATCTGTCACATATTTCTTTATGTGTCATGGTAGATCAGGTAGACCTCTTATCGTAGCATTGCATTACAGCTCAACTGTTTTGTACATTGTAATGGATTAAAACCTAAGTAACAGGCTGGATGTACATTAACCTTACAAAGCATATCATTGAAAATAACATGTTTTGTCTAGAGCTTCGTAATTAGGATGAGTTCAATTCATGAGTATTTTTAATGAGATTTTTTTAGCAAGCCATTAAATCACTCGAGACTTGACTCTGACTCCAGTGATAAAGACTTGTGAACATCGCTGTGTGGTTTCTCCACTGCATGGATTTTCATGTGTATCTTCATGTGACTTTTAAAAGTGAAACTCTTTCCGCACTGATCACATGTGTGCAACTTCTCTCTGCTGTGGATCTTCTCATGTGCTTTCAGAGATCCTGACTGAGTGAATCTCTTGTCACAGTATGAACACTTGTAAGGTTTTTCTCCAGTGTGGATCCTCTGGTGCAGTTTTAAAGAGCCCGCTGAAATAAAAGTCTTGTCACACTCAAAGCACAAGTACTCTCTCACACCGGTATGCATTTTCTGATGTACATGTAAACTCCACAGCTGTGAAAAACTCTTTCCGCATTCAGATCAGGAATGTGGCTTTTCCTTCATATGAACTGTCAGGTGTTTCTTCAGGTTTGATGACCAAAGAAATGTTTTGCCGCACTGATCACACTTGAACGGCTTCTCTCCGGTATGAACTCTCATGTGTTCTTTAAGGTTTGCTGATTTTGTGAAACTTTTTCCACACTGATCACACTTGAACGGCTTCTCTCCGGTGTGGATCCTCATGTGTACTTTAAGATGATTTTTGTATGTGAAACTCTTCCCGCACTGTTCACACGTGTGTGGCTTTTCTCCAGTGTGAACTTTCATGTGTCCATTAAGATGTGCTGATCGCATGAAGCTCTTTCCACATTGGCCACACATGAACAGCTTCACTCCAGTATGAACACTCATGTGACCGTCAAGACTAACTTTGTGTGAAAATCTCTTTTCACACTGATCGCACATGAATGGCTTCTCTCCGGTGTGGATCCTCATGTGTACTTTAAGATGATTTTTGTATGTGAAACTCCTCCCGCACTGATCACATATGTGTGGCTTTTCTCCAGTGTGAACCCTCGTGTGTCCTTTAAGGCTTGCTGATTGTGTGAAACTCTTTCCACACTGATCACACGTGAATGGTTTCTCTCCGGTGTGAACTCTCATATGACGCTCAAGACTATGTTTGTTTGTGAAACTCTTCCCACACTGAGTGCAGGTGAAAGATTTATTGGATTTTCTTTTCTTTAAAAATTTATTTTTAGTCTTTGAGCGACTCAAATACTTTTCTCCAGGTTTGTCATGATGCTCCTCCTCCACTTCACTCAGTTCTTCACTCTCCTCGCTCTCTTCCATCAGGTCTGAAATAAAAGAAAACAAATCAGTTTAAATAAACCAATATTCAAAGAGCGAAATATGAAAGTGATTATTGATGTAATAGCAGAAACAAGACAGCTGCTGTAAAACATTATAATCATTCTGGTGTGTTTTTATGAATTGCATGAATGAGGTACATTGACATTTCAGTTATTGTTTGCAAAAACATTTTAGGCACAAATTAAATTTTGTTGTAGTGAGTACTATCAATCATCTAATGATAAGTTAAAGGGACCAAACAGATCTCACCCCCATTTACTTCCATAGCAGGAAAAATAATATGAAAATAAAAATAATATGGTTATCAATGGGGGTCAATATCTGTTTGGTTCCTTACATTCTTCCAAATATCTTCCTTTGTGTTCAGCAGAACAAAGAAATTTATACAGGTTTGGAGCAACCTGAGGGTGAGTAAATGATTTAAGAATTTAAATTTATGGGTGAACTATCCCATTTGCTTAAAAAAAAATATAACAAAAAACCGGGCTCGACAATAAGGACTGCCTGGGGCCAGTGTGAAAGACGTTCAGGGATAGTAGACGGATTTTTCACTTGTCCGATCGGGTCACTGCAGCGTCGTCATGAAAGATGATCATTTGCATGTGTTTTTAAGCCTTGTTAATTTAAAATTTCAAGAGATTAAATAGCATTCAGGCACAAAAGACAGCTCCATTCACTAAGTTACTCACGCGCTGTGTTCTGTGTAAACAGCGCACGCACAGACAGCCGCCTGAACGGGTAAATTTTTTTTTCAATCATTTTTACAATGATTTTTATAATTAGTCTGTAAACGGCCGTTACCAGAGGCCAGAGAAGTTGAAGAAGGGCACAAAGAGGAGAAAATAACTTGGGTAAAGTTGGTTTTATATTGGCACATTCGGACATCTGTTTTAAATTACTCTGTTAAGCTACATTGGACATTCAGCGGACATTCGCAAGTAAATATGACATTAAAACAATACTTGCCAAATTTGATCGATTGTGGAAAAAAATGAAGTAGGTTGACAATGATGTCGCTGATTAGAATTTGCAAAAAAATAACTATTGCACATATAATTAGAAAGTTATTGAATGCGGAAATGTGTGAATGTTGTGAATGTGCGAATATAAAACCAACTTTACCCAAGTGAGAAAATACTGTAGCAGACAGAACAAGATCACTGTTCACGATGCACTAAAAAATATAGGAAGAAAAAACAAATATTGAATTTTACATTAAAAAAAAGTTTCTGAGGGGAACTGGCTGTTTTCAGAAAAGTCTACATTTCATCTTGCCTCCGTATAACGCATTCAAATTAGTGTTAATACGCACAGCAATCTACATTATTTTTAGAGATGCACCGATTGCAATTTTCTTGGCTGATTCAGATTTCCGATTTTTGGGAAGTGTGACTTGCCGATACCGGTTTTACCGATTCCGATTTTCTTTCTAAGAACTATCATTGACAGCATTTACAAACAAAAATCTATGCAAATTTCAATGCGAAAAATAATTTACATAATAAAGAAATTATTAAACATTACAATTCCCCCAATCTGGACTAAGTTACAGATTTTTCTCACTTAAACAACTCTTAAAATAAAGAGTTCTGTGACTGGAAAGAGGAAGAAATGATAAAATGATAAAACATGATTTAAAAATGATTTAAAATGATTTGCTGTATGTAACAAAACAGATGTCATTTCCCACTGTTTATAAATGGTAATTTTTTTCCCCTAACCTTATTAAGTGTCATCTTTCACATCAAATTATTACTTTGTTTCAATTAATTCAGTTAGCATAAGAAACTGTAGAGTTGTTACCATTCAATGAAATGAGTATCAACAAACTCTATCTTTCCACTCCCGAGGAAACAGAAGCTGCATCTGAAGTGGCATTAGATGCATTTACACCGACTGTTTGATGAAGCTGAGGTGCCATAAATGCATTTACACTAAAAAAATAAAATGCATAAATAATTTTATAAGATTAATCTTTTACATATTTTTTTAAACATACAAATAAATGTTGAAAAAATGCAATAATACTTTTAAATATGACTTAACCACCAGTAGGTGGCGGCAAGTGTCTGTTTTAATGAGGGAGTCATTTATTGATTCATTCAATCAATTCATTCAAACGGCTGATTCATTCAGAAACAGTGACTGTCCTTATGAATGGGCCACTGAATCATTGACTCACTTGATTCATTCAATAACTTGGATTCATTCAGTAACAAAACACCGCTGTGTGTTGCTCGGAGACACACAATACTTCTGCTGTGGCTTTGATCGGAACTATTTTCATCAGCGAAATTGAGCAAAAACAGTCAATATTTTGTCTAAAATCTAAGTCACTTAATTTTAACTTCTTGTTTATTAAAATACTAATGTATAAAATCAGTGTCACATTGCAGTCGTGTTGATATTGATATTCAGGGAAACATCATGGCTAGGGCTGTCGCGGTGAAGGAATTTCCCTTACGGTAATTTTGAGTGGCTATAGGTATATATAGGGCTGCAGCAATTCGTCGACGTCATCGTTTACGTCGATTATAAAAATACGTCGATTAGCATTGAGTGCGTCGACGCGTCACACTTTTAGCCATGCCCATTGCGTGA
Organism: Aspiorhynchus laticeps; assembly: GCA_023376895.1. NCBI lineage: Eukaryota > Metazoa > Chordata > Actinopteri > Cypriniformes > Cyprinidae > Aspiorhynchus > Aspiorhynchus laticeps. The sequence continues at coordinate 49,469 of JALXFT010003428.1, forward strand.
TCCTGCAATTATCCCTACTTAAGACTGTTTTTCTGCCATGTTTATCACAAACAAGACTCTAGAGCAGAAGGTAAAGGCTAGTATGGCAACATCATTTCACTTCATAAAGCTTTCAGAGAGCATTGTATTATTATACGACCGTCATGATTCACGTTCATCTTAAGATCCACCGGAGCTGCCGTCAGTGCCGTGGACGCGACTGCGCGAGCTCTCTGACGCGACCCATGTAACCCAAATTACAAGACCCATGATTAATTTTTTACAGTGTAGCAGAATTTACTGTTATTATTTATTGATAGTTTAACTAAAGAATTAATCAACTGATAAGAAAATAATAAATAGATTAATTGAAAAATAATCAATAGATTAGTCGACAATAAAAATAATCGTTAGCAGCAGCCCTATATATATAATCTGTGTGTATGTGTTACGATGTAACGAGGTCATATTCAGAAACCAATGAAACCTAAACTAAAATCACGTTGAAACAGGAAGTGAAGTAAACAGAAGAGAATGACAAAATAACGGTCCACATAACAAAACATAAAGTCAAAGTCAAAAGTCAAAGTCAGCTTTATTGTCAATTCTACCACATGTACCGTACATACAGAGAATTGAAATTGCGTTACTCTCTTACTCCCTGGTGCATACAGATAACACTAAACACTAACAGTAGAACGCACAAATATACAAATAAGGACATGTAGAAAAAAATAAAAATAATAATAAAATGAGCCACATAGGACAGTTTACAACTGTACATTAACCTTACAAAGCATATCATAGAAGATCATATATTTTGTCTAGAGCTTTGTAATTAGGATGAGTTCAATTCATGAGGATTTTTTATTAGATTTTTTGAGCAAGTCATTAAATCACTCGAGACTTGACTCTGACTGCATTGATAAAGACTTGTGAACATCGCTGTGTGGTTTCTCAACTGCATGGATGTGTATCTTCATGTGTATCTTCAGGTGTCTTTTAAAAGAGAAACTCTTTCCGCACTGATCACACGTGTGCAGCTTCTCTCTGCTGTGAATCCTCTCATGTGTTTTCAGATGTCCTGACTGAGAGAATGTCTTGTCACAGTGTGAACACTTATACGGTTTCTCTCCAGTGTGGATCCTCTGGTGCAGTTTTAAAGAGCTCGCTGTAGTAAAAGTCTTGTCACACTCAAAGCAGAAGTACTCTCTCACACCAGTGTGAGTTTTCTGATGTACATGTAAACTCTGCAGCCATGAAAAACTCTTCCCACATTCAGAACAGGAATGTGGCTTCTCCTTCGTATGAAATGCCATGTGTTCTTTAAGGCTTGCTGATTGTGTGAAACTCTTTCCACACTGACCGCACATGAACGGCTTCTCTCCGGTGTGGATCCTCATGTGATCATTAAGATTATGTTTGTATGTGAAACTCTTCCCGCACTGATCACACGTGTGTGGCTTTTCTCCAGTGTGAACTCTCATGTGTCCTTTAAGATGTGCTGGTTGTGTGAAGCTCTTTCCACATTGGTCACACATGAACAGCTTCACTCCAGTATGAACACTCATGTGACCCTCAAGACTAACTTTGTGTGAGAATCTCTTTTCACACTGATCGCACATGAAAGGCTTCACTCCAGTGTGGATCCTCATGTGAATATTAAGATTTTGTTTGTATGTGAAACTCTTCCCGCACTGATCACATGTGTGTGGCTTTTCTCTGGTGTGGATCCTCATGTGTCCTTTAAGGCTTGCTGTTTGTGTGAAACTCTTTCCACAATGATCACATGTGAACGGCTTCTCTCCGGTGTGAACTCTCATGTGAACTTTAAGATTATGTTTTTTTGTGAAACTCTTGTCACACCGAGTGCAGGTGAAAGATTTATTGGCTTTTCTTTTATTTAAAAATGTATTTTTAGTCTTTGAGCGACTCAAAGGTTTATCTGCAGGTTTGTCATGATGTTTCTCCTCCACTTCACTCAGTTCTTCACTCTCATCGCTCTCGTCCATCAGGTCTGAAAAAAATGAAAGCAAATCAGTTTAAATAAACCAATATTCAAAGAGCGAAATATGAAAGTGATTATTAATGTAATAGCAGAAACAAGACAGCTGCTGTGAAACATTATAATCATTCTGGTGTGTTTTTATGAATTATTTGCATGAATGAGGTACATTGACATTTCAGTTATTGTTTTCAAAAACATTTTAGGCACAAATTAAATTTTGTTGTAGGGAGTACTATCAATCATCTAATGTTTAGTTATAGGTACCAAACAGATCTCGCCCCCATTTACTTCCATAGCAGGAAAAATACTATGGTAGTCAATGGGGGTCAATATCTGTTTGTTTACTGACATTCTTCCAAATATCTTCCTTTGTGTTCAGCAGAACAAAGAAATTTATACAGGTTTAGAAAAACCTGAGGGCAGTGTTGCCAGATCGGGTTGACGATTTCCAGCCCAAAAGCTCACCAAAACCCGCCCACTTCAACAAAAACCAGCCCAAATTTTTAACTGCCAAAATGATGAGAGAATTTTATTGCCATGTCAATCAAGGTTGATAAGGACCATTTTTATCTCCTTAAAATAAAATAATGATGACAAAATAAAATAAAGATAAATCAATTTCACAGGAGCATGGAGGGCAAATGCGTTAAAAGAGGCAATCAAGAAATTAACTGATGACTTTAACCCTGAAAAAAATGCATCATTTTCAATGTCTACAGTAAGAATAAGCTAATTTTTGTGCAAAAAGTGCACAATAACGTGATCAGAAAGCAATGTAAATTAGCTGGCATTTATTCTCGTTCATGCACACCCCCCCGACAGCCAAAAAATATTCATTGATACATACTGTATATGATAATCTGACAGCAAAAATAAAATAATAATAATAACAATTAGCAACAATAATGCGCTTACCTTTGTCTTGTGCTTTATCTTCAGACAGAACTACAGCACGTATTTCACGAAGTACACATTTTAGAACATAATGCAGAAGTTTGCACAGTCAAAACTGTTCAAGTTCAGCAGCTGCATGTCAATGCCAAGTATACCCAAGTAGAGTCTGGACGGTTTAAAAGATAAAGAAGTTCTGATGCAGAACAGCATCGCCATATTCAGTTTTGATTTTTAATAAATCATTCAACTGTTCTCTCATTTCAGTTACAGTTATATTTAGAAATCTTCTTTTCATCTCTCATCACGTGTAATCCACGTTGTGAGATTTGAGTCTTAGACTCTTTCTCGTGTAACTTATATTTAGGCCACTTTGCCATCGCAATCACTTAAAATGAATGAATGAATGAATATATAGCTGCACATTTAAATCTTGCCCTTTATAGCGCCAAAACCCCGTCACTCACGAGTCATCACATCTCACCAACATAAAAGATGGTAAATTCACTGACAGGTCTCGGTTAAACTGAACCAATAAGGGTTGCGTTAAGGAAAAAATGAGTTGATGACTGCACTACACATTATTTTACTGTGATACTTTGAGCTCGAACATATTAAAATAACATGACTAAAGATAAATGCGAAGAAAAAAAGCAGCTGATTGGGCGGCTTTTCATTTTTTAAAAGCAGCCCAAATTTTGTCTACCCGCCCAATGAGTTATTCTCCGGTCCAAACCGATCAAAAGAAGCCCAATTGGGCGGCAACCCGCCCAATCTGGCAACACTGCCTGAGGATGACAGAATTTTCATTTCTGGGTGAACTATCCCTTTTGCTTAAAAAAATAAAACAAAAACAGGGCTCGACAATAAGGACTGCCCGGGGCCAGTGTGAAGGACGCTCGGGATAGTAGACGGATTTGTCACTTGCCCGATCGGGTCACTGCAGCGTCGTCACGAAAGATTATCATTTGCATGTGTTTTTAAGCCTTGTTAATTTAAAATGTCAAGCGATTAAAAAGCATTTGGGCGCGAAAGACAGCTCCATTCACTAGGTTACTTGCGCGCTGTGTTCTGTGTGAACAGTGCACGCACAGACAGCAGCCTGAACGGGTAAATAAATACAAAAGTAGCCTTTGTCAAAATACCCGTCTTGCCAAGTAACTTTGTTTATTTAACAATGATTAATCTATATTTAATTTATACACTGGAGTACAGATGCACCAATCGACCGGACATTTTTTGTTTTATTTCAGACTATCTTCTGTTCCGTGCTTGCACACAAACTGCACTGCAATAATTTTTATAATATTTACAATGATTTTTATAATTGGTCTGTAAACGGCCGTTAACAGAGGCCAGAGAAGTTGAAGATGGACACAAAGAGGAGAAAATACTGTAGCAGACAGAACAAGATCACTGTTCACAATGCATTAAAAAAATTTAGGAAGAAAATCAAAATATTGAATTTTACATTAAAAAAAGTTTCTGAGGGGAACTGGCTGTTTTCAGAAAAGTTTACATTTCATCTTGCCTCCGTATAACGCATTCAAATTAGTGTTAATACGTATAGCAATCTACATTATATTACAGATTTTATAACTACGGCCACTGAATCTGATGAGGTATCTGCATCTATCAGAACATCACATTTAATAATGTTTAATACCATTTCCAAAACCCTTTCACCAAAAAAAAAGCTGGGAAAAAACTGCATGATATATGAGCTGTAATGGATTATGGACCACTCACTCATGTAGATATACGAATGAACAATGGACCTTTTCACATTTCTGATCTGAAGTAAACCATAGCAGGGTGAATGTATAGATTTATATGGGAGACCTTAGCAAATAACATAATTTTTCTATTACCCTGTGGTCCAAAAGTGAAGGAAAAAAGCAGACAGAAGACATAAAACATGTCATATTTACCTTTTTTTTGTGGCAGGGTAACATAACACAATGTCATAAATATACACTAATTTTTTCTAGGCGGAAAACAGCAGAAACAGGTTAAACTGTTGTAGAATATCAGAGACTGAATCAGACAAATTTAATAGTCATCAGAACATCGAAACATGAGGAGCATGAAATGGGGGGGGGGGGGTGCAAGGCTGCAACAGGACAACGTCATAAATTAGATTCTGGCACCACTCGTCCGAAGAAAGCCTAACCAACAAGCCTCTTTCACAGAACAGCCTGCAACATTGAGACAGAAGAACACTTATTGATAATTCCAATTCAGGAAAAAGTCTGTCAAATTTGGGGCAAGTAATGAAGACTGATGGTCAAAGAGATGGCCATCACATGGGTGCCACGCTGGAAAACCACGAGCTACAGACTTTCTTGGGCGGGTCTCCCCACACATAGAAGACAAAGAACCCGACTGAAATTCCTTGGTTCACAAAGACTGTCTGCTTCCATATGCACCTAAAATCAACTTAAAAGACTTTAATTTTCATTTTTAATGAAACTAATAATTTCTATGCATAACTGCATATGTATGTAACCCACACATTTGATTATCCTTGTTTTAATCACTCATTGTGTATGTCTTGCTTTTAATAAGTATTGAATAGCTTAAGCCTTAAGTGTTAATATTCATGTTTGGTATGTATGAGTTTGAAAATCCATGCTTTAAATGTTTCTTCCAATCAATTCTTTGTCAAATGTATCATAGTCTTGTTATAGAAATCATGTTCAAAAGTATACTTTGCAAGAGCCTGTAAAGTTCGGACCTGTGACTGACCAGATAACATGTTGATTTATTGATTGGGTGGCGGAACAGAGCAACACTCCTAGCTAAGATCATTTCTAATTGGTCAAGACGACCAGATGGGATGTGTCTAAAAGCCAAGTTTAAAAACTCAGGACACCTCCTTTTCTCTTCCTCTTAGTCGCTTCTGCTCTTCTGAACTTTTAGCCATGCTTTTTGTCATCACTTTCTGCGTTCTTTGAGCGCCATTCCAGCGTGCTTCGGCCTGCACGCCAGCTAACATCATGATGAGAAGAAAAATCACCTAGTCTCTTTACATCCGTATATTCTTTTACTTTAGTTTCTTTTCTTTCCGTTGAATGTCGTGTTCAAAAGTTAAGTTTGCCGCAAAGTCCAGCTCCGACTGCACCCGCTTCAAACTTCAACTAGCAACGGACTCAGAGACCATTCGTCAGCCAACGCCCAAGTCACTAAGAAAGACCACTGAACTGTCAGCCAACCAGCAACCTGGGAAAAACCCTTTTCTGCCACGACAAGAACAAAGGGGAATCCCTTTAGGCAATGCAAGCAAGTAACTTCCAGTTTTACTGAATTGGTGCATTTAATACAAATTTTATCCTCATTGAGAAACTCAATGCGAGGATTAAATAAGTGATTGATGTTGTTCAGGTCGATGCAACAACACATATTGCTGTAAACGTGGGACATCACATTTTCTTTCTCTTAACTCATCCTTTCCTTACTTTCTCTCTTCTGCAACGTGTGAATGTGTGTGTTCATGTGTTAGATTAGTTTACATGTCTTAGAATAAAGCCTTGTTTATATTGAAAAGAGAAGTATGTAACCGACCATAGTAAGGTTACTATGTTGTTGTTTTTGTGTGTAGTTCCTCTACTGTGGTCCAGGGGGCCCTATATGATTTTCTACGTTAAGGCATAAAATGGATGTAGGGAGTAGAGTAAGACATACCTGTTTGGTTAAGTGGAAGCATGGCTTTCACTTACAAAACCTTACTGCTTATGGAGTTCAGATTGAGAAACTAAGGTTTTCAGCTCAATCATGTAAGTGTTTCAGTTTATTTTGTGCTGTGTAACTTTGCACTTACTTTGTAAATAGTTCAACTAGTAGTGAAAATATGGGTTGTTGGTAAATGCTAATTGTTTGTTTGTTTTGTAGAAGAACTTTTTTTGTTTCTGTCTCTCCGTTTTCTTCTTTACCCTGAATGCATCATCAATGGACTAAGTAATAATTTCACCAAAACTCTGAGCTCATCGTGGGACAAAGCATCATTAAATAATTGCAACGCACTATGTTTTAAGAAAATTCGGATTGACGATTGTTTATGCTACTCTTGCTATCAGACTATTGGATTTTTTCACCTTCTATCATCATCAGAGGACTTCAGTATTCAGATTCAGTGCATGCTTCAGTTTAGATACGAGTATTCATTCAACCAGATAATGTGTCATTTTGGGTTCTTAAATATTTTGAATGAATGAATGCATTTATATAGCAGCTTCTGTGTATTGTTGCTACACACCACAAGCGCTTCTACAATCATGTGGGGGGTCTCTCCTCAACCACCACCAGTGTGCAGCACTCCACTTGGAGCAGACTGGCATGCCACAGGACAACGGCGCCAGTGCGCTCACCATCACACCAGCTACGTAAGGTGGAGAAGGAGAGAGAGATAGATAGAGCACATATCCAAGTGGATGGGGATATATCTAGGAGGCCGGATTGATTGATCTAATAGGCCAGGTGGAGCTTAGGAATTTGGCTCCAGGAGCACACGAGGTTTCACGACTACCCTACTCTTTACAGCAGAAGTGTCATGCGGATTTTTTAATGACCACAGAAAGTCAGGACCTCTCGGTTTAACGTCTCATCCGAAAGACGGTGCTCTTTTGCACAGTATAGTGCTCCCCATCACTATACTGGGGCGTCCTCAGACTCTCACAGACGATCCACAGGGTGAGCACCCGTTCCTGCTGGCTTCACGTGAACACCTCTATCCAACAGCTACCTAGTTTTCCCAGGAGGTCTCCCATCCAGGTACTGACCAGGCTCAGTCCTGCTTAGCTTCTGTGGGCAACCAGTCTTGGGCTGCAGGGTGATCTGGCTGTGGCAAAATTTTGATAAATGATAAACACTACGGGTAGTTTTTGTAGTCGAAAAGACTTTGACTCTTTTTCATGCCCATGCTGTAGTGATCTGTGGATTGCTTTTATTTTATATAAACACTTTGCAATGACCTACTGTGTTTTGTGTCGTTTTCAGTTGAGGGACCCTCCCCTAAATTATTTTGTGATTTCGCCCTTTTGAGAAATTTCACTGGGACGGTTACAAATTGGCATCCGGACAGGGACCCTCAGATTTGAAAACGCACAGGTGCAAGACTAGGGATGCAACGATACCATTTTTTCAGATCCAATAATGAAATAATCAAATAATCAAAGACCGCACTTTTAATGAAAATGATTGTGTTGACCGTCTGCATCTTACTTACGCTGCGATGCGCGGACGAGTAGCTGAACATCTCTTCAGCAAGCAGACAGCAAACTGCCGCGAATGAAACTGAAAGTAAGATGCAGACGGTCAACACAATCATTTTCATTAAAAGTATAAGACAAGCTTATCTTTCCAGTGCTGATGCTGCGAGCGCTCCTATTGCGGTCTTTGATCTTGAAATGAGCTGATAATTAATAAAATGCAGCGCTTTTGATTTCGTTGACGTGAACTTCATTACATTTAAATATAGCACGGGAATTGAAGATCATATTTATATCCGTTTTGTGAAGACACATTTATGTGGCCAAGTGTAAAAGGAAACGTTTAAACAAATCAGATAGATATCCGATCAGAGAAAACACATGAAATGACCAAAAATACTATTATAAACTAGGTTAGTGGATAATTTAGCAGCAAAAGTTATTCTAGAAAAATCATGAGTGCACAATTTTATAAAATCTAAACATTTAGTGAAATAACATTATTTAGTGGGGAACAAATAAAAGTGAATATGTGAAGGACTAAATCTGGTAAAATGTTACACATTGCTCTTTGCATTGTTGTAAAATACATTAATGAAAACAAGTAAATGTATTTATTTATAAATATAAACTACAAAATTAAAAGACATTTCTTTTAAATATATAGCACAGTAATGAAGGCAGTAACATATGAGGAGTCCTATCTATCATATGTTGCTGCCTCCATTACTGTGCTATACATTAGATTATTAATAGCCTTGATAGGACACTACAAGAAATGCTATAAATAATATTTCATTGCGCAAAAGTATTATAATACGAAAAGCTCAAATAGAGAGCGGCACATAGTGCTTATGCGCTTCCCGTGTGCAGAATGATGCTCTTGAAGCAGCACGGAGTCACAGCGTGCAGCTCTGGTCAGAGAAGTTCAAAGCACAGAGGAAAGAGAGATTGATGCGCAGCTTATTAAATCTGTGCGATAGTTTGAGCCTTTTCTTTTAACGGTTTTAAATCTCAGTTATTGAGCGCTCTTGAAGAGAGTTTCATTGTTTTGACTGTAGTAACTAGGGATGAGCGAGTACAGCATTATCTGTATCTGTACTCGGACTGGGCGGGGCCTAACCCGGAAGTGGGCGGGATTTAACCTTGAAGTGGGTCGGGTTGTCTTGAAATGGGCGGGGCTTTATCCGGTATGTTATTTTAAGCATGCAATTGATATGGGTTGATCAGAAATTGTTATATTTATTGCTGATTAGAAAACTATTTACATGACAGCAGACTGTTTTAAAAAAAAAAAACTCCGATGACCGGCAGAGAGAGGGAGAGAGAGAGTGTGTGTGTGTGTAGCTAATTAATTTGTAATATAGTTTTATACCACTACTTCCTTTTTTTTTTCTTATGAAATACAGCAAGAAAGTGTCAGACACTCAGTGCGTGAAGTAAAAAAAACTGGTTAGAGCCAGCTGACGGTTTAAAAAAGAAAAAAAAATCTCCAACAGGCAGAGACGCAAGTCGCATTCTACCAAGCACCACGTCTGAAAAAACCCCATGTTTACCAAAACTCTACTGGTTAATAAGTAAGTACTACAAACCAAAGTAAAAAACAAACCTGAAGCTGAAGAAACCCTAAACGTTAACGGAAAAAACCCGCGAACCTGAGTGACTGAGGGAGAGACAGAGAGAGAGAGCGCTGTTCTCTTCTCTTCTCAGTGTTCTGTGTGTGAGTGAGCAGAGCGGGACACAGCAACACAATACATCTGTATATGTGTAGGGGAGGGGCGCTGTGACTAGCCTATCACAGAACGCAGACACAGTCAGCTACCCAATGAGAATTTTTATTCAATCCGAGCACAGATATTGACTCGTATTACTCGTATGATACTCGTACTCGGCAAAAGTGCTTTATCCGTACCGGATACTCGTTTCAGCCGAGTATCCGGCTCAACTCTAGTAGTAACCGAACGCAACACGCAGTTTGAACGCTGAACGGAGGATGACAGACAGACGCAGCAGAGAGAAGAGTTTACCTGAACTTGAATTTAACGACTTAAATATTAATCTGTACCTCACATTAAACTATGGAGCGGCTTCAGAACACTTGGACTTTGACTTTATGGTGCTTTATAATGCTTTTGTGGGGCTTAACAATAACACAATAGTAAATGCACAATATCGGATTTGGATCGGTCTCGTCTCTCCGATACCAGATCCACAGAAAATGACCGGATCGGAGCCGATACCGATCCTGAGTATCGGATCGATGCATCCCTATGCAAGACAATCAGTCTGGTAAGCAGCCTTAGTTCATTTTTGTAGTTTTTTTGTTTTTACTGTCATCTGCTATGGATAAGGATGAGTGCATTGGAGGCATGGATTTCTCATCAGAGACATTCACAACCAGAAGAGAACCGATGAGAGAACTGATAAACACGTTTAGTGATTTATATATTGATTCTGATGAAGACAGTGAACAAGTAGAGGATAATGTTCATGTGGCCGATTCATGTTTCCCTCCTCCGCCACCACCGATAGAGGTGAATGAAGAAGTCAGCCCCAACTGTGACACAACTTTGATGGAACGTCTCACTGAGATTGAGAACCAAGTTGCTAACATCGATCAAAGGGTGAGTGAGCAAGTTTATTTTGATGTGTTTGATGTGCAGTGTAAAAAATTGGAAGAAAAGATGGCTTATCGTGTCCAACGTGAATGTCAAAGAGTCAAGCAACAGATGGAGCTGATGGTTAAGGACTTGGGTCAATCAATTGTGGATTGTTTAAAGAGAAGAGACCTGCAATTAGAATAAAGATTTCAGTTACTAAGCCCAAATTCTTCTACTCCAAGAGTCCCAAAAGTAAATGTTCCAATAAATGCTTCCCACCCTCCAATTCATGATACGACTAGTTGTGTTTCCATTCAAAATAACCCTCCTACCATTCAGTATAACCCACCTGTAAAGATGGACTTCCCCAGTTTCACTAATGCAGTTGAGGATGATCCTGTTTTATTTGTGGAGCGCTGTGAAGAGTATTTCGCCATTCGACCCCTCAGTGATGAAGAAGTAATTGCTGCTCTCACTGCTGTGTTTAGAGGCACTGCTAAGGATTGGTGGATAGCAGAAAGGAAAAATGTAACAAGTTGGAAACAGTTCAAAAAGAAGTTTCTGCTTTCATTTTTTAAGTGAGGATTACCAGGATGTGGCTGCAAGAAAGTTGGCTGAAAGAAAACAAGGCCCTAAGGAAAGTATGAGAGATTTTGCTTATCACTATCGTGCCCTGTGTTTGAGATGGAAAAAGGACATGACCGAGAAGGAATTGATTCAAGCTATTCTAAGGAACTGTAATCCACGCCTAGCTAGTTTACTTCATGGGACGGTTAAAGATGTGGGAGAATTAGTGAGGCTTGGAACCCAAATTGAGAAGGATTTCAATTAATCAAAGAGGTACTGGAGCCAAGTCAACAGTGAAGATCAGAAGAAGAAATCTCCTATTCCTCCAGAGTTCCAACGCAAATCCTCACAAGGTGCCAATCGAGTCGTGTTGTTGGATCAGAGTTCAGAAGCTCATGATTTTAAAAACATCACCATTCCGTTAATACTCCGGAACAGCTATGTTTTTGCCATAGTGGATACAGGTAGCACATTTTCTCTGATTCAAAAGTCTTTGTGGAAGAAATTAAGTGGCCATGAAGATTATCAGTCTAGTGGAGATCAGATGTTCCTATTAGCAAATGGACAGAGGCAAAGTTCACTAGGTAAAGTCAATTGGGATTGTGAAGTCCAAGGGCAGAAGATGAATGTGACTTTCTATGTTATGCAAGACTCCGACCTAACCGTACCAATCACCCTGGGAATTGATTTTTTTATTAAAGTCCAAGATGGTATTGGATTTTAAAAGAGCACAGTTCCAGTTATCTACGTCATCAGAACCAAAGATTTTTCCTTTTATGCACTACAATGGGCACTCTTCCACTTACTTTTATTTGGCTATACCCACTGTTAGCCTAGAAGACCTTCAAGTTTCAAGTTTTATTTGTCACATACACGACTATACAGAGATTGTATAACCAGCAGTGAAATGGGAGTCGGGTCCGCTCCATGGACAGTGCAAATATTGAAAAATACAACACAAGGGAAGTATACATAAAATAAAATGAATGAATAAAAAATAAGATATAAAGAATAAAATATAAAAGAATGTGCATGACAGTATGCTGTAGAATTAAATATTAAGGTAAGCATGACTGTACAGAGAGGAATGTGCAAACAGGTTGAACATGGTTGACATGAAGCAGCCAATCACAAAAAAATAAAATAAATATAAAAAATAAGATATGATATCAAGACACAGAAAGTGTTGTGTGCAAATGTGCAAATGACACTGACAGTATGAGGTAGAGAGTAATGAGTGTGTGATTAGTGATTTGAAGTACGTCAGATGATGTTAAGCAGATTCTACGAACCACACGAATGGTAGATTCAGAGTTAATGTTAAGTTGGCCCACAGTGTGCACTCAAGAGCTTGGCAGAACAAACCGTGTCAAACATCGTATCACTACCATAGATGAGACCCCCGTAAGAAAAAGAGCATACAAGGTTTCACTGGAGAAACACCAGTTCATTGAGTCTCAAGTTCAAGAGCTTTTGGAGAAACAGATTATCCGACCCTCTATTTCACCATGGGCAGCACCAGTGGTTGTTGTACCAAAGAAGGATGGAAGTTCTAGATTTTGTGTTGATTATCGGGGTCTTAATGCTAATTCAATTCTTATTTACCTGACTCAGTGACACTTGTTAGAAGGAGCAGTCGAACAGCAGAAGAGAACAGCAGTTTGTAAGTGTTTTGTCTTGTTTTGTCATTAGATTTCAGCTCAGTTGTCGTTGCTAGGAAACATTGTTTTTGCATACTGTGTTTTACCTGGTAAACGCGTTCGCAAGTCGCGTTTGTTCTCGTGCTTATCGCGGGAGTTCCCAGTTTCGGTTTGCTAAGTAGGAAGGTGTGGTCAGCTGACTTCAGGGACTAGTAATTAGGCAAGTATAAAACTGGTTTGTACACCGCGGCAGCCCTCCTAGTGTGAAGACCGACGAGTGTAAAGACGATCGACTCTACCTTGCACGACTCCACCGAGCACAAGGACACCGACAAGGCACTTGAGTATTGCTTTCTCCCCTTTCTTTACTTTTTGTCTAAATTGTACTCATCTAATTGTTTAGTCAATTGTACTCACTATGTGCTTTCAAATCTGTACTATCACTACTAACACTCGGAGAGCACGCGCTGTACGTTGGAGGCAGGCCAATCCTAATAATCTACGAATGGTCCCTCTGTCCTCTACTACTTTACTCTCTGTTCCAATTGGTCTTTGGAACTGCCAGTCTGCTGTAAACAAAGCAGATTTTATTCCTTCTATTGCTACCCATTCCGGTCTCAACCTCATGGCCCTAACTGAGACTTGGATCAAACCTGAGGACACTGCCACTCCTGCAGCTCTCTCCACTAATTTCACTTTTTCCCACACCCCTCACACGATTGGGAGGGGTGGAGGCACTGGTCTCCTTATTTCAAATGAATGGAAATTTGATCTTCTACCATCTCCTACAGGCAACAGTTCATTTGAATCTCATGCAATTACTATTACCCACCCTGCTAAAATCCACATTGTAGTTGTGTATCGTCCCCCAGGTCAACTGGGTGACTTCCTGGAGGAGTTGGATGTGTTACTGTCAAACTTTCCTGAAGATGGTACTCCTCTGGTACTGCTCGGTGACTTCAACATCCACCTAGAAAAACCCCAGGCTACTGACTTCAACACTCTTCTCACTTCATTTGACCTCAAACGAGTGTCTACTACGGCTACTCACAAATCAGGTAACCGACTGGACCTCATCTACACACGCTACTGCTCCACTGACAACACATTAGTAACTCCGCTGCACACCTCAGACCACTTCCTCATCACTTCTAACCTCACACTAACTCCTGACATAGCACACGCTCCTTCGCAGGTCACCTTTCGACGTAACCTACGCTCGCTCTCTCTCCCTCTCGCCTATCCTCAATGGTTTCATCCGCACTACCTTCACCCTCTCAGTTTTCAGCACTCGACACAAACAGTGCTACTGACACTCTTTGCTTCACTCTAACATCTTGCTTAGACAACTTTTGCCCCCTTTCATCCAGACCAGCACGCGCTACCCCCTCTGCCCCCTGGTTGTCCAATGTTCTCCGTGAACATCGTGCTAAACTAAGGGCTGCAGAGAGGAAATGGCACAAATCCAAAAACTCTACCGACCTTAGTGTGTATCAGTCACACCTCTCCTCCTTCTCTGCAAATGTCTCCACTGCTAAAATGACATACTACCACAACAAAATTAACAACTGTTCCGACTCTCGCACACTCTTCAAAACGTTCTCTTCTCTTCTCTGTCCTCCTCCCCCTCCTCCTTCATCAACTCTTACAGCCGATGACTTTGCAACTTTCTTCACAAATAAAACAAAAACCAGTGACCAATTCCTCACACCACAAACTAATAATAACTTCATAACGACAAATACACAATCTCTCACCTCCTTTTCTCCTCTCTCGGAGACGGAGGTTTCCAAACTCATCCTTTCCAATCATCCCACTACTTGTCCGCTAGATACTATCCCCACTCACCTCCTTCAAGCCATTTCTTCTTCGGTCATACCTGCGCTTACTCACATTATCAACACCTCGCTTCACACTGGTACATTTCCCACAGCATTTAAGCAGGCTCGGGTAAGCCCACTGCTTAAAAAAACCTGCTCTAAATCCAGCACTTTTAGAAAACTACAGACCGGTATCCCTTCTTCCATTCATTGCAAAGTCACTTGAGCGAGTTGTGTTCAACCAACTCTCTCTGTTTCTTGCACAGAACAACATTCCGGACAACAACCAATCTGGCTTCAGAAGTGGACACTCAACTGAGACTGCCCTACTCTCGGTTACAGAGGCCCTGAGACTGGCAAGAGCAGCTTCCAAATCCTCTGTACTCATCTTGCTGGATCTGTCTGCTGCCTTTGACACAGTTAACCACCAGATCCTCATGTATGGGCATCTCAGGAACCGCCCTCCTGTGGTTCGAGTCTTACCTCTCAGATAGGTCCTTCAGGGTGTCTTGGAGGGGTGAGGTTTCAAAGTCACAACTTCTTGCTACTGGAGTTCCTCAAGGCTCAGTGCTTGGACCACTTCTCTTCTCCATCTACATGTCGTCATTAGGATCGGTTATTCAGAAGCATGGCTTTTTCTACCACTGCTATGCTGATGACACTCAACTCTACTTCTCATTCCAACCAGATGATCCGACGGTAACTGATCGCATTGCAGCCTGTCTGAGTGACATTTCTAGCTGGATGATGGACCATCACCTTCAGCTCAATCTTGCTAAGACAGAACTGCTCGTGTTCTCCGCCAACCCATCACTTCACCACAACTTCTCTATACAGCTGGGTTCGTCAACCATAACTCCTTCCAGGACTGCCAGGAACCTTGGAGTTGTGATCGATGATCAGTTAAGCTTCACAGACCATATTGCTACAACGGCCCGGTCCTGCAGATTTGCCTTATACAACATTAGGAAGATTAGGCCCTTCCTGCAAGAGCAAGCTGCACAACTCCTTGTCCAAGCTCTTGTTCTCTCCAGACTGGACTATTGTAATGCTCTCTTGGCGGGCCTTCCCGCATGTACTATCAAGCCTCTGCAACTGATCCAGAATGCAGCAGCCAGAGTGGTCTTTAATGAGCCGAAAAAAGCTCACGTTACCCCTCTCTTCATCAGGTTACACTGGCTACCAATAGCCGCTCGCATCAAATTCAAGGTACTGATGTTTGCCTACAAGACCACAACTGGCACTGCACCACTATACCTAAACTTGCTAGTTCAAACTTATGCGCCCTCCAGAAGCTTGCGTTCTGCAAGTGAACGACGTCTTGTGGTGCCATCCCAAAGAGGTACCAAATCACTCTCACGGACCTTTTCCTGGACTGTGCCCAGCTGGTGGAATGACCTCCCGATCTCAATTCGAACAGCTGAGTCTTTAGCCATTTTCAAAAAACATCTAAAGACACATCTTTTTCGCCAGCACCTGACTAACTAATACTAACACTTACCTATTCTATTTAATAATAATAAAAAAAATAAAAAAATCCTAGCTACGTGTACTGTGCTAGACTAACTGAGACTTGTCATGGCACTTGTATACTTGTTGCTCTCTCGATGGTCTGATTGCTTCTATTGTTCTCCTCATTTGTACGTCGCTTTGGATAAAAGCGTCTGCTAAATGATTAAATGTAAATGTAATGTAAAGACACATCTAGACGCCTACCCAATGCCCCAAATTCAGGACATTTTAGAGTCTTTGCATGGTGCCACTGTTTTTAGCACACTTGATTTAAAAAGTGGTTGCTGGCAGATGGAAATGGAAGTGGACAGTATTGAGAAGACAGCCTTTGTTACCTCCTCAGGGTTATATGAATTTCTTTGTCTCCCGTTTGGGCTGAAAAACTCTGCTGCATCATTCCAAAGACTCATGGAACATGTGTTGAGGGACGTTAAAAGGAAAGTGCTGCATGGTCTATATTGACGACATTGTTGTCTATTCTAGTAACATCGCTGACCATCTACAGCATCTTCAACAGGTGTTTGCATGTCTTCATAAGGTGGTCTCACCCTAAATCTTAAAAAGTGTAACTTCATCCAACACTCACTTTCATTTCTTGGACACATTGTGACACAAGAGGGAGTGAAAACTGATCCAGCCAAAGTCTCTGCCGTTGAATCTTTTCCTGTACCTCAAAACATCAAAGATGTACAAAGGTTTCTAGGACTGGCCGGTTGGTATCATCGGTTTATCCCTCGTTTCTCTGAAAGAGCAGCTCCATTACACGCCCTGAAACAAAAGAATGTTAAGTAGAAATGGACTGAGCAATGTCAGCAAGCTTTTAATGACATTAAACAAGCACTCATGCAAGCACCTGTGTTGACCCCTCCTGATTTTAGAAAGGCGTTTAAAGTTCAAACAGACGCAAGCAATATCGGACTTGGAGCAGTCCTTACCCAGGATATTGAAGGGGAAGAACACGTTGTTGCTTTTGCATCACGTTTGTTAAGAGGTGCTGAAAGATCCTACTCTGTATCAGAAAAAGAATGTTTAGCAGTTGTATGGGCTGTAGAAAAAATGGAGGCAGTATCTGGAAGGGAGAAAATTTGAAGTCATCACTGACCACACAGCTTTGACATGGGCATTTCAACACCCTAAACCTTCTTCTCGTCTGATTCGTTGGACCATAAGGCTGCAAGGTTTCCACTTCACCGTAAGGTATCGAAAAGGACAGTGCAACGTTGTGCCTGATGTTTTGTCAAGGGGTTTCGACAGTACTCCAGATACCCTACTCATCAGTACCGCCTCTGAATCTACATTTCTACCATGCAATTTACCGGTGGATCTCTCACAAATAGCTATGGAACAGAATAATGATCCAGAAATCCAAGAGTTAGCAATCAAAGTCAGAGAGCAATCTACCGAAGATGTGATGAGAGTTCATTATGTGATGGAGAATGGATTTCTTTTTCGGAGTGTTCCAGATGGTCAAAAGGGCCAGAAAGTGCAATTAGTCATCCCCAATGTTTTTAGACAGACATTTTTACAGTATGCACACGACAACCCTCTCAGTGGTCATTTAGGGAAGATGAAAACCTTACTTAGGCTACTAGAATCGGTATACTGGCCTAGTATTCGAAATGATGTGTGGAAGTACTGTAAGGAATGCCAAACGTGTCAAAAGTACAAAGCCTCTACTACCAAAGCTCCTGGACAATTACAGAGCACTCCTGTCATTGAACCAGGATATATGCTAGGTGTGGACATTATGGGACCTTTTCCCCGAAGCCCCAAGCAGAATGAATATTTACTTGTTGTGGTAGATTATTTTACCAAGTGGGTAGAGCTATTCCCAATGAGAACTGCTAAAGCATCACTCATTGCAAGAATTCTGGTGGAGGAAATTTTCACGAGATGAGGGATACCAGCTTATCTAGTTTCTGATAGAGGTACACAGTTCACCTCTCACCTTCTTGACCTTTTATGCAAACAATGGGGGGTAATACAGAAACTTACCACTGCATATCACCCACAAACAAATTTGACGGAGAGAGTCAACAGGAATTTAAAACCCATGATTGCTTCATATGTGGGAGAACAACACAAGCATTGGGACAGATGGCTGTCGGAATTCCGTTTCGCTATAAATTCGGCATGGCACGAGAGTACAGGATTTTCACCTGCAGAGATAGCTCTTGGCCGTAAACTGAAAGGACCAATGGAGAGAGCCCTCCAAAAACCTCCCAATCCTGAAAATCCTGTTTATCCTACCTTAGACCCTCAAAAACTGCTCATCGACATAGTAAGGGAAAACGTGGAACGAGCTCAAGTCAAGCAAAAAAAGTACTATGACCAAAAACACAGATCATGTGAATTTCAAGTTGGAGATGTAGTTTGGGTTCGTACCCATCCCTTATCTACAGCAGATGACGGTTTCATGGCAAAATTGTCACCAAAATGGAAAGGTCCAGCAGTAATTAAAAAGAAGTTAGGTCCGGTAAATTATAGAGTGTCCTTTATGGATGATCCTGACTCCATAGACTCTTATCATGTACAGAATCTTAAAATTTGTCACAGTTGGGACAAATTTTCTATCGAGGGGAGGAGTATGTAACCGACCGTAGTAAGGTTACGATGTTGTTGTTTTTGTGTGTAGTTCCTCTACTGTGCTCCAGGGGGCCCTATATGATTTTCTACATTAAGGCATAAAATGGATGTAGGCAGTAGAGTAAGACATACCTGTTTGGTTAAGTGGAAGCATGGCTTTCACTTACAAAACCTTACTGCTTATGGAGTTCAGATTGAGAAACTAAGGTTTTCAGCTCAATCATGTAAGTGTTTCAGTTTATTTTGTGCTGTGTAACTTTGCACTTACTTTGTAAATAGTTCAACTAGTAGTGAAATTATGGGTTGTTGGTAAATGCTAATGCTAGTTGTTTGTTTTGTAGAAGAACTTTTTTTGTTTCTGTCTCTCCGTTTTCTTCTTTACCCTGAATGCATCATCAATGGACTAAGTAATAACTTCAACAAAACTCTGAGCTCATCGTGGGACAAAGCATCATTAAATAATTGCAACGCACTATGTTTTAAGAAAACTCGGATTGACGATTGTTTATGCTACTCTTGCTATCAGACTATTGGATTTTTTTCACCTTCTATCATCATCAGAGGACTTCAGTATTCAGATTCAGTGCATGCTTCAGTTTAGCTACGAGTATTCATTCAACCAGATAAGTTTTTGGGTTCTTTATT
Organism: Aspiorhynchus laticeps; assembly: GCA_023376895.1. NCBI lineage: Eukaryota > Metazoa > Chordata > Actinopteri > Cypriniformes > Cyprinidae > Aspiorhynchus > Aspiorhynchus laticeps. The sequence goes on from JALXFT010003428.1 coordinate 68,924, forward strand.
TTGATAAATGATAAACACTACGGGTAGTTTTTGTAGTCGAAAAGACTTTGACTCTTTTTCATGCCCATGCTGTAGTGATCTGTGGATTGCTTTTATTTTATATAAACACTTTGCAATGACCTACTGTGTTTTGTGTCGTTTTCAGTTGAGGGATCCTCCCCTAAATTATTTTGTGATTTCGCCCTTTTGAGAAATTTCACTGGGACGGTTACAAGTATCTCTAATCATTAATGATTCCCTTTGAGCTAAATTGACCTGTTTCCCTTTAAATTATATATTAATATTACGTTGTTATGTTACACTTTGCACTAGGGATGTTCATTTCGGTTATTTTTCCTAACCGACAACCGACGCTCGTTAACCGATTATTAACCGTTAACCGACAAGATTATTTTAAATTAGAACTGAATTAAATTAGAAAGAATACGTGTCTGTGACCCGTTAAAAATACTAACATTTGTTTTCCGGTGATTCATTTTACATGCGCAAAAATCAGCAAACAACAGAACATGAGGATTCACATGATCATATCACATCACGCACCTGCAAAACTTAATAAAGCTAGGCGCTATATGTATATTTTATAACGAATAAATAGGACTATACGAGAAATATATTTTCTATTTTTTTTTTTTTTTTTTTTTTTTTTTTGGAGAAATATATTTTCACTTAAATAATAATTTAACAAAACGAAAGAAACTGTGCAACAAGTAGCCTATGCAGATTTTCGGTTACTTTTTTGCTTTCGGTTAATTTTTTGCTTTGAAAGGAAACCAGATGGCAGAAATCGGCATCCTATTTTTTTTGGCTTACTTTACAAAAGCGCAAAGATTAGTTTTTATTGTGATTCCGATTATCTTCATGACTAAAAGGAGTAGTTGCTTCCTCTGTTAGAAGGGAAAAAAAAATCAAGTTATTGCTCCAGCGCCGCATGCGCGCGCACAGTTAAGCATTCTACCTTCACAATGCAGCCTGTTCATTATAATTATAAAAAACAATCAGTCAGACATATGAAAAAAAACACACTGCTCAGTTTAAATATGTAGTAAAATCTGTGTCGTTAAGCGTTATCACCGTACCGCCGTGCAGTCATGCTAAACATGTTGTTTTACATGGATATTGGAACGTGAGTGAAGCAGGCCTTCATAAAAGGTAAATAATATTTTGGCATTCAAATACATCACGAATACAGAAACATTTGATTTTGTGTCGAACGAGACCCAACATTGGTTTCAGTTTCGTTTTAGCCTAAATTAATTAGTTTTGGTTTGTCGTTTATATAGTTATAGCTTCTTACATGTTTAATTCTTGTTCTTTTCTAAATAGTCTAGAGCGATTCCACAGTTTCTGTCCACAAGGGGTGTAATGAACAATATAGATTGAATAATACCCAGTTGTTGTCATTTTTTTATTTTTAGTTCACTATTTTGTTTAAGATAGATGTAAGAAATAATAAAGTTAATTTTATCCCACTAAGCCTTGGCATTATCATGTAATGAGACTTTATTTTATTTCCGTCCCCAGAAATTGCGGATGTCAGGGTGGGACATTCATTGCATCTGGATTTTTCCTAAGTCATTTCTTTCATTTCCTTTAATAAAATCCTGAATTTTGGTGCATAACATTTATTTTGGTGTGTCTTCTACAAAATACTGCTACTAACACCGAAAGTATAATTCCCTTAATCCACCACGATGCAATGGAAACATTTACTAACGTTCGTTACACCTTCTGTCCAAGCAGTTACGAACGTTAAACTATGATTCTAAAGGAAACAGAGATATAATTTTTCCATGTAATTCTATCAATAGCAAAACGATAAAAACATCTTGTGTGGGTTAAATTCTCATATGCGTTGCTACATGATAAATTGTTAATAAATCGGGATAAAATAGGGGCAGAGATTTTCTGTCCAAAAATCATAACGCTCGTACATTTTATTCTGACGCTGAATTTCTGTCTCCTAATGTCTCAACGGTTCTCATGTCAGAAATAAGATTGTCTAGGTCACGCATGCTCTGCATGGGAGGAAGAGTTAACAGGATTTCACGGATTTCGACGAATGTGGGTAAGTTTGTGGCTTCTGTCCAAAAGTTTACGAACATTAAAATGATACGCATTAAGCCTGTGTTATACTTTCCGCGCGCGCAATCCGGACGCATACACGGACTACTTGTATTTATACTACCGAAAGTGTACGCTGGAGGTCCGCATTAAAGAGCGCCAAAACCGTATTGTTTGAATTTCGTTATGAATTTGGCATCATTTTAAAGCTTATATTTTGTTTATTAAAAAGTAACAAAGCACAAAGCTTTTTGCGATTACTGGATGGCAAGTGCGCTTCAAATAACCAACATGAAGTCCACGCATTAACAGAACAGAGCATATAGACTAAGATCTCGATAAGAAGAAGCCATATTAGTAATAATTATAAATGAGAATTGTTGACAATATTGCCAGTATCCACAGAGCTGACAGCGTTACCTGTTGAAGTTTGTTCAAGTTGTGCCCGAAATAGACACGGCTTTTCTGCACTTGCACGTCTCCATCATTTCGATCTCTCTCGCGCTGCACAACTGAGCTGTGTTTAGCAGACTGTCAGCACTGCTGTGCGGCAGAGACAAGGACTGTTTGAAACTATTTTCCACTAAAACTTTGATTCGTATCGTCTTTTAATATTCAGGGTTACTTTGCATAAAGAGTTATTGTTGCTCTATTCAGCAGAATTACTCATTTTATCTATCCACGTTACAAATGTCATTTCATTCACGATATATGATCTTTAAATTTGATAGTAAATGATGACAGGTTATTTTAATGTGTTATGAACTTGTTCTATTCTTTGCCAGTTTTCATGAAATGGTATTATTGTGTTACAGAGGCAATCTTGCAGGATTGTTTAATTTTTTCCATCCACGTTACACACGTTATAACTTTGCACACTTGTAGGAGTTCCTTTGGCTTCTACATTTCGCAAATAAATATACAGTGTTTCCCACACATAGACTTTACCTGGGCGGGCCGCCCAGGTATATTAACGGCCGCCCAAGTATATTTGGTTAAACATTTTTGTTTTTATTACTATTATTATCTCTTACACTTTTTTTTATCCGCCCGAGATAATGAAACCATCCGCGATCGATTAAATAGTGGAAAAAACTCCCCTCGCCCGACGCGTTTCATACTGCTCTGTGTGCTCAAGAACTGTTGACACTCACACAGACCATGTCCAGTGTTTCCCATACGCTGATTTATTTGTGGCGGGCCGCAACAATATCCACCGCCTGCTGCCATCAGCTCCCGCGTCTCACACACACGAGCGCGACTTTAGCACTATATTTAGTCACTTTCAGACCCTTTTGGCGGCTTTTTTCCCTTAACGGGTACATACTGACAAACCTAGTGACTTTTTTAAAAAAAAAACCTTAGCTATCGTTCAGTTGGAAGATGTCTCCAGTACTGTCCCGCGAGTGCTAGCTCTGACTCCCGGCGCAGTGTCGCCTCTCTCTGTGTCTATTCTGTGCAGTGAGCGGCAGAGAAGCAGCGCATTCAGTTGGCCGTAACGCAGCAAAATCGTCAATAAATCATTTACAAAACAGCGTTTCCAAGCACCTGTCGCTTATTGACTGTTTGTAGTTTTAAATATGAACATAATTCGTCTGTTAATATGCGCATAGTTTGTTACTCAGACGCAGACAGTGCGCTGAATGAGACAAAACAGTAATATAGCCAAAACCACCGCATATAGTCGCTTTTTAGTGTAAGTTAGATGTATATTGATTTTATCAGACGATGTCGCGATTATAAATCAGGATTTAAGGAGTATAGTGAGAGTGATTCCTGGTTAACATGTAGTATTAATGGGTCATGTTTACTATTTATACCCGTTTTATGTATGACAACAGAAAATATGCAAATGTTAACAGCTTTATTGGGCATTCAGTTGTATTACAGTATGTGACAGCTCAGAGTAGAAAATCTGAAGTGCCAAAACTCGTCTGAACGCAAACTTGACGCAATGACGCCATAAATATGCAAATTAATATGTGACGTCATAAATATGCAAATTAATACGTGACGTCACCTGCCGCCACAAGTCTCACAAAATCCTGTGGGAAACGCTGAATATACCTGTGGTATTTGTTAGTAATTTTGCTGGCTTTCAGTTTATGAACATACCAGAATCAAAAATGCACCTTTAAGTTTATAGAACAGATAATATTAGATGGCCACCCTGCCTGCATGGAAGTCCTATTACCAGTTTTGTGAACCATACACAACGCATGACTCATAACTATACCAAATTAGGAACAAAGCAAAACATGAACTGGGATTCAACCAGAATTGTATTAAACTGAATTAATTAAGTACACTTTCTGCTTGAATTTACACTGTTTTTCCATCCATGTTACATACGTTAAATTTTACATCAACTCAACTTTGATCAAAGTTTACTAGTTTACCATTGCCAGATTTATCCTGCCTTTCACACAGCTGTACCCCAGGTTTTCTCAGGATGTTAACCTGAGGACAATGGCTTTCTCCATGAAGATTGATTTTGCAGGCTATTGTCCTTGCAGTTAGGCCTAAACTGTGGAATCGCCCTCTACTGTAAATTGAAAGGATTTGTTGTGGAGTGAGGGGAACTAAAATAGCCTAGCTATGTTTACAGTGTTTATTATAATGTTTGTAATTTGCGTCAGCTTATTTCTGAATGAAATAAAATGCGACTTATGTTTGTTTTTTTTTCTCTCTCTCTCTCTAAAAAACATTGCTTTTTTTAATAAGCGTAGCTTATTTGAACCATGCAGCAAACCTTTTAAAATATTTTGATAAATTACTGAAAAAAATAAATAAGTGACTTTAAACCGTTTAACTTATTTAGTCATTTAGCAGACGCTTTTGTCCAAAGCGACTTACAAATGAGGGCAATAGAAGCAATCAAAACCAACAAAAGAGCAACAACATGCAAGTGCTATGACAAGTCTTGGTTAGCCTAACGCAGTACACGTAGCAAGGTATTTTATTTTTAAAAGAAAACAAGTAGATAGAATATAGAATTTTTTTTTTTTTTTTTTTTTTTAAGAAACAAGTGGATAGAATAGAAAAAAAGACAGCTAGTGTTAGTTTTTCAAGAAAAGCTAGCAGTTACAGAATAAATATGCAGTTGATAGAGGGTCAAGTGTGTGTTTTTTTTAAATAAAAAGAAGACGGATAGATAAAATAGAATTAGAATAGAGAGTGTTAGAGTTAGATATATATTAATACTGATTGTTAGGGGTCGACCGATTATCGGCCTGGCCGATTATCGCCGCCGATATTAAGCATTTTTATGATAATGGGTATCGGCCATTTTCAAAATCGATGTGCCGATAAAATAATTTAATTTTGAAACGCGCTGTTTGGCTCTGATGCAGCCTGTCGGAGCTCACCACTCTGTGTGCTAGAGCAGTCTCCGCCCACCGCGCATCTGATTTGTTGGCAGTCACGAGTCCGACCAATCAGCGTGGGAGACTAAAGGCTTGCTAACTGGTAGGGATGGGTACCGAAACTCGGTATTTAATCGGTCTCGGGGCTAAATTTTGAAAGACCGGAGTATCGATAAGCTCTGACGTTATCGGTTCTGCTGTCGGTACTGGAGAAATTATGAAAACACACATACATTTATTGTTGCTATATATACACATTATCTTGCAAATTCTATCTCACCAGAGTTGCCAGCTGTTTTTATATGCAATAATATTCAAACATTTGTCTATGATGCATTTTTGCTATTCGTAATTCAGAAGCGAGATCGCGCTCACGTGGAGGAGCTTCAGCACGCGCAACATGAAAGCCCTGTTTAATTATGATAGAATAGAGAACTAACTATTAAAACATATGCACTTTATGCCTGTGGCTGTTATATTAAGCTAAGTTTATTTATTTATTTTTGATTTTGGCTTCTAAGGATTATAGCCGCGTTTCTTCTAGCACAACTTCCATCCCTTTACAGCGGAGCGCATTCGTTCCTCCCTAAAACCCAAACTTAACGTCAGAATCAGCTCAATCGGTGATTGTTGTAAAATGCCGTCTTTACTGTTGCTAAATTGCGGGACATGTTTGATAATAAAACGTTGAAAGCACAATCCGCACAAGAGACGCTGCTCCCCAGGCTGAAATGTGTGTGTGTGTGTGTGTGTGTGTGTGTGTGTGTGTGTGTGTGTGTGTGTGCGTGCCTGCGTGGCACGCTCCAAAACGGACAGGCAAATTAGTTTGAGCTTCGGGCGCATCCAAACGATCAAATACACACAAAAATATGTCACAATGGCCAGCTACGACAGTATTCACTTAAACAGTTTGTCTTAAGTGGACCAGAACTGTTCGGAGAAAATCCGATGTGTGTCAATATATTGCCTTAAAGTGACAGACTGGCGCTTCAATGTTAATCAAAGAAAAAAATGCAAAGAGAAAATCACCCACAGCTCTTAATCTGAATAACGTTATAGCTTTAATAAGCATTAATCTATACATACAGTGAAAACTATGCAGTGCGCATTTACATTTGATTACTTTTAGATTTCTTTTGTAGGCTATTACTTGCCTGAACATTAATGTTAGTAAACCTTCATGGAAAAATTAAAGCACTGTTTATTTCATTTAATTTGTATATTTGTTTTATTGTATTTGTCAGTTTGTTTTTACTTTGTTTCTTTGTTCATATTCTTACTGTATCTTATCTTATGTATATAAAACACTAAAAATGCCTGCACACTGGTGCATTTACAAATTGATGTTTTATATTAATTTAATTAAATATTTATTTTACATTTCAGAATATAAAGTAATGTTAATTCAGCTCCTAAGTTGTTATACACAGTATAACAAAAAGTACCGATAAGAATACCGTTAAAGTACCGGATCGATAAGCAGTATCGATAAGAGTAGTAATACCGTTAAAACCTTAACGATACCCATCCCTACTAACTGGAGCTGCTTGTTTCAGTGATCACGCATCAGTTGTCTCTCAAAGGCAGCAGCAGACGTTGCTCAAGTTGTAATAAATCACAATCCACTACACTGAAGTTGCAAAACACCTCAATATTATCTATTTATGGTTTCCGTGATGGGGAAAACCCGGACGGAATCGCGGAATCCAGTCATATAAATGGAATTTACTGTATAACGCGGAGTCACGGAATTAGTCAAAGTTTGGATGAATTAATCAAAAGTAGGTCAGTACACTTAAATCGACTCGCGCTATGGACTAGTATCTGTAATCATTAAGCCGCAAAAAGACTATTTAAATATGAATTGTGCATGTGCTGCGTGTCTCTGTATATGTGAATGGCACAGACGCGCGGTTTTTACTACACACACACACACACGACGCTCCTGGTGTTTTCAGCATCTGCCGCCTCACTAAATGAGGACATAAATACTTGAACAACATCCCCAGACCTGCTCTGAGAGGTACTTCATGAGCATTTGACCGTTTCATTTGAGTAAAACGATCGTCATATCATACATAGCCTACAGAAACTTAAGAGTTCCTCATGGCAACCCGTCAAAATAAAAGTTTGGTTTATCTACTAATACAACAATTATTACTACTTTTGTTTAAAGAATAATCACACAATACGCTATTTCTTCCATGTTTTCATTTTAATAGTAAACCCATTTGTTTGCCAAAAATAGAGTTTAACTCTCATTTGATTAAAAGATCAATTAAATTAATGTTTTATGCCTTCATTTGCACTGCACTGTAAATTAAAACTAATAGAAATTACTATCACATAGGCCAAGACTAAGATACTGTCACATAGGCCAAGATTAAGATACTGTCACATAGGCCAAGACTAAGATACTGTCACATAGGCCAAGACTAAGTTATAGGCTATTGAACCAAGTGTGCCTATAACAGGCTATTAGTGTTATAGTTTCATTAAAATAGTTACAGTCTTCTTAAGGATCTATGAAGACAATTAAATTATTTACACTTATTATATACATTGTGCTTTTTAAGTTAATCAATTGATGTGCATTAGATGATGAATTGAATAGTCACCTCTTGTAGGTTATGATTTAATCATCATAAAATTATTAATGAAGAATTATCAGAGGTTATGCTATTACACATACATTTCCAACATGTACATTAGTGAAGCCAAATACTTACATTTCCCCAAGCTGTTTAGCTGTAGTACAGTATTCATAGGCTTAATCATGAAGCATACAGTGGCCTAGGGCTGCACAATATATTGCATGCGATAGTCATGTGCATCTCGTCAGTAAAGCCGGTTCTGTGATTAGCAGTAAATCTCCATCACCTGCTTTCAGATGGAGCGGCATTTAATACACAGAGCCGTAGTTCACTGACAAGCTACACAATATCACGTTCATTATCAAAGGCAATTCATCTGTGATTATGAGCACGAATTGCGTAGCTTGTCAGTGAACTACGGCTCTGTGTATTAACTTCCGCTCCATCTACTGGGTTGGAAAGCATGTGATGGAGATTTAATACTAATCACAGAACCGGCTTTACTGAAGAGATGCACATGACAATCGCATGCAATATATCGTGCAGCCCTACAGTGGCCCCACTTTTAACTCTCTCTTTATATTACCCTTATTGTAGATGGATGCATGGAGGAAGACAAGAGTAAGAAGTGCAACCAACACCAGGGAAGGCAGTTTTTGTCAGAGCCCTTGTTATTCTTAATTTTGACATTAATTGGCATTTTTACACCAGACATATATCGGTTATCGGTCTACTTGGTCTGTAATAATCGGTATCGGCATCGGCCCTGAAAAACGCATATCGGTCGACCCCTACTGATTGTATTAATCAGTCAAAATTCTTATCGGTCGTTAACGGTTAAAATGAACATCCCTAGTTTATTCAGCTGCAGTGATTGGCATTTCCTGGGTTTCTTCTGCGGGCGGATTTGTTGTTTCTCTGGCCTTCGGATGAAGATTTACTACTAATCACAGAACCGTGCTTCACTGAGAGATACGCATGACAATCACAGCTTCTGCCTAATCGCGATTTCAATTTCACTTTGATTTATCATGTAGACCTACTATATATAGAGAGCGTTGTATTTTTCCCCATTCAAAACTATACAAGTGACTCGTTCTTTGGTATCAGTGCATCCCTAATAGAAATGAATGGTTTTATCTTTAAGTAGTTATTGGGTTTAATGTTACTGAAACTACTTGTTGTATTTCGGCTACTTCTATCACTTCTTTAATTCTGTTATTTCTCCTGATTTACTGGGTGACGTCAAAATAACAAATGACCAACACTGAAGTGAGATCTTCTCAGGTGCACTTAGTATTTGTCTGGTCATGTGATCTCTACATGTCTGTCCACGTGAGGCTCTGTGTCAAATAAAACCTCTTTAATCAGGACACTCTTACCACATTCTTCAGAAACATTATTCATTTCTGCAGAGCTGGACATTTTAATAACTGGATCAAATGAGCGAATTCAGCTTTGAGAATGAAAACCAACCTGTTTGTTCCTCAGTCTCTTGTTTCAGACTGAACACTGCTTCAATCCTGAAGTCTTCAGTCTCCTCTTTAATAATCTCCATCTTTATAACAGTGTGTCACGTGGATCTCAGTCGCTTCAGCAGGAGTTTTTCTGTGTGTTTAAGATGAGGAGAACAATGAACAGAGAGCAAACCCAAACTAATTTTCTCCTTTCAGTTCCTCCTAGTTCAGATACCCTAGTTCAGTAGTCAGACATTTCAGTTCAGCTCACTAGTTCAGTAGTCAGCCACTAGTTCAGTAGTCAGCTCACTAGTTCAGTAGTCAGCTCCTAGTTGAGTTAGTTCAGTCCCTAGTTGAGTAGTCAGCTCCTAGTAGTAGTCAGCGCACTAGTTGAGTAGTCAGCGCCTAGTTGAGTAGTCAGCGCCTAGTTCAGTAGTCAGCTCCCTAGTTCAGTAGTCAGCACACTAGTTCAGTAGTCAGCTCACTAGTTCAGTAGTCAGCGCACTAGTTCAGTAGTCAGCCACTAGTTCACTAGTCAGTAGTCAGCCCTAGTTAGTAGTCAGCTCCCTAGTTAGTAGTCAGCGCCAGTTCACGCACTAGTTAGTCAGCCTAGTTCAGTCAGCACTAGTTGAGTAGTCAGCGCATTAGTTAGTAGCTCCAGTTCAGTAGTCCTAGTTCAGGTCAGCTCACTAGTTCAGTAGTCACTCAAGTTCAGTAGTCAGCTCACTAGTTCGTAGTCAGCTCACTAGTTCAGTAGTCAGCACACTAGTTCAGTAGCAGCACTAGTTCAGTAGTCAGCGCACTAGTTCAGTAGTTCAGCCACTAGTTCAGTAGTCAGCGCACTAGTTCAGTAGTCAGCTCACTAGCAGCTAGTTCAGTAGTAGCCACTAGTTCAGTAGTCAGCTCACTAGTTCAGTAGTCAGCACACTAGTTCAGTAGTCAGCACACTAGTCACACTAGTTCAGTAGTCAGCGCACTAGTTCAGTAGTCAGCCCACTAGTTCAGTAGTCAGCGCACTAGTTCAGTAGTCAGCCACTAGTTCAAAGTAGTCAGCGCACTAGTTCAGTAGTCAGCCCTAGTTCAGTAGTCAGCCCTAGTTCAGTAGTCAGCTCACTAGTTCAGTAGTCAGCTCACGTTCAGTAGTCAGCCACTAGTTCAGTAGTAGCCACTAGTTCAGTAGTCAGCTCACTAGTTCAGTAGTCAGCCACTAGTTCAGTAGTCAGCCATAGTTCAGTAGTCAGCGCACTAGTTCAGTAGTTCAGTAGTCAGCGCACTAGTTCAGTAGTCAGCGCACTAGTTCAGTAGTCAGCTCACTAGTTCAGCACTAGTTCAGTAGTCAGCACACTAGTTCAGTAGTCAGCTCACTAGTTCAGTAGTCAGCGCACTAGTTCAGTAGTCAGCGCACTAGTTCAGTAGTCAGCGCACTAGTTCAGCACTAGTTCAGTAGTCAGCGCACTAGTTCAGTAGTCAGCGCACTAGTTCAGTAGTCAGCTCACTAGTTCAGCACTAGTTCAGTAGTCAGTCACTAGTTCAGTAGTCAGCGCACTAGTTCAGTAGTCAGCACTAGTTCCACTAGTTCAGTAGTCAGCCACTAGTTCAGTAGTCAGCTCACTAGTTCAGTAGTCAGCGCACTAGTTCAGTAGTCAGCCACTAGTTCAGTAGTCAGCTCACTAGTTCAGTAGTCAGCCTACAGTATCATAGTTCAGTAGTCAGCTCACTAGTTCAGTAGTCAGCCCCTAGTTCAGTTAGTCAGCGCACTAGTTCAGTAGTCAGCGCACTAGAAAGGGAGTGAGAGTTAAATCACCTGATTAGACAAAAACACTCAAAACTAGCGCTGCACATTCATTATAGAGCACAAACTATACAGACATTTCATATTTAGTTGTGATGTATATACGGTAAATCAGAATTTGTAGATTATATACACTAAACCACACTAGCATGAGAAGATTTTCAGCTGGTTTGTAACAGTTGTGTTTGTTGTTCTCGCTGCATTTACACAGTTTAGATCAGCAGGTGATCAGCGAGCGGAGATTCGAATCACTGAATCATTTGAGAAGAAACCGATTCAATCGAGTCACTGAATCATTTGAGGAGCAACCGATTCAATCGAGTCACTGAATCATTTGAGGAGAAACCGATTCAATCGAGTCACTGAATCATTTGAGGAGAAACCGATTCAATCGAGTCACTGAATCATTTGAGGAGCAACCGATTCAATCGAGTCACTGAATCATTTGAGGAGAAACCGATTCTCAAAAAGCTCCGTTTCTCCGTCGCTGCTGATAAGTGAGTTAATTAGTGTTGATGATAATCTGATTCAGGACACAGGGAGCGAAATGAGACGCACCTTTCATGAGCAGATGCGTTTACTCTCACAAAACAACGCTATTAATGTTAGATAAAGCATTACAATGTTACAGTCAATAGCAAATAATTAATCTTGCGTCGCTAAAACTATACAATTGACTGAACGGTTTCTATCAGTTTAAACACTTAAAAACAGACCTTTCTTGAGCCGAGTCACAACAGACGGGAGCGCGCGCAGCTTATGACGTCACGCGCAGAGCAAAATAATGCTTTATAAAAGTCATGCTGCGTTCACCTTAAAAACAATATACAATTGACTGAACAGGTTTCTAATCAGTTTAAACATCTTATAAAAACACAAAGACAAACTTTTTGAGACAAAAAATCAAACAAAACCAGAGCTGCGGCAGCATCCGCACTTATGACGTCCACGACACGCCATCGAAAGCTTAAAAAAATACTCGACAACGATCGTTCATGGCTTCAACTCGTAAATAAGATCCACATGATTAACCCTCAGTCACAATGAACAGCTTTCACACAGAGCCAGATACAGCTGTTCTTACTGTATGATCAAACATATTTAAGATTAAATATACATCTAATCATAACTATGCATTACCCAGATAGCAAACTGACATCGAATCAACGTAGAATCGATGTTTCTCGTGGCGTCGATCCGGCATCATTTTGCTCATCGGGGTAATGTTGAACCAACGTCAGGCACTCCATTCAAAACTAACGGAAAATCATTGGTTTACTCACCTAACGTTGAAGCGATGTTGATTTTAGGTTGGGTAAACCGACGTTATACAATACACTTTTTCTGCTTCTTTTAAAAATCTCACACACTTCAGATAAATTAGCCTGTATATGTAATAATTTATTAAACATCACATTCAGTCATAATTTCTTTATTTATACAATACAGTTTATACATACAGTTACAAATACATGATTAGAGCACAAACCTATATAACATATCACAGAACATGCATTTACAATCAAATACACAAAGAGGTATTAAGTAAATTATAGGCTAAAGTAGTGTCAAGTTACAAATAAAAAGCTATATTCACTTAAGAATAAAAAGATCATGTTATTTTGTACCAAATGTGCTTGACTTTTATTTTCAGTGGGGCACAAAAGGAGATGTAAGGCAGAACATTAAGAGACAGACTCGGTTACCGTTCACTATCATTGATTCTTTTCTATAAAATAAAATAAATTAATGGTGACTGAGACTATGCCACTCTCTCCTTTTGTGTTCCACAAAATAAAGACATATGGGTGAGAAGATGATTTATAAAGAATTCTTACCCTTGAAAATTGAAGCCAGAGGTACACAGCAGATCTATCAGTGTCCCTTTGCAATTAAAACTTAAGTTCTTTGTAAGATCAGGGATGTGAATTTATCAGGTCAGGTTTGAAAAAGGTGATGAAGATGTAACCCACAATTGTAATATCAGTCATAGACAATAAAGTTAATTTTTAATTGCTTTTTTATACGTAAAATGTAATATCACTCCATAATTAAGTTTTCTTTAAAGTTGTGCAGCGTTTGGGGGGTACTTTAATTATTTGAATCAAAATATGATCTTTTGTATTTTTTCATATAAAATGGCAACATTTTATGTAAAATGTACATTTCTAATCTTTATTAATGGAAGTAACATGTAAAATATGCCATGTGCTATTTAGTGGATGATTTCTGTCACATCATAAGTCTATTTTAAACAAAAAAGGACATGAAAAAAGTGCTTTAAGTTTTTATATAAATGTTGAAGCTGCTAAATTTTGCTGTTGCTGGTCTATCAGTCTGCATTTACACAACGAAACCAATCTCAGTCATAGCAAGAAGTGACTCGCAGAATGTTTTGCAGACTGACTCCTGTAATTGGGTAAATATGGTTGTCACTATTCCAATTGTGAGTGGATTATACGGAGCGTGCATTATAGTCGATAGCCAGTCAATATTCTGATCAGATTTATTTCAAGCACATTTCACTAATTCCAAAGCACAAATATTTTCACTGTCAATTTCAGCAGGTACCTAAAATGAGTCAATACTATGTTTACTACTTACTAGCACACTTTCAAAAACTCTTTGGATCTACACAAATCATGCAAATGATATATTTTAGATTCAAAATGTCAATTTTCACTTAAAGGTGATAAGTTTGCATCCCTGACTATTCAGTTGTTTATGTCTCTTTTTATATTTGCGTACAGTACATCTATTGTGTCTAGAATTATTGTAGCAAAACAGAGCACCTGTGACCATGGGATCTGTATTTGTAGAGAATATTTCAGTAGTCATCAAGAAAATGTTTTAGGAGTTGCAAACTTGTATTTTGTTTCTTTCTCTCTCACAAACCAACAAAACCTTCTTAAAATCTTCACTGCAGGTGCATAAATCCTATTCTACAAATTACAAAATTCACAGGCTCAGTTATACCAGATTTATGCAGGGCTATATTTCATTTTTCCAGAATTTAACTGTGGTATTTGTAGACAATTTCATGTTGGAATGACCTGCCTATCTCAATTCAAGCAGCTTTTGCTTTGAGTCTTTAGCCATTTTCAAAAAAATATCTAAAGACATCTTTTTCATCAACACCTGACCAATTAATGCTATCACTTACCTATTCTATTCAGTTTGATCGAATCTCAAATTCTAATCAAGCGTGCATGTGAGATCTCACATAAAAGTTCTACTTTACAGTCGTGGTCAGAATTATTGGCACCCTAAGTTAATATGATCAAAGAAGCCTGTAAAAATAAATCTGTACTGTTTAAAATGTCACAAATCTGCCTGGAAGAGGATGTGTGTCTATATTGTCTATATGCAAGGTGAGGAGGATAGTTTGAGTGGCCAAAGACTCTCCAAAGATCTCTTGTCAGGTGAGCTCCAAACTCACCAAGCATTATAGGAGAGACTCAGAGCTGTTATTGTGGCAAAAGGAGATTGCAAAAAGTACTGAATAAAAGGGTGCCATTAACTGTGGCCAATGTGTATTAGAGAAAAAAAATACTCCTAATGAGCAACCCCCCACCCCCTTTTTGATCTTATCAAAAAGAATTGACAATGCAGATTTATTTTCACAGGCTTCTTTGTTCATATTTACCAAGGGTGTCAATAATTCTGACTATGACTGTATATATGCAAATGTGCAAACTTTGTTCATGACTTCTCATTTTTGATTCGGGTGTGTGAATGTGTTTTGCCCCACATTCACATACGTTTCTTAATTTGTGATTTGTAGAATATGATTTGTGCACCTCAGAATTTTAAATGATGTAACTTGTGTTTGTTAGAGAGAAAGAGTAAAAAAAACATTTGGAACTCCTTAAAAAAAAAAAATATTTTCTCTGTGACTTTAAATTTCCTACCTGTAATACACATGTGTGACTATTCTTTAATTACAACTACAAATTCCACTGTCACAGGTGCTCAGTTTTGCTATAATAATACCTTAGAACATAATACCAATAATACCATAGAACATGGTAGTAGTCAGCCATCTATGCAAAAGCAGAGAGGTCAGTGTGGTGTACTGTAGATACAGCTGTCCAGAACAACTTCTGATGTACTGATGTCTTCAACTGGCAATCCAGAAAACCTGAAATAAAAATAGTACAGTTCAAAATCCATCATACATATCAATATAACAGGACTGCCCGATCCTGTTCCTGGAGATCTACCCACCTGCAGAATACTACATAATACATACATAGTTCATAAATATACATAATAACATATAATAGGCTATAAACAGTACAAATGGTATTAGTTACATCATATATTAGTCTATGTATTTTTACGCCATGAAAACAAACATTAGACAACCAAACAATGTAATTTACTTGAGTTTCTGACTAAATGTTTTATTTAATGTTATAAATGAGTCCATGTATAAATGTCTAAAATTGTATAAATTAATCTATTTAAAATATGTATTAAATTAAATAATTAATTAGGCTAGCCTATGTAAAAGAAAATTGAAAAAAATAAATAAATCAAGACTTGTTTCGTCCACAGTTTTTGAAGGAATCTCTTGAATGATTCAGGCATCAAATACATTTAACAGTCACTGTTTGCCACCTACTGTAGCAAGAATGTAACAATCTTTTTTTTTTTAAAGCATATCATTAGTTACAAAGGTTAATTAGCGCGGCTGCCGCAACATCAGAGTCTATATTCGGATTAAAAACTTTCATCCCAATACTTTCGTTATTATTTAATGTTTGCAACACAGAAATGTAGGCTACTGTGTAGACTGTTTGTGAAGCTGTTTCAAACATACAGCATATGATGAGCGCTGCTCTCTCTCTGGATCAGCGGCTGCGCGAAATCAGGTTTAAATATTCCGATGTGATGTCATTTCAAAGGTTTAATTGACATAGTGGAATCATCATTTAGCAATAAGATCGCATGTGTTTGAATCGAGATCGCGATCTTTTAATGAATAAAGGTGCATACTGTAACGGGCAGAAGAATCACACGACCAGGGAAATGCAATAAAGACCCCGGAGGGTGTATTTATTGAGGTGTGGTAAAGTGCAATCGTGTCCTTGTGCTCGTGAAGCAGTGCTCTGTGGTCCGCCGCTTCTGTCGTCTGAGTGCTCGGGTGCTCTGTGTCCTGTGCTCAAACGCCGGGCTGGTCGGTCACACACTGCTCTCTGTGAAGACAAAGGTACACTTGTAAGCGGGGTATCTTCTGGAGACATTGCTCACCAGTGTGTGCTGTGCGGCGGCTTTTGTAGCCGTCTCCTAAGCTGCTTCAGCTGGGTGCGATCAGCCCGTGAAGATTGGGTGCAGGTGTTTCTCCTCTGTTTCCAGGGCGACGCTGATAGGTACTCGGGACACGCGTCACACCCCCCCCCCCCACCAAGCGTCGTCCTGGCCCCGCGTGGGGTGAACCCTGACAGACCTGCGAAAGCTGCCCATATCCGCGAGAGTCCATCAGCGTTGGCGTTGGCCGCCCCCGCCCGGTGGCGCACGGCGAAGTGGAAGTCCTGGAGCGCCAAGAACCAGCGAGTTACCCGGACATTCGTGTCCTTGGCCCGGGCCATCCACTGCAAAGGAGCATGGTCAGTGATAAGGGTGAATTTTCTGCCGAGGAGATAATACCTGAGCTCCAGGACTGCCCACTTGACGGCCAACGCTTCCTTCTCCACCGCGGCGTATCGTTGTTCCGCTGGGGTCAGCTTTCGGCTGATGTATATCACCGGGTGTTCCTCACCGTCCTGTACCTGGGAGAGGACGGCTCCTAACCCGGTGTTGGAGGCGTCCGTCTGCAACAAGAAGGGGCAGTTAAAGTCTGGTGCGCGCAACACCGGCTCTGAGGTGAGCGACGCCTTTACTCGCCGAAAGGCCTCCTCCTCGGTGGGTCCCCAGGGCACCTTTTCCGGCTGCCCCTTCTTGGTCAGGTCTGTCAGGGTAGCTGCTAAGGAGGAGAAGTTAGGAATAAAGCAGCGATAGTAGCCTGCCAACCCCAAAAAGGCTCGTACCTGGGTTTTGGAGGTGGGCCGTGGTGCTGAGAGAATAGCTGCCACCTTCTCTTGAGGTTTGATGAGACCCCGGCCCACCTGGAAGCCCAAGTACTTGGCTTCGGGGAGAGCCAGATGACATTTCCGGGGGTTGGCGGTTAGTCCAGCCTGGCGCAGCTCTAGAAGCACCCTCCGTAACCGCTCCAGGTGGTCTTCCCAGGTCTCCGAGTGTACGACGACGTCATCCAGGTAGGCCGCCGCATAGGCCTGGTGTGGTCTCAGTAGGATATCCATCATCCGCTGGAACGTTGCTGTACTGCCAGTGGCCACTAGGGGTGGAAAAGGCGGTCTTCGGTTTTGCCTGCTCTGTCAGCGGCACCTGCCAATAGCCCTTGGTGAGGTCTAGTGTAGAGATGAACCGGGCTCTCCCCAGGCGATCCAGCAGTTCGTCGACCCGGGGCATTGGATAGCTGTCGAACTCGGAGACCTCGTTAAGGCGGCGGAAGTCGTTGCAAAACCGGAGGGTGCCATCTGGCTTTGGGACCATGACGATGGGGCTGGACCAGGGGCTGCGAGAGGGCTCTATTACTCCTAACTTCAGCATCTCCTGTACCTCCTCTTCGACGACGTGTCGCCGAGCCTCAGGGATCCGGTAGGGCCGCTGCCGGACGATGACCCCGGGTCGTGTGCGGACATCGTGCTGGAGGACGTGGGTCCACCCAGGGAGTGGGGAGAACACATCCGAGAATTGACCGACCAGATGTTGAAGCTCCTTCTTTTGGGCAGCCGATAGGTGGGGGCTGATGTCTACAACCACGGGATCCGTGGTGGTCAGTGCGGACAGCTGGGCCCTAGTCCCGACCCAGCGTTTTAGAAGGTTGATGTGGTATAGCTGGTTTTCCTTTCTCCGTCCGGGCTGCCGGACGCGGTACGTAACGGGTCCAACCTGCTCCGTTACTGTGTAGGGCCCCTGCCACTTGGCGAGAAACTTGCAGGCGGCAGTCGGGACTAGGACCAGAACGTGGTCTCCTGGCTGGAACTCCCGTGGTTGGGCTGCCCTGTTGTAGTGACGCTGTTGGGCTTGTTGGGCTTTAACGAGGTGTTCTCGGACGAGTGGCATGACCCGGTCGATCTTCTCCGTCATCTCGTGAACGTGCTCGATCGTTGACCGATGGGCGGCTGGTTGCTGCTCCCAGGCCTCTTTGGCGACATCTAGCAGGCCACGAGGCTGTCGTCCAAACAGGAGCTCAAAGGGGGTGAAATCGGTGGAAGCCTGGGGGACTTCTCGGATGCCGAAGAGGATGTAGGGCAGCATTTGGTCCCAGTCTCGCCTGTCATCCGCAGCCACACGACGGAGCATCTGCTTCAACGTCTGATTGAATCGCTCAACCAGCCCATCGGTTTGCGGATGGTAGACCGTGGTCCGCAGTTGTTTCACCTTCAAAAGGCGGCAGAGATCAGCCATCGTCCGAGCCATGAATGGGTGCCCTGGTCGGTCAATATCTCCTTGGGAATGCCGACTCGACTAGACAGGAGGAAGAGCTCCTGCGCGATGGCTTTGGAGGTGGCCTTGCGAAGGGGGATGGCTTCGGGGTAACGAGTCGCGTAGTCCACTATCACCAAGATGTGTTCATGTCCCCGGGCAGACTTGGGCAGCGGTCCAACCAGATCCATTCCTATTCGCTCGAAGGGCACCTCAATTATGGGAAGCGGAATCAGCGGAGTGGGTGGAGGGGCCGGGGCGACGTCTGTTGGCATACCGGACAGGCCTGACAGAACCGCTTGACGTCGGCATCCAGGCCGGGCCAGTGGAAACGGTCTCGGATCCGTTGAATGGTGTTTTGCGCCCCCAGGTGGCCAGCCATCGGATGGGAGTGGGCCAGCTCCATCACGGTCTCTGTCTTTGATCGCGGCACCACTAGCAGTTTCGCCTCCTCCCCTCTCCGCTGTGCGATACAGTACAGCAGGACGTTCTGGACAACAAAGTGAGGTGTTGGATGAGGTGGTGGCTGGGTATCCTTTCCTTCGACTATCCTCACTTGTGTCCAGCAATATTTTAGCCGTTCGTCCCCGAGTTGCTCTTTTGCAAAAGCCCCTCCTCCCTTAACCTGTTGGAACACATCATAGAAAAGGTTAGTAGATTGGGAGGGGGATTCACCGTCTCTGGCGCTGTCCGACGCTAGCAGGACGGGGCGTCGTCGGGGACATTGGCATGATTTCCTTCTTCGGCGGTTACCGGCAGGGCTGGCAGGCTGTGTAGCGGCGGCCAGCAGGCGATCAAACCCCGGCCAGTCTCTCCCGAGAAGCACGGGTACGGGCAGATCCTTTACTATTCCGACTTCGACGGGCCAAGAGCCTGGGGCGGCCGAGACAGTGACACGCCGGGCAGGGACGTGACGGGTGTCGCCGTGTATACAGGTGATGGGCAAGCGGGCTTTGGCCCCCACCCGCGGGGGAAGCACGGTGGGCTGGACCAGGCTAACTGTGCTGCCCGAGTCCAATAGGGCCTGGTAGGGCCGTCCATTTATTCTCACCTCGACCTGAGGGGCCTCCAGCGGTGGGTCCTGATGGACGATACAGCCTGCCAGCCAGGCCCGGTTAGGCGGCCGAGATGGTTCCGTGGGCATGGGTTCGTCTTGCGTGCCGGGAACCGCCGGCCTGCCGACTGTTTGCGGGGTGCCCTCCGGCGTGCGTCGCTCCTGGAACAACCTCTGGGGAAATGGCGGCGCTCGCTCCCCAGCCTCATGTCGATGCGTCGCCTCAGCCAATTCGATGGCCTCTACCAGCTCCCCGATGGTCTGCGGGTTACGCATACCTGCTGCCTGCCGAAGTGGGCGGGGAAGGGCACGAAGAAACTGATCCACCACGACGCGCTCCGTGACTTGGGCAGCACTGGGATCCCCGGCGAGCAGCCAGTGTTGTGAGAGGCGAGAGAGTTCGGCGGCTTGGGCCCGGGCTGGCACCCGACTGTTGTATTCCCAGGCGTGGAACAACTGGGCCGCGGAGATGGGTGAAAGGCCGACGCGGGCCAGGATTTCTTTCCGGAGCTCATCGTAGGAATCGTTCAGGTTTGTGGGCATTGAGAAATAAGCCTGTTGCGGTTCGCCTGTCAATAATGGTGCCAGCACACGAGCCCACTGCTCTCGTGGCCAATCTTCCCGGTTCGCGATGGCCTCGAACATCTTTAAATAGTTCTCCACATCGTCGTGGGTGGTCATCTTCGGCAGGAGATGTGTGGCTTGAACACGGGGATCTGGCAGCGGAACCCGCTGGGCAGCGGCCACATGTAGTGCGGCGATCTCGCGCTCGGTTTCCCCTTGACGAGCGGCCATGTGCTCCATAATTTGTTGTTGTCTGATGCTCACCTCCGTGAGATGTTTTAACAACTCTTCCATGGCTGGGGAGGAGTCGCCGCCTGCAGAAAGGGGGAGAGAGAGAGAGAGAGAAAAAAAAATGAGAGAAAAAAAAAATTGACCGCTGTTCGTGGTCGCAGGATAAACTTAACGGGGGTCGGAAGTTTGTCGGTGATTCTTCAGAAATCTGCCTGCATTCTCCACCAGTGTAATGGGCAGAAGAATCACACGACCAGGGAAATGCAATAAAGACCCCGGAGGGTGTATTTATTGAGGTGTGGTAAAGTGCAATCGTGTCCTTGTGCTTGTGAAGCAGTGCTCTGTGGTCCGCCGCTTCTGTCGTCTGAGTGCTCGGGTGCTCTGTTTCCTGTGCTCAAACGCCGGGCTGGTCGGTCACACACTGCTCTCTGTGAAGACAAAGGTACACTTGTAAACGGGGTATCTTCTGGAGACATTGCTCACCAGTGTGTGCTGTGCGGCGGCTTTTGTAGCCGTCTCCTAAGCTGCTTCAGCTGGGCGCGATCAGCCCGTGAAGATTGGGTGCAGGTGTTTCTCCTCTGTTTCCAGGGCGACGCTGATAGGTACTCGGGACATGCGCCACAATACATATGAGCTTTTTTTTTTTTTTTTGTAGCCCATGTCATATTTATACCAGACCTAAAAAGCGGCCCCCCTGCTTCCACGACCCATGGCAGGCAAAATGAGTCAGAATGCACACAAGCTAATTTCCAGAGTTACAGGCAAAAGAAGTGAAAGATGTTGATTTTGGTCGAATTTGAGGTTTTCACAAAAAATGAGTTCATTAAGCCCTCTTCTAGCGATCCCAATGCTCCAAACAGTATTTAAACATCTAAATATATCTTTATTTGCACGTTTTCTGAGAGGAGTACCTTTTCTCCGCTCGCTTCTCGCGCTGACTATCATCTGAAGTGAGCGCATAACGGCGCTTCTGATGGCGTGTGATCCCGATAAATATACACATATACACAGAATTACAGTATTTAAGTATTCATGCAAAAATAATCTGTTATGTCTTAAGTGAACGTTTGGGGAAATGTTGGGTAAAAACATCGGATGTGTGACATTATATTAGATCCGTGCAGTACAGTAGGTCTAATATATAGGCCGTCTGTCTCAATGTTAATCTAATAATAAAAGAAAAGAGGGAATCACTCGCTGCTCTTGATTGAACTGCTTTTGTAATCAATTTATTCATAATGGACCCACTAAAGTGATTTTTACATTTGATATATACATATTTATATATATTTGATATATATATATATATTAGGGCTGTCGATCGATTTAAAAAAATAATCATGATTAATCGCATGATTGACATGAGTTAACTCGCGATTAATCGCAATTAATCACACTTTTTTTAATTTGTTCTAAATGTAGCCTTTACAGAAATATAAATGACACAAAAAAACTAAATAAATATTATAAAATATACAGTATAATGAAAGTAGTGGACCCTGGAGTTGTGTCACTGGTGTTACCGCTTAACAAAAATCATTTATTTTGAAATAAAAAAATCACACTAATGACATCACTTGACTTCCTTCTTCCTATTCACTGAAGATCTATGAAAAAAGGCCCATGATAAGTCCACTGTCTCTTTTCAGTTATCAGAAATTCTCATTTATCTCATGATTTCATACAAAGCTTTTAGCTGAAGTCACTGGTATGACCTACTTTATTGTCAGGGAATTGTAAAAAAAAACTAGAATACAAATGGATTAAACTACTTAATTTAGTGAGTACACAATTGACAACATGTGGTTTCATACCTTGCAGCAGACATTTTGCAAAATGCATTTTTCATAAAATCTGTCACTGGTGTTACTGTCACTAGTGTTACCTTCTTTATGGGTAACACCAGTGAAGATCAGTTTATGTTTATGTTCCTTTACTAACTGCTTTCACTAATTGCCAATTGTATGTCAAATGTAACAATTTAGGCTCATCTATTAATTATAGCTGAAGAATAAGTGTCTTTGGTATAATGCATGTCATGGTGATTCATTGTGTCACTGGTGTTACCGTGGTTTTTTTTCTGTCACATTACATAAAATGTGTCACATGTGGCATGATAATAATTTTACATCCATTGAATTCTGCTTCACTCAAGAGTTAAGATTTAAAGGATTGCATCATTACTTGTTTATAACTGTTTTTTTATATATATTTTCATTGTTATAACAAATACATGGTTGCTCAAATGTACTAACATCATTCAATCACACTTTTAACAAATCTGGTTAAAATAAATAAAACAATCTCCTTATTTGTTGCATTATCATTGTTTTTCTGTAACTCTGACTACATGTGCTGAAATAAATCGAGAAATAATATTTCTTAAAAACCTCTAAAATTGACAAAGAAGGTAACACCAGTGACAAAAAAAGTTACATGTGGTCTTTAAATAAATGCACAAAAATATAAAAATAATTAAGCTGTCATTTATGTGTATTCATAAAGTCAAAAGGTAATTTAATAATGTGGTCTAAGTTTAAATGTTAAAAAAGAAATGCATTTTAAGACATCTTGCCATACCAAAAGTGGATGTTTCTGTAGAATGACCCAAATATGAATGTAAAAAAAAAAGCTGTGCTGAGTATTTTTGTGTGAATGTTTTAACAGTGTAAAGTTTTTTTTTTTTTTTTTTTTTTTTTTTTTATTCAGCAAGGATGCATTAAATTGATCAAAAATCACACAAAAATATTCTGCAGCACAACTGTTTTCAACATTGATATTAATCAGAAATGTTTCTAGAGCAGCAAATCAGCATATTAGAATAATTTCTGAAGGATCATGTGACACTGAAGACTGGAGTAATGATGCTGAAAATACAGCTCTGATCACAGAAATAAATTACATTGTACTATATATTCACACAGAAAACAGCTATTTTAATTTGTAATAATATTTCACATTACTGTTTTTTTATTTTTTATCTTATTTCTTTTAATAAATTCAGCCTTGGTGAGCATAAGAGACTTCTTTTCAAAAACACAAAGTATTTTACTGAATTTTGAACATTAGTGTATGTTTGAGGTTCACTTACTAGCCACATGGTTCATTGTGCCTGGGAGATGTTGTCCGACAGGAGGTCCGCTCTAAGTCTGGGGTGCAGGCCATCAACATGTATGAATGTAGGAACATAACAAGCAATTTGTCACAGAGCCAACAATATTTAATATACAATGCCAGCCAGGTTTATTACAAGGACCCAAGCTAGAGCAGGTGCAATGTAGAAATAAGAAAGAAGCATATACAGAAAACATTTTTTTAACATAACATAATTTGCTTCTAGGTTTACTTATTTAATATTGCTCATACTTCTTACTTGTGGATGTCAAAGCCCTCTTCAAATGTTAAGAAGCTGTTCACTTGTGTTCCTTACTTCTCCGTCTGCGGCTCCCTTCAGAAATTGTGAAATCTTGGAGCATCCCATGTTGCCGTGTTTTCGTTTTCCTTCTGAAGTCACATTACTGTTTTTCATCAATATTTGTTTACCAGCAAAATAGGTTTGAACTAGATTTAGTTAATTGTCCCGCTGATGTAAGTGACGTCACCGATTAACAGTGTAGGCTGTAAGTTATGTTTAGGTTAAATAAATGAGCCTATTTCCAATCACCCACTGAAAATTTACCAGCAAAACTTTTACAGAACTGTCAAAACCTCTCATCTACACATAAAGATGTGATTAAAATCCCAAACGTTCAAAAAGAGCTCAGTCTATGGAGTTAGCCTAACTTTACTTTTTTTTAAGAACTGTTGCTGTGATCCTGAATTTTGTCCGGGCCGTGGATTCCTATTCCTGGGTTGGACTGGCGAGCCATCCCATTGTTTGTACCTGGAAACCAAGTAAAAAGTCATTTTTTTTCTGATCGGGTAGGACAGAATTACATACATTTTTTCCTCAAGTTCACCTGGATTTCCCTGGAGACAAAGGTTTTTTTTGTCTCATGGACTGAACCGTTCTTCTATTAATGAACATTACTCAGCAATTCACCAATAAATGCTGGCATATTCCCATCAGTTTACAAGACGAGCATCAAATCATCAGGAAGAGCTGAAATCTGATCAAAAGCCCGATTCGGACGGTAATTGTTTCTCATGTGGACGTCTGTAAAAATAAATTTACATATCACCTCAGTGATAAAACTCATGGATTCGGATGGAGATTTATTCACAGTAGAGGAGCAGGTTCTGTGATCCTGAGCACCCGGGAACGAGATGCTCACGTGGCCAATCACATGATTGTCTGCTGTAAATAAAATTAATTTTATTTACAAATGTATTCTTATTATTGTGTAAAATGCATTTAAAAATACTTATGTAAAATGTATTCTTATTATTCCAAGCATATTTTATAATATTTATTATTTGATAATTTAAATATCCTGTTTAAAAATAGGAAAATAGACACGCTATAGTTGTATATAATTATACGTGATATATATCTGTTTATAATACACATTTTAAAATCGTATTGCATTCCTGCTGCTGCCATAATAAAGGCCCATTTGAACGTTTGTGCTTTTCTTCTTTTTCTGCTCCCAGTCGCTGTGGTTGAGCAGTCATGAAGTTAATATTGTTCTTTTAAATACTTTCCAGCATTTCAGAAATAATATGTAAATTACACCGAAGTACAATGTTACCATACGGTGTTCGGGAGTGCTCAAAAAGGGTTTAAACTGAATTTTCAATCTATTTTTTCTCGTAAACTCAGATGTGGATTCGGATGGCAATTAAATTACCACACAACCTTGTGTTTGTCAAAAAAACAGTAGGTAATTCAGCCGGGGATTTTCACGGGGGTGGTGAGAGATAAACACTGACATCCTGGATTCGGACGGCAATTAAATCACCAACTACCCCCTGTATATGCTGAAAATCACTTACGTCCCCCTGAGAAACAATTACCGTCCGAATAGGGCTAAAGACTGAGTTTATTAAAGAGGACAGAGAGAAGATGAGAGATCCAGAGTCCTGCAGAATCAAACACACTGAAGATACTCAACAACAAACAGGTTGCTGTTTATTCTTCATTAACGAAGTCGTCTTATAAGTTTTAATTTAACAAGTTTGTTTTGCACTTTGAGTTTCAAGTGTTAAAATGCTGATAGTTTTGTTCTAATATAAACAATTGTGTATTAATTTGTGTATGATTGTTAAATAAAGTCATTTTCAGAATTGAATTGTCTCAGGATTTATTTATACACATGATTTGGAAAAGATTAGGCTGGGGCTCAATTTTGGTGTTTCTGGTTAAAAGCCGGTGTTGATGTGGTTTGCTTATGGCTGAGAATCTGTACCAATAATAAAACCTGTTCTGGCCCACTTCAGGGGCCAGTTATGAGTTATTAACTGCTCAGACTTGGCCCAGTTATGACCCATGTATAGCCCCTGTCTATAATTCAGAATAGTTTTTTTTTTTTAATTATTAATATTTATCTATTATTACTTTTAATTAGGCTACATCTTATCATTGTCACGTGTTTTTATTTATCGTAATTTACATGCTGCAAAGTTGTGTGATTTTCAATTAAACATTTGACTAATAATTCCTCTAATCCTCACTCATGAAGACTGTTGATGCTGATCAAATACCACGTGAGACTAATTTTAATTACTTATCGTTTATTTGTGCAGATCGGCTTTTTGTAAAAAAAAAAAAAACCGCCCCTTATAGAAGCACAAGTAATTTCACCCATATTATTTCCCTCCTCTCGCCGCTTCACTCCAGTCCAGCGGGTGGCGCTAAAACACACGCGTTTGTTTGCCAAACACCATTAAACCCCAGAGGAAGAAGATTAGTTTCACCGTGATCTTTTGTTTTGTTGTTGTGCTGTTTTAATACAATCTGTTAGAAATGTTTCTGTAAATATAAAAATTCAGTTTTGAATCAGGTCAGTAAATCTCTGTAATATTCTCATCCTCACAGTCGTAAGGTTTGAAGCAAGCAGGAATGTCTGGAGGAGTATCATCTGAACTGAGGTCTGCTGCTGTGAAGATGCTGTTTGTTAAAGAAGAGAACACGAGTGAATCAGAAACCTGGAGAATAAAACGGGAGGAACCAGAACCCTGTAGAATAAAACAGGAGGAACCAGAACCCTGCAGAATAAAACAGGAGGAACCAGAACCCTGCAGAATAAAACAGGAGGAACCAGAACCCTGCAGAATAAAACAGGAGGAACCAGAACCCTGCAGAATAAAACAGGAGGAACCAGAACCCTGCAGAATAAAACACGAGGAACCAGAACCCTGCAGAATAAAACAGGAGGAACCAGAACCCTGCAGAATAAAACACGAGGAACCAGAACCCTGCAGAATAAAACACGAGGAACCAGAACCCTGCAGAATAAAACAGGAGGAACCAGAACCCTGCAGAATAAAACACGAGGAACCAGAACCCTGCAGAATAAAACAGGAGGAACCAGAACCCTGCAGAATAAAACAGGAGGAACCAGAACCCTGCAGAATAAAACACGAGGAACCAGAACCCTGCAGAATAAAACAGGAGGAACCAGAACCCTGCAGAATAAAACACGAGGAACCAGAACCCTGCAGAATAAAACAGGAGGAATCAGAAACCTGCAGAATAAAACACGAGGAACCAGAACCCTGCAGAATAAAACAGGAGGAATCAGAAACCTGCAGAATAAAACAGGAGGAACCAGAACCCTGCAGAATAAAACAGGAGGAATCAGAAAACTGCAGAATAAAACACGAGGAACCAGAACCCTGCAGAATAAAACAGGAGGAACCAGAACCCTGCAGAATAAAACAGGAGGAATCAGAAAACTGCAGAATAAAACACGAGGAACCAGAACCCTGCAGAATAAAACAGGAGGAACCAGAACCCTGCAGAATAAAACAGGAGGAATCAGAAACCTGCAGAATAAAACAGGAGGAACCAGAACCCTGCAGAATAAAACAGGAGGAACCAGAACCCTGCAGAATAAAACAGGAGGAACCAGAACCCTGCAGAATAAAACACGAGGAACCAGAACCCTGCAGAATAAAACAGGAGGAACAAGGAGGTTGGTGTTTATTCTTCATTCATATTTAATGACTGTTTGTGGTACATTGGGCTTTAAAGCTTTAACCCTATTGAGGTCTGAGGGGTTTTGGGGCACTGGAGAAGTTTTGACATGCCCTGACATTTGTGTTTTTTTTTTCAGTATTAAAAAAAAAACATTAATGGCTGATTACACTGTATTCAGCACAAACTGCTACAATAATACATGAGCAGCATGAATGTACTCTACAGTGTTTTGAGAAAACAACATATACACCTTTATTTAACCAGGAAAAGACTCACTGAGATTAAAATCTCTTTTCCAGGAGTGTCCTGGCCAAGATAGGCAGCCGAGTTTGCATATACAAATAAACAACAGTTACAACAAACATTACAAACCAACATATAACCAGTTAAAAACAATTACACACCGTTATATTACTCTCTAGATTACATAGTAAGGACTTCAAATAATTATAAGACACCAAGTTTTGTAACTTCATCTCCTTTTGGAGAAGGTTCCAATCTGAGGCGGCAGCGTATTTAAAAGAGGTTTTACCAAGCTCAGTTCTGACAAAGCTCACACAGAGATTATAATTTGCTTGAGAACGTAATGAATAATTTCCAAACAAAGTTCTTTGTATAAAACAACATAGATAATTTGGCAAATGACCCAAAATTGCCTTATATATCAACAAGTGCCAGTGCATTTTTCTCCGAATTCTCAAAGGAGGCCAAGCAGCTCTTTCATATAATTCACAGTGATGCGTTGTAAATTTACAGTCAGTTATAAATCTCAGAGCACCGTGGTACAAAGCATCCAAGGAAGAAAGAAGATAAAAGGGGGCATGCTGGTAAACCACATCCCCATAATCGAGAATCGGTAGAAATGTAGCAGACACTAATTTTTCCTCACCTTAAATGGGAAACATGACTTATTTCTGAAATAAAACCCTAACTTCTTCTTTAATTTTTTACTCAGATACTTAATGTGTGAACTAAAACGTAATTTATTATCGATGATAATACCCAGATATTTGTACTCTGACACTGAGGTAACTTGGCTCCCCTGAGAAGTCTGAAGAACAATAGAATTCTCTAAAGAAGTTCTAGAATTTGAAAATAGCATACATTTAGTTTTTTCAACATTTAAAACCAACTTTAAAGCACGAAACCTGTTTTGGATAATATCAAAAACAGACTGCAATGCAGTCACTGATTGTTGCTTAGAGGGAGCTGAACAGTATACAATAGTATCATCTGCGTAGAAATGGAACCTTGCTTTATCAATATTAAAGTCAAGGCAATTTATATATATACTGAATAATAACGGTCCCAGCACAGATCCTTGTGGAACTCCCTTGACAACCTCCAAAAGATCTGACTGAACACCTTCCACCTGGACACATTGGGTTCTACCCTTTAAGTAAGCAGTGAACCATAAAATAACATGTTCTGATAGTCCTACCCATCTAAGCCTATCTAATAATATGTTGTGATCCACAGTATCGAAGGCCTTTGATAAGTCAATAAAAAGACATGCACAATGTTGTTTATTATCTAAGGACTCCACGATGTCATTTAAAACTTTTAAGATGGCTGTAGTAGTACTGTGTCCTTTACGGAAACCAGACTGATTGCTAGACAAGATGTTATAATCATTTAAATACTGTGTCAACTGTTTATTAACTAGATTTTCCAAAATTTTTGAGAGAATACAGAGCTTTGATATAGGTCTGTAATTATCCATTGAAGAAAGATCACCCCCTTTTGACAGAGGAACAACAAATGCTGATTTCCAAATCCTAGGAATTGTATTAGTTATTAATGAGAGATTAAAAAGATATGCCAACGAAGGATAAATAAAATCAGCCGCTAGTTTTAGAAACAGAGGGGCAATATGATCAGGACCTGGCGATTTACTCACGTCTAATTCTCTTAAAGCAGAACAAACATCAAAGAGAGTAATGTGTTGGAAAACAAACTCTCTTGTCCATAAATTACGTTCAGCTTCAAGAAATTCTAAATCAGAAATCACATCATTACTCATTAGAAATAAAGACCCTGATGCAACAAAGTGACTGTTAAAACTATTAAGCATTTGCTTTTTATCTGTAATTTTAGTGGAATTTGTCAATATACAAGGGGGAATCTCTGTATATGTTTTAGCACCGGTTAGGAATTTAATATTCTTCCACAACTTCCTAGGATTTGTCAAATTTACTTCAGTTTTATCAAGAAAATAGTCGGATTTAGACTTTCTAATCGCTACTGTACATTTGTTCCGAAGCTGCCTAAAATGTAGCCAGTCAGAGTCTAAATGTGTTTGTCTGGCCTTAGCCCATGCTACATCACGCTCTTCGATGAGATCATACAGGGCAGCTGAAAACCAAGGATTGTCCCGGTGTTTAACTCTGTTTTTTCAAAGGTGCGTGCTTATTAATAATTGACATAAAACCATTATAAAAATAGTCCCAAGCACAATCCACATCTGGAATTAAAGTAATTTTATCCCAATCGATATGAGCAAGATCATGTAAGAAAGCTTGCTCATTAAAATATTTCATAAAACGCCTAGTAATGATTCTCGAGTTCTGCTTGGGTAGCTTCGTATCTCTGGCTACTGCCACAACACAGTGATCACTGACATCGTTTGCGAATACAGAAACTGAAGAATATTTATGCGGAACGTTTGTAAAGACAAGATCTATTAATGTAGATTTTTTCGGGGAATTTCAAATTAGGCCTAGTGGGTGTATCTACCAACTGAAAAAGATTACGACTATCACAAAGCAATTTAAAATCATCAGATATTGAATGAGTCCAATTCAGATTAAAATCACCCATTACGATCAGTTCCTTGTAATTCAAAGAGGCCAATGAATCCATTATAGAATGTAAAACACAGCTAGAAGCTGAAGGAGGTCTATAACAACCAGCTAAGGTGAGCTGAAGGGTCTTAGACACTGAAAGATTTAAAGCTAATAGTTCATACTGTTTAGCTATTGACACTGAAAGTATTAATGATACCTCAAGATGTTCTTTGACATAAATTACTACCCCCCACCCCTTTTTAACCTATCTGCTCTAAAAACCTTATAACCAGTAATACTAATGTCGTTGTCTGTAATAGATTTATTAAGCCAAGATTCAGATACGACTATAACGTCCGCATTTGTATTTTTAGCCCAAATATACACCATATCCAACTTAGGCAACAGACTACGAACATTTAAATGTATAAAACCCAATCCAGACCTTGATCTCAACTCGACTGGGGTAGTACAATTTGAAGCAATGTGAGGTCCTGGGTTTGGAGATACATTCCCAGACATTAATAACATTAATACTATTAAACTCCTTCGTTTAACTGAATTACTCACTTCAAATCTAGTCGTCGGCCCCAAATAAAAATATATATTAAGCGTATAATAATTTACCTCCCTCGATAAAGCACATCTCAAAAAATCAAAATACATAAAATTCATGGGGTACAACATCCCATGATATTGTTCAAAAATGACAGAATTGTTAAATACTCCATAATATGTCCGATTATCTAAATTTACCAATGATGAATTACACAATAAAAATTGACCTGAAGCAAACCCGCTGCCACTTACTTGACAAAATGTCCAAAATAAACTTAAAAAGAGCATACTTCCAGTGATTAAACACCGCATATTGTACACAAGCAGATTGAAGGCCACAAAAGTTCAAATAAGCCTGTATAACAAAGGCACCTACCAAGTCTCTTGTACACTTGACAAAGAACCAAATCCCGTTCAAACAAAGTCACGATGGCCCAGAACTCCAGGAATCAGGCTCAGATGGTAACACACAGCCACACAAAAAACGAAATGGCTTAAGCCGGACAATTTGTAGACTGATGGCTTTGCGCGATGCAGCAAACGTGAAGTTTGAAGCCTTTGTGCAATACAGCAGACTTATAGACAGATGCCTTTGCACGATGCAGCAAAGTAGACTGATGACTTTACGCGAAATGAAGCCTTTGCGCGATGCAGCAAACTTGCAGACTGATGCCTTTGCGCGATGCAACAAACTTTTAGACTGATGACTTTACGCGATTAAAGCCTTTGCGCGATGCAGCAAACTTGTAGACTGATGCCTTTGCGCGATGCAGCAAACATGCAGACTGGTGCCTTTGCGCGATGCAGAAAACATGAAGATTGAAGCCTTTGCGTGATGCAGCAAACGTGAAGAACGCAACAGAAACAGTCAGATTTAAATCCAATTCCCGACCAAACAAAGCTTTGTGGTTTTAAAACTCCAGGAATAGGCCGAGGCGGCAGCACACAGTCATGTACAAACAAGATGGCTTAACTGGTAGTTATATATATGCGATGTAATAAAAACAGTCAGATGTAAATCCAAATCCCGGTCATGCAAAACTTAGTTGGCTTACAACTCCAGGACTCAGGCCCAAACAGCAGCCCACAATCACGCACCCGTCTGCAGGTGCAACACGCTGAATCCCCGTGGAGCACGAGCTGGCCACAACTCACTAGTTAAACACGGCGTCGACAGCTGGATCGTTTCAAATAAAGAAGATTATTTTCTTTTTTCTTTAAATTCAACACCGCGTTTTATGGTGTTAATAGTCCACTTAAAACAAAAAAATCAAAATAAACAGAGACAGATACTAACACTAGCAAACTAACGAGCTGCCATCTTGGACATTTATTATTATAAGTCATTTAGCAGACACTTTTATCCAAAGTGACTTACAAATGAGGACAACAGAAGCAATCAATTGTAGTATTAAAACAACTAAAATAGATTCAAAGCTAAAAACTTTATAAATACTATATATACACATGTTTAAAAAAAAAGAAAGAAATTAAATAAAAATGACACATGCAAACAACAAAATATCAAAACTTAACATTTAAATGAAAACAAAAAATAAAGCTAAAAACAATTCAAAATATTAAAGAACAAAAGGTATAAGAGTATAATAATGATTCTAACATAACACTAAGCCAAAAAACCAAAGAAACGATTGCATGTGTATGTACAACCACACACATTTATAAATTCAATATGCTTTCATTTCCATGTAGTTTGTTGAAGTACTAAAATAAAAACTAAAATTTATTAAAAAACCTAAACAGACATAATAAAAAATAATAAACATTACTCCAACTTTAACTAAAATTAAAATAGATAACAACTGAAAATCCAACTACATTAGTTTAACAGTAATCCTGAAAAAATAACACTGAGCCAAACACACATGCTAAAAAAACAACTTACAAACTTAAAAACAACAACTTACTTACATTTACATTTAGTCATTTGGCAGACGCTTTTATCCAAAGCGACTTCCCAGCTAACAAAAATACGTAACTGTTACGTAACTGCAACGTAATCTGGTGACCAAAGTTCCGTCGTGGCGACGTAACTAGTTACGTCGTGGCAACCGGAAAAGTGAAAGGTGCGTATACGTCGCCACGACGTAACTTTGTGACCGTTGCCAGTTCGTAACTGCGACGTCGTGGCAACGTCGCGGATCAATAGTTGTGTGCTGGTAATCAGTTGGTAATTCTTTATAATTATTTATTTTCTATGGGCGGACATGCAGTAGTTTAACCTAATGTATGTCCTCATATGCCCAAACTAAAGGCTGTTTCCACAGCTGTGAATGATGAATACAGACTCGAAATGAATTCAGTTCATTTATTTTGAAAAACGCACACATATGAACAGTAAAATACACCCAAATTATTAATAAAAACATAGGATATGCAGCGAAATATGAATGAAAGTATTCAGGACGTTCCGTGCTCAGCATCAATATAAACAGGTATGCAGATATGGTAGCATATTTGCTAGCAGACATTTCAGATAATTAAGATACCATAATCACAGAGGTATAAATATTAACAAAAGTACTTGAATTAGACTGTATAAACATCATTTTTCAAAACAATAAATCTTTAAGACATTGAAATTGTTTATAAAACAGAACAATGACCAATTAGAACCACATTAGAACATATTTCACCCAAAAATGTAAATTCTGTCATTAATTAGGCTATTTACCCTCATGTAGCTCCAAACCCATAAGACCCTTTTGTGCAGAACACAAATGAAGATATTTTTAACAGATGCCTTGTGTACGCAAAAAACAGCAACTACAAAAATAGTATGTCTTTATTCACAAATTATGTAGGCTATATCCAACGCATTTTCACAAAAGCAGCATGAGATGGCCAGTTCTCACGGCAACACAACACTGATGCATCATGGTGCTCTCGTGAACATGTTACTTTGTAAATAAAAATGCAATGTTTTTTTGTGCACACAAAACATCCACATCACTTCATAAATTGTGGTTAAACAACTGGGGCCTGTACCATGTACCATTAAACTAAGCTGGCTTGTGTAATGGATTAAGGGTATAATAATTCTATAAATAATAAAAAAATAATCATCTCTAAAAATCAGATAATTTTATCTTTAAAAATGTTTTATGTGCGTCCTTTAATTTGGAGTAAGAGAAACTGGAGGAGTGGCTTTATTGCGTCACTTTTTTTTTTTTTCACAAAGCTACGAACCGACTGCCCTAAACTCAGTGCTTTTTCCCTCACTGCGCCTGCGCGAAAACAGATCTTTAACTATTTAAACTTTATTGCAGCAAGAAAGAAAACGAAAAGAGGGAGATCTTTAGATTAAAATAATGTTATTATCACGGGAAATGTGAACCATTGTCCATAATTTTGCAATCAGTGATAAAGACAAACACGTTGCAAAATTATAAATATTTCAGTTTTAAACCATGAAGGCGAGCCAGTGCATACCACACAAACAATTTGCAAACTGCATGAGAGTAATGCCCGAGAAGTTTTCAAATCCAGTCAATTCAAGCTACAGAAAGTGAAAGTAAAAACTGACCGAGCTTTCGGAATCTGTCGCTGCATTAACAGCACATATTCTCTCAGAGGAGACGAAAGACATATTGGGTAGTTTTGGATAGGCTATTGTCTTCATTTATTTTCTAAAAAAAAAAAAAAAAAAAAATCTCATATGGCTGATATACCTAGTGAAAAACAACAACAACAGAATTGAAGTATTTCGTGTTAAACAAGTTGTTTTTGGAATTTCCTTGTCTGTAATAAAGGTTTTATTTTCATTGACTGATTATTCATTAAGCTGTTCGGAGTCGGACAGGCTAGCTAGACTGTTGATAATTTTAATTATAGGCCTAATAATATATCTAAATGTTTTAAATAATTTTCAGTGAGGAGTAATCTAAATTAATCTTTTATTATTCGCGTCTCAGTTGTGCGGTAAATGCGCAATTATTTTCGGGGCAAATGAATAGTAGATCTATACATTTAATAATAACAATAATTTTCAAGAAATGTCTCAGATTTCATTAAAAAGATCTACATTTATGTTTCAAAGATGAACAAAAGTCTTAAAGGTTTGGAATGACATGAAGGTGAGTGATGAACATTTTTGGCTTAACTAAGACATTACGTAAATCAGTTCCCTCAGGCGCACCAGTCTCTGATCTTCTGGTTCTTTTGCTCCTTCCACCATCCCATGGCTGTCCAAAATGTAAAGTATACACTTGAGTTTTCCCCACTGTTAGGGCATTTCCACCTCAGGGCACAAAAGAGTGGGGACTTACAGTATAAGAACAGTTTTCTAGAATTTTCAGCACAGTTTTTTTGTCACTTCCTATACAGGGCTTTTTGTGACTGATTTTTCTGCCGGTGCGAGTAAATTTTGTGAGCGATCGCACTGGCTCAACCACCACATTGCCCCATCTCATAAGCGCTGCTATTTCTGTTGCATATGAAAACATCAACAGCGAGCGAAAGAAAACTAGTGAAACCGTGCTACGAGCTGTGCAGCGCAGACTGTTTATCAGCTGGGATCAGCGCAGCGCAAACAAACTTCTCCGAGCTCAGAACAGGTTTACTCAGGAAGCAGTGTTGATTTCGTGTTACTGTACCGTGCTCCAAGATCCAGTGAGACGCACTTGAATTTGCTGTAGAATGAATAAGCTTGCCTTGAGCTCTAGTGAGAAGCATTCAAATTCTGCACAGAAATCTGTCATAAACAGGTCAAACATATAACCAGAAGTAGTAACGCTAACTATAACCATGGTGTTGTGGCAGAAATAGTTGAATTTCATTACATTACGCATTTAAGGGTTTGTACAACCTTTTGAGAGAGAAATTCAAGCACTTTTAAGTATTTCACACAACTATTTACAGCACTTTAAAACTCTAAAAAGCATACGATTAAAATGTTATTTTTAAAGGGATGACTAAAATATACTTTGTGGTAAACAAACACATTTGTAAAATTAAATAAAGGGGGCATCAAATTACCACTATAACCAGTAGATGGCAGCAGAGGAACACTTATAGGCTTATTAGTCATTAATTTCTACTTTTTACTTTACATCTTGAAATTATAAAATCACTATTATAAAATTTTAAATCATCAAGAAATCTAATTTTGTAAACGTTTGCTCTTTTTTGTGTATGAAGTAAAAAAGTCACAAAGTGCCTTGATAAACAAACTTCTCTGACTGAATCACACAAAGCAAAAGAGCTCCTTTTATAATAACTGAAGTTGTTGGTCAGTTTCATATAATACTACAGAAGAATAATGGTATATTTAATAAGAGTAGAATATGTTAATTTTCTATATAAAACTTAAATTTTGCACATGTTACTGTTGTTTATAAAAGTAATTTTAAAACTATAAAAAATGTTGTGCTTCCTAACTCAAGCTCAGTGCTTTACTGTCAAATGTGCATTACCAAGAAATAAATATGTAATATTACTAGTAACTACACTTATTAACAGAGGTGTAAAATACTTGAGTAATTTTACTTGATTACTTTACTTAAGTATTGTTTTGGGGGATTTTTACTTTATTCAAGTACAATTTAAACTGACTACTTGTACTTTTACTTGATTACATTTCTTAAGAAAAAAACAGTACTTTTTACTCCTTACAATTTTATTTCAACTTAAAAAGTACATACAATTTTTATTTTATCTTATGCATATTAAATATGGTAAACGGAAGCTCAACGGAAGTGCATGATCATTAATCACCAATGATCATTATTTTCACGCATCTACTTGTCAGACCTGTGTTCCCCATGTCACGTGTTTCCCCTCCTCTTGTGACCTTATTTGGTGTTTCCTGTCATTTGTAATTATCAGTTCCCAGCCCTGTGTCATTAGTCTCCACCTGTGTTTTGATTGCTCCCCACCTGTTTCAGTTCTCCTCGTTTGATTTCCTTGTGTTTAAAAGCCCAGTGTCTCCAGTGTCCTGTGTCCGTGATTGAATGTCTATATGTCTCCATGTTTTAATAAACCCTTGTTTGGAAGTATCTCCTGGTCTCCTCGCTCCTTGCTCCTGGCTCTCCCCTCCGAGAGCGTGACAGATTCACGGACCTAAACAAAGTAAGCGGCGTTACTCCTCCCTCGGTTTTGTTTTCTGTTTTTTCCCCCCTCTCCGTGGCTATGGAGTTCGCCGCCCGCCTCTTTGCCCTCATCGGGAAGGACCTCCCCTTCATGGAGTACGCTGGGGAATTTTGTGGGCTCGCTGCGGTGATGGAGGTGGAGGACTCGGCCCTCCTCCACATGTTCCGGCTCGGGGCCTGTTACCATCACCCCGTAGACCTCCCAGACACCACTGAACTTACCTGGAGGGAAGGGGTTTACCTGTGTCTGGGAAGTGTCCGGGCCCGAGTCGGAACCACTCCGTCAACTGTGGCTCTCCCTTGCCCGCCGGCGGTGAGTGTGGCAAGCCCGCCGGCAGGGAATATGGCAAGCTCAATGTACATTAAGTGCCAGAGCTCTCCAGTGCCTACTCCTCGACCCAGCTCTCCTGAGCCCCTGCTGGTCCCGTCCAGCTCTCCAGAGCCCGTGCTGGTTCCGTCCAGCTCTCCAGAGCCCCTGCTGGTTCCGTCCAGCTCTCCAGAGCCCCTGCTGGTTCCGTCCAGCTCTCCAGAGCCCCTGCTAGTTCCGTCCAGCTCTCAAGAGTGCCCCCAAGAGGCAGCTCCACGCCAGTGCCCTCCAGTGGCGGCTCCACGCCAGTGCCCTCCAGTGGCGGCTCCACGCCAGTGCCCTCCAGTGGCGGCTCCACGCCAGTGCCCTCCAGTGCCTGCTCCTCGCAAGTGCCCTCCAGTGCCTGCTCCTCGCAAGTGCCCTCCAGTGCCTGCTCCTCGCAAGTGCCCTCCAGTGCGCACCCCAGAGCCCGCTCCTCGCCAGCGCACCCCAGAGCCCACTCCTCGCCAGCGCACCCCGGTGCCCGCGCCTGCCGAGCGCCCTCAAGTGCCCGCGCCTGCCGAGCGCCCTCAAGTGCCCGCGCCTGCCGAGCGCCCTCAAGTGCCCGCTCCTCCAGAGCGCCCCCTAGTGCCCGCTCCTCCAGAGCGCCCCCTAGTGCCCGCGCCTCCAGAGCGCCCCCTAGTGCCCGCGCCTCCAGAGCGCCCCCTAGTGCCCGCGCCTCCAGAGCGCCATCTAGTGCCTACTCCGCCAGAATGGCCCCTAGAGGGGAACCTCCCCAAGAAAATTTTGGGGGGGGGCCATATACCCCTAGGCGATGTGGTCGGGCCTAGGACCAAGGCCACGGAGCTCCCTGCTCCGCCATGGCCTCCCGAGCTCCCTCCTCCGCCATGGCCTCCCGAGCTCCCTCCTCCGCCATGGCCTCCCGAGCTCCCTCCTCCGCCATGGCCTCCCGAGCTCCCTCCTCCGCCATGGCCTCCCGAGCTCGCTGCTCCGCCATGGCCTCCCGAGCTCCCTGACCCGCCATGGCCTCCCGAGCTCCCTGCTCCGCCATGGCCTCCCGAGCTCCCTGCTCCGCCATGGCCTCCCGAGTCCCCTGCTCCGCCATGGCCTCCCGAGTCCCCTGCTCCGCCATGGCCTCCCGAGTCCCCTGACCCGCCATGGCCTCCCGAGTCCCCTGACCCGCCATGGCCTCCCGAGTCCCCTGACCCGCCATGGCCTCCCGAGTCCCCGGATCCGCCATGGCCTCCCGACCTCCCCGCTCCGCCATAGCCTCCCGAGTCCCCTGACCCGCCATGGCCTCCAGAGTCCCCTGACCCGCCATGGCCTCCCGAGTCCCCTGACCCGCCATGGCCTCCCGAGTCCCCTGACCCGCCATGGCCTCCCGAGTCCCCTGACCCGCCATGGCCTCCCGAGTCCCCGGATCCGCCATGGCCTCCCGAGTCCCCGGATCCGCCATGGCCTCCCGACCTCCCCGCTCCGCCATGGCTCCCAGAATGGGCGCCGCCCTGGAGGCCTCCTGTCCTGTCCTGTCTCCATGTCCCTTAAGGCCTCCAGAGCGCCCACCCCCCCTCCCCGTTGGATGGTGTACGGTGCGGGACGCACCGTTCGGGAGGGGGGAGTACTGTCAGACCTGTGTTCCCCATGTCACGTGTTTCCCCTCCTCTTGTGACCTTATTTGGTGTTTCCTGTCATTTGTAATTATCAGTTCCCAGCCCTGTGTCATTAGTCTCCACCTGTGTTTTGATTGCTCCCCACCTGTTTCAGTTCTCCTCGTTTGATTTCCTTGTGTTTAAAAGCCCAGTGACTCCAGTGTCCTGTGTCCGTGATTGAATGTCTATATGTCTCCATGTTTTAATAAACCCTTGTTTGGAAGTATCTCCTGGTCTCCTCGCTCCTTGCTCCTGGCTCTCCCCTCCGAGAGCGTGACACTACTTCAGTTGTGACTTTCATAAGGTAAATGTCTGGCTTCAAAAGTTCACCATCAAATCTGAGGAAGCATGTTGAGGTAGCAAAGTTGTGTTTCCCCCCCAAAAAAGTTTATTCATTATTCTTTCTGTTTTGATAGAGCCATTAGCTGTGTAATATATTGGCTGAATGCACAAGATTGAGAGCAAATAAAATCAGTGATGAAAATTTTAAATATAATTAATATTTTTGTGGGAATTAGGGATGTCAATTTCCAATCATTTCCATAATCGATCGTCGTTTAAATTAACGATCAATTAATCGATTAATCGTTAACCTTAACTACTGTAAAATGCGTCTATTGCAGTGGCATAGTCACCAGCATGACAGGATGTGCAAATGCCACTCAAACCGCCAGCTTCCTCACCCGAATGAAAAGGGTTTTTAGTCTAAATAAAAGGCTAGTGGCAGGATGGTAAAATGAATAGATGTGATTATGATCATTTGATAAAAGAAGAGAGCGCGCCGTAGTTACACACGGGATCATTATACTTTGTGTGCTGTTTCATATCCTATCACAGAGACCGCTGAATGTGCCTTTTTAAATGGTTTCATGGTGCTCGTTTTTTTATTTTTAAAACATCATAGCAATGTTTGCAATTGACATTATCGGGATTTAAAATAAAATGATCCTAAACGCAAGTACGGCGCGTGGGGCTGTGACGTGCGGTCAGTGATCCACTTCCAGAACCGCCGGCATTGCTACAAACACACTGTTACCCATTTGAAACATTTTAATGTGGGTATTATGACACAAGTGAGGTACAAAGCTTTGTTAATTAGATAAATAATTGGTTAGCAGGCAAATGTTACATCGCGACCATGCTTTTTGATTCATGCCGAGCGCATACATTTAAATCAAGATATAAGCGGCTTTGTGTTCTGTTTTTCCGGATGTCACGAATTTAATATTATTTATTGTTTCTTTTCCCAAATCCTCACTGTCTCACCCTCTAGATTCGCAGGTTTATTTTATTGTTGTTCACTTTTAATCACTATTTTTGCATCTCTTACTGTGGCAAATGTGTGGGGGGAAATGAAAGATTTCGTGGCCATGAATTAAGAATTCGTAACTATGACTTAAATTGTTCCTGCATTTAAGTTAAATCATGGGTTTTCTAGGGAACAAATTAATGAAACATGGACAGCTGCCACAAATTAATGTCATAGGAACGAATTAACAAGTTGTATGAATGAATAGACCGTCCTGCTCGCGTGCGCAGCCCTATCAAAGCGAAGTGCCCGATATGCAACAATTATCTAGGGAAATTATATTGAACATGACTTATTACTACATTTCAATACAAAATAACTTTGTACTGTATCTGTTTTAATGTACTTTTAAAGTTTGGATCATATTAAAAGCGTAGTTTGTACATTAGTAAATTATTTTCATGTAAGATTCATCCCCTTCACATTGAGTAGAAATTTGGACTCTCAATGAATATTTTTAAAATCTTAATAATTACATGATTTGCTCATTAATTCATATAATCAGTCACTAATAATTATGTATAAATATTTTCTGAGAAAAAGCCCAAATAAAAATGCCCCAAATAAACAATTATAAGATTAATTATCCTTTTAGAAAGTGACGTAGACAACACAAAAAAGTGGCCTTTCAAAACATTAATGTTGTATGTTTTAATTCTATGACTCTCCTCATTAATTCAGCCCATTATTGCATTCTGTCTGGAATATGTTTCTAACCTCTGCATCACATTGTTATTAAAAGTGATAGTTTACCCAAAAATTAAGATTCTCATGTCGTCCCAGATGTTTATGACTTTCTTTCTTCAGATGAACACAAGCAAAGATTTTTAGTCCGTGTAATGCAAGGGGACAGAACCACTTCAGAAACAACACAAAGTCAATACGATGGTCAAGTAAAAAATATTGATTCATTAACAGGGGATGTATGAGTTACTGTCATATTCATGTAAACACCTTAATCAAACTATCACCGTCGTGTAGGACTTGTCGCCGCATTTTGTGACAGGATACACGCACGGCAGTGATGATCAACCGTTTGACGGCAAATAAAAGAGCTTCAACACCGCCGTCGTCTGTATGCACGTACAAATAATTAACTGCGCTTGAAGCTTTCATAATATTAAAAATGAAACACCCAAAACTGTATATGGCATCTTCACAAAGAGGAACTATATGTTTACACGTGAAATTCTGGAGGGGACGTCGGATGGCGTAACGTTGGGACGTAATGACGCATGCCATCAATCGATCTATGTACTATAACATGTAAAACGGGAACATTAAAGGATTATTCTAAAAGCAACTCATGTAAACACCTTAATCATAATATTGTCTTATTCAGAATAAGGTAAATAATTAGATTACTGATGTCCATGTAAACGTAGTCAATGTTGAGATTTCCTGCAATATATTCTGAACATGACAATTCAGAGAGGCAGGATGACTTCTAGATTGATGACTTACAACACTGGTGTCCAGTCCTGGGCATGGAGGACCAACGAGTTTCTGGTGATACTTGATCAGCTGCTCAGGTCTGCTTAATTGGGGTTGGAGCTAAACCAAACTAAAAAAAGAGAAAGAAGACAACCAATATTATGATGTTAACAAAGATAAAGTTAAAAATTATGATTCATAAATATGCACAACATCTGAAAATGCACAAAGATGAGAAGAAAGCAATGTGTTTAATGAGAACTTTCAACCCACTGAAAAATAAGAAGCAATATTAAGTCACAGATGCATTTTTATTTATTCTTGTTATTCATATTATTACTCTTGAAATAAGTTATAATTACCTTTTGGTTTATTGATGATTTTCAGTCTCTGAAATAGAAACGTTCTATCAATTATGGATGGCATCATACATACATCATACGTAACGATATTTAAAGGTCCCATGACATGCTGCTTTTTGGATGCTTTTATATAGGCCTAAGTGGTCCCTAGTACTGCATCTGAAGTCTCTTTCCCGAAATTCAGCCTTGGTGCAGAATTTCAGCCACTACGAGCCAGTCCCACAATGAGCTTTCCTTAGGACGTGCCATTTCTGTGTCTGTAGCTTTAAATGCTAATGAGGAGGAGAGAGGTGGGTCAAGGTGGAGGGTGGGTGTGTGGCCTTAACCAGCTTGCGGCCACCCATGCGCTAATGTTGACAGTGGATGTATCTAGGGCTGCCACTAACGACTATTTTTATATCGATTAATCTATCGACTAATTTATCGATTAATCTAAACGATTAATTTTCCACAAAAAAAAACAAAAACAATTTTACTTAAGAAGATTTTATTAAACCAAATTAAATTCAAATTTCTATGAAATCCTTTTTTAAAGCAAAAGTAAAGTAAAAACAGAGTGCAAGAAGCAAGTGTCCATCTCACAGTCCAAATCACTGAAATCAGTTCAGTATTATAGTGTAAGAAAGACAACATATCCACGTGTTCTAGTCTAATAATAACATTATAATCAGTATTTTAAATAAGGAGAAAAATGTAAATGTGCAGTATTTCTGAAAAAGAAAAAAGAAAAAAAATTAATGGAACCATTAAAATTGAATCCAGAAAATAACGGAAAACAGAATTTGGTAAAGATAAAATTGTAAAACTCAATTAATTAGACAGGCTTTTTGATTAATAAAATTTAATTTAACCATTAAAACATTAAAATAATATTTTTTTTATGTGGTTATAAAAATAGATGTAAGTGAACAATAGCTTTTAAAATGACTTAAAATACATATATAATAGCAATGATGCAATAATAATTAGTTCAAATAAAGTATCAAAAGCAAGAAATCATATGGTTTTATTGAACAAAACTGTTAAAATACATAATGTATTATAAACAATAGAGCTAATGTAGATAACGCATAACAACAAAGGCCTGCAGGTGGCCTGATGATTATTATTACACATTACTGCACGATCTAATCCTTGTTTAATATTGACCAAGCACCATTTAATTAAAATGCACCACTTAATCTTTAATATTTGGCCATTTCTTTAGGACAGAAATGCTATAGCCACTGTAATTAAATGAATATGTGGACATCAAAACGTGTAAACTCAGAGTGAGGGTTTGAGCTTTTATTTTGAAATCGCGATGTATTCTCCTGTGTTTGTGTAGAGTTATAAATGATTTACCTTACAAATCTGATGAAATGGCGCACGTTGTGTTCCCCGATGAACGTTATAATAAACCCAAACTCACAACAACATGCAGAGATGGAGTTTGAGATGCTCCACATGTAAATAGGTTTCTGTGGAGCTACTGTGAACGGAGCCGCTGTGTGACGCACGTGCTTAACCTACACGCATGTAAATAATTAAAGCACATATACTGTGTTAGAACTGCATCGCATATAATTATTTAATTAAATCATAGCGTTTGTGAATTCACAATTATGCTTAATTATGATTTTTAAATGGGTTTAATGTCATGCAACCTTGGAAAATAGTCTAATAATGTGTTTTATGGATTCTCGTCCGTGAAATGCGGCACTTCCGGTATTTTGACGGTTAGTCGACGCAGCAAAATGAAGTCGATGATTTTTCAAAATCGACTAGTCGACTAACATCGACGAATCGCGACAGCTCTAGATGTATCGCAATGGCTTGTAGACACGCAGTCGTTCAAGCTTTTCAGTTTGACCCAGAATCTGATCCGGTTGGAGAAGCACCGGATGAAGAAGTTGCAACTCAGTGGCTACAGCAGGACGTCTCCGAATGGTTAGTTTAAAATATTGTGTCTGGATACGGTACTTTAGTTGGTTTGTTTATGTATGCTGTTACAGTTATTATCATGTAGCTAATGCTAGCCTACGTTGCTGGCTTTTCATGTTGCTCTGAGCAACTGCCATACTCCGCTCGTTTGCAAGCCATGATGTCTCTCGAGGAAAAAAAAATATTGCGCTCGCCTCGCACAGTCCTAGCTCATTTTCTCATGGGTGGGCAAAGCAGAGAAAGGGGAGGTAACCTTTCCCCATATGATGACATAAAGGGAAGATTCCAGATTGGGCCATCTGAGCTTTCATTTTCTCAAAGGGATGTACACCAAGAAAACTTTATTTATTTGATCATAAATAAAAACAGTAATGTTGTGAAATATTATTATTATTATTATTTAAAATAACTGTTTTCTATGTGAATATATTGTAAAATGTAATTTATTCTTGTTTTCGCAAAGCATGATTTCTGAAGGATAATGTGACACTTAAGACAGGCATGATGCTGAAAATTCAGCTTTGATCACTTTTTAAAACATACTGAAATAGAAAATAGTTATTAAAAAATGGTAAGTTCACAACATTACTGTTTTACTGTATTTTAATTAAATAAATGCAGTGAGTGGTGAGCATAAAAGACTTCTTTCAAATACATAACGAACCTGACCCTTAAACTTTAGGTAGAG
Organism: Aspiorhynchus laticeps; assembly: GCA_023376895.1. Lineage (NCBI taxonomy): Eukaryota > Metazoa > Chordata > Actinopteri > Cypriniformes > Cyprinidae > Aspiorhynchus > Aspiorhynchus laticeps. The sequence goes on from JALXFT010003428.1 coordinate 113,746, forward strand.
TATGAGGTATTACTTACAAGTCAAATGGCTCATAATGTCTAGAGATGTTCTTCGACAGGATACGCTCCAACTCTAGTGCACAGCCATCAGCGTGGAAGAATCTAGGAACATAAACAATCTGTCACAGAGTCAACCATATTTATTACACAATGCAAGGTTTATTTAAACTGTAGCAGAGGTGAAATGCAGAAAAGAAAAATAATAATTTACAGAATATACAATTTAATAACAATGTACATTTTTAGGTTTACTTATTTAGTAATGCTCTTACAGTGTTACATATGTTTGGACATCAAAGCCCTTTTAAAATAACTAACAAACAAACACACACACACACACACACACACACACACACACACACACACACATATACGTATATATATATATAATTTTGCAAAAGAAAATTAAAGATGCATGGTGATATAGCCCAAATATGTTGTGAAAGATGCATATCAAGTTATTTAATAAGCTTTCTCTGATCACCAGTGTTTTCCATTTCTCTGTCAGCAGCTCCCTTCAGAAATTTTTAAATCAGGAACTTCTCCTGTGTCAAAGAGGGTTTTTTCTGACACTTCTGAAATCACAGAACAAGTGGTATCAATATGTGTTTACCATGAAAGATCAAAACCTGTTTTAAGTTTCAGCCCATTTTCACGCTCCATGTAAGTGATGTAAGTTATCCGATTAACTGTACAAGTGCATACTTTCAGGTTAATTTAATTAGCTTTCTTCCATTCATCCATTGACAAATTGCCAGCAAAACCTTTATATAAAAAAACTCTCATCTACACAAGATGACATTAAAAGCCCAAACTTTCAGAAACAAGAGCTCAAGTCTATAGTTAACTTACCTCTTATAGTTAGCCTTACGGTTGTGATGCTAACGGACTTTTTCCGAAGACACGAAACCATTTCTGTAAAGAAAATATTCAACGGAAGCGTGTCATTTACATGAAAAAAAGTGTCAGGAACACTTGTATGTACTATTTGTGTATTTTTAGAGACTAAACTTACCTGAAATTAGTGAAAACAACAGTGAGAGACGGCGTTTAGCTGTTGACAGTTGAGCTGCAGCCCCGTTTCCATGGTGACTTCCTCCGGCGCGCGCCCATTAAAGCACGTAGAAGTCACGCAGAATTTATGTAAATATATTATAATATAATATAATAGCTTTAGAAGTGGTAAACGTGGTGTAGAAATAACATTGATTAAAAACTAAAGCATAGGAATATATTTTTTTTCGTACACATATTTACACATCATGAACCATTTTTAAACTTTAGTTTTATGTATTTTCAAAATATATTTCAATATATTTAACAGTGCTACATTCCTATGGGTGTAATTAATGTGAATTTATTAATCGGACTATATAAAGGCTGTATTTTACTATGGTGTTTGAACTACTGAGATGTTTAATATGTTTTAATGGATGCATTAGGCATATTATATAAATGATTGTTAACAGGTGTACTACACAGCACATGCGTTTTCAACGAGATAACCCACTGGGGGCAATTTCTGCCATGCCAAATATACAGTATATTTACATATGGTTTGCGAATATTAATAACAAATAATGTATGGGATGTGCAGGTTGTGCGGTGACACATAACTTGAAACTATTTCTACAATCTATTTCTTCACTTGCTATATTAAAAAGCAATCATCCATATTCTGACTTGGTGCAAAGAAACACATTTTTATTATATATAAAGAACGAACAAAAATTATGGTAATGAAATTACGTGCATACTACTGTCACAAATCCTAGCCATGAACTTCTCTTCATTCACCTCTAGAGGTCACTCACCCATCACACAGTCAGTCACAGATCACTCAAGGACTACATTTCCCATCATCCACTGCACTACACAGCTGTCTGCACTGATCACGCACACACCTGAAAACAATCTCACAATCACCATCACCCAATCACACACACACACACACACTATATAAACTCTGGACTTTCTGCCACTCACTGCCGAGTATTGTTTAGCCTAGCTACAGTCAACGCGTTTACCTAGTTTGAATTCCTGTGTTCTGATTCCTGCCCGTGTTCTTAGTTTATTCTCTTTGCCTAGCCCTCTGGATATTGTACGCCGATCGCCGACCCTCGCTTGCCCTTGGATTATTCTTGTGTCTTGCCCCTGCCATACCTGTTTGCTACTGCCCGACCCTGCCTGTATTGACCATGTATAATAATAAAGCCTTGCAAATGGATCCGCCTGTCTCACGTCTCGTCAGCTCCATAACAGAATACTCGGCCAACAAAGGATCCAGCGGCTTTTCTAGTGGATATTGGCCAGGTATGGACATTGCAAGAATTTTGTTACACCTCAGGCAGGGCTTGCGACCACTTGAGGAGTATATACAAGAATACTTAGACCTCGCCCATTTTTCTGATCTGCCGGACTGTGTACTCATAGACTTCTTTTGTGAGGGCATTAATCAGCCGCTGAAATCACAGCTAACCCGTGAGGGTCCCCGTTCATCTCTCAGTCAGTTCCTGGACTATGCTTTGCTATGTGTTGGCTCTTCGTTTACTGTGGGGGTCGCGGAGGAACGAGACACCGCACCCAATTGTGTGATCACAGCTGCGCTAGAGCACGCTCACAAAATGGCGGCCACAACAACACCCCGTAGCGTCATTGCTGCCAGTCACAAGCCAAGTCAAGTCGCCGCTGATGTTAAAGAGCCAAGTCAAGCCACAGCCTATGTTAAAGAGCCAAGTCAAGTCGCCGCTGATGTTAAAGAACCAAGTCAAGTCACAGCCTATGTTAAAAAGCCAAGTCAAGTCGCCGCTGATGTTAAAGAACCAAGTCAAGTCACGGCCTATGTTAAAAAGCCCAGTCAAGCCACAGCCTATGTTAAAAAGCCAAGTCAAGTCGCCGCTGATGTTAAAGAGTCAAGTCAAGTCACCGCTGATGTTAAAGAGTCAAGTCAAGTCATTGCTGATGTTAAAGAGTCAAGTCAAGTCACCGCTGATGTTAAAGAGTCAAGTCAAGTCACCGCTGATGTTAAAGAGTCAAGTCAAGTCAACGCTGATGTTAAAAAGCCAAGTCAAGTCACCGCTGATGTTAAGGAGTCAAGTCAGGTCACCGCTGATGTTGAAAAACCAAGTCAAGTCACAGCCTATGTTAAAAGGTCAAGTCAAGCTACAGTTGATCGTCACAAGTCAAGCCAAGCCACCAGTGATCTCCGTGAGTCAAGCCAAGCCACGGTTGATCGTCACAAGTCAAGCAAAGCCACAGTTGATCGTCACAAGTCCAACCAAAGCACAGTTGATCGTCACAAGTCAAGCCAAGCCACCAGTGATCTCCGTGAGTCAAGCCAAGCCACAGTTGATCGTCACAAGTCAAGCCAAGCCACCAGTGATCTCCGTGAGTCAAGCCAAGCCACAGTTGATCGTCACAAGTCAAGCCAAAGCACAGTTGATCGTCACAAGTCAAGCCAAGCCACAGTTGATCGTCACAAGTCCAACCAAAGCACAGTTGATCGTCACAAGTCAAGCCAAGCCACCAGTGATCTCCGTGAGTCAAGCCAAGCCACAGTTGATCGTCACAAGTCAAGCCAAAGCACAGTTGATCATCACAAGTCAAGCCAAGCCACAGTTGATCGTCACGAGTCCAACCAAAGCACAGTTGATCATCACAAGTCAAGCCAAGCCACCAGTGATCTCCGTGAGTCAAGCCAAGCCACAGTTGATCATCACGTGTCAAGCCAAGCCACAGTTGATCGTCAAGAGTCACGCCAAGCCACAGTTGATCGTCACGAGTCACGCCAAGCCACAGTTGATCGTCACGAGTCACGCCACGTCACAGCTGACCAGCCAGAGTCACGCCACGTCACAGCTGACCAGCCAGAGTCTCGCCACGTCACAGCTGACCAGCCAGAGTCTCGCCACGTCACAGCCGACCAGCCAGAGTCACGCCACGTCACAGCCGACCAGCCAGAGTCTCGCCACGTCACAGCTGACCAGCCAGAGTCTCGCCACGTCACAGCTGACCAGCCAGAGTCAGACCACGTCACAGCTCTTCAGCCAGAGCCTCTTCACGTCTCAGCTCCTCAGTCAGAGCCTCTTCACGTCTCAGCTCCTCAGTCAGAGCCTCTTCACGTCTCAGCTCCTCAGTCAGAGCCTCTTCACGTCTCAGCTCCTCAGTCAGAGCCTCTTCACGTCTCAGCTCCTCAGTCAGAGCCTCTTCACGTCTCAGCTCCTCAACCAGAACCTCTTCACGTCTCAGCTCCTCAACCAGAGCCCCTTCACGTCTCAGCTTCTCAGCCAGAGCCCATTCACGTCTCAGCTCCTCAGCCAGAACCTCTTCACGTCTCAGCTCCTCAGCCAGCACCTATCCCACCCAGAGACTCAAGGTCAGTCCTTCAAGTTCTCCGGTTGATATCCAGCGTGAGGGATGCACAGCTGGTGTCTGTACGCACTGCTGGTATCCCCAAATCCACTCACTTCGGTCCTCCTGTTTCTGAACTGATTTCCCTGTCTGAGGCGCTTCCCATGATAGGGATCGCACTATGTTGCATTTGGGCCACATACACCACCACTGTACTGCCCCAGGGGAAGGCATCTGCTGCAGAACCTCCCCAAGCGGTGGTGCGAGCCTCAGCCCCTGGCAAGGTGGTGGCGCCCAGCAATATACTCTCACCCGGTCAGGTTACCACCGTAGAACCTCCAGAGGTGGCGGCGTTAGCTGCAGAACCTCCAGAGGTGTCGGTGGTATCCTCCTGTAAACTCTCGCCCTGTCCTGTCACGGCTATGGAGGCCGTCTGTGAGCTCTCACCCTGTCCTGTCCCGGCCATGGAGGCCGTCTGTGAACTCTCGCCCTGTCCTGTCACGGCTAAGAAGGCCGTCTGTGAGCTCTCATCCTGTCCTGTCATGGCTATGGAGGCCGTCTATGAACTCTCACCCTGTCCTGTCCCGGCCATGGAGGCCGTCTGTGAACTCTCGCCCTGTCCTGTCACGGCTATGAAGGCCGTCTGTGAGCTCTCATCCTGTCCTGTCACGGCTATGGAGGCCGTCTATGAACTCTCACCCTGTCCTGTCACAGCTAGGAAGGCGGTCTATGAACTCTCGCCCTGTTCTGACACGGCTAAGGAGGCCGTCTGTGATTCCCTGTCCGGCCCGGTCATGGCTACGGAGGCCGTCTATGAACTCTCGCCCTGTCCTGACACGGCTAAGGAGGCCGTTGGTGATTCCCTGTCCGGCCCGGTCATGGCTACGGGGGCCGTCTGGGATTTCCTGTCCTGCCCTGGCACGGCCCCTGAGATCGTGAAGGCTCTCCCTGTGTTGTCTGTCTCTGTTCTCCCAGTGTTGTCTGTCTCTGCTCTCCCTGTGTTGTTTGTCCTTACTCTCCTCTGCTTCCAGGTCCTGTCAGGGTTACCTGCCCAGTCTGCTTCCCTGCGGGGAGCTCTGGTCCCGTCTGCTCCGCCCTGGGGGGCTCCAGTCCCGTCCGCTCCGCCCTGGTGGGCTCCAGGTCCGTCCGCTCCACCCTGGGGGGCTCCAGTCCCGTCCACTCTGCCCTGGTGGGCTCCAGGTCCGTCTGCTCCGCCCTGGGAAGCTCCAGTTCTGTCTGCTCCGACCTGGTGGGCTCCGGGTCCATCTGCTCCGCCCTGGTGGGTTCCAGTTCCATCCTCTCCGCCCTGGCTTCCACATGGACCTGGCCCTCCGTCCCTCCCCCTGTTCCGCCTCCGCTCCACCGCCCACCTTGGACTGTTTAGGAGCGTCTGGAAGCCGCTCCTTGGGGGGGGGCTATGTCACAAATCCTAGCCATGAACTTCTCTTCATTCACCTCTAGAGGTCACTCACCCATCACACAGTCAGTCACAGATCACTCAAGGACTACATTTCCCATCATCCACTGCACTACACAGCTGTCTGCACTGATCACGCACACACCTGAAAACAATCTCACAATCACCATCACCCAATCACACACACACACACACACTATATAAACTCTGGACTTTCTGCCACTCACTGCCGAGTATTGTTTAGCCTAGCTACAGTCAACGCGTTTACCTAGTTTGAATTCCTGTGTTCTGATTCCTGCCCGTGTTCTTAGTTTATTCTCTTTGCCTAGCCCTCTGGATATTGTACGCCGATCGCCGACCCTCGCTTGCCCTTGGATTATTCTTGTGTCTTGCCCCTGCCATACCTGTTTGCTACTGCCCGACCCTGCCTGTATTGACCATGTATAATAATAAAGCCTTGCAAATGGATCCGCCTGTCTCACGTCTCGTCAGCTCCATAACAACTACGTTGCAGTTACGTTGCCAGTAAGTCATGAAGTTACCAATATATTACGATTAGAGGACCTATCTGGGACGTTCTTGGTTACCTTGTTACGTTAGGAGGACGTAATGACGACGTTGTGAGTTGGTAATGGCATGGTAATGGAATTACATGCATACGACGTCGTGGTTACGTTGCCTATTGGTAAGTCACGAAATTACCAAAAATGACCAATAAGTTACGTAACTGTTACGTCGTGTGTTAGCTGGGTAGTAATGCTTTGTAAATCAGTGGTTCTCAAACTTTTTACACCAAGTACCACCTCAGAAAATATTTGGCTCTCCAAGTACCACCATAATGACCAACATTAAAATACAGTAGCATAGTGGGACTAATTATTCAGCTACAGCTATGCACAGTTCAAAACGAGGCAGTTTTATAACTAATAAGAATATCTATTATTGTTGGCCACTTTAAACATTGTAAATACAGTTTGAACATTAACACTGCACTGTGCTTACATACAGGTAAATAAAAAACCCTTAAATTAATAAATTAAAATGTACTGTATCTAAAAGTTAAATAAAAAATTCTCTTGTTAATACATTTGGCCAAAATCTCATATAAAATACGAACAGCGATGATATTTAAAACGTACAAAAGTGTATTGGCTACAACTAGACAGCAAATGCTAAGACTCTTCTCTGCTCTTTATACACACAAAAACATTAGCCTTTATAGACAGTGTTTGAGTAAAGAAAACGCTGTACTTATTCAAACATCAGTTCTTTATTTACCCTTGTATTGCGAAGAAGTAGACACGTGTCGTCAAACTGCACGGCACTTCATTCTGAATGATGGGTGGAGTTATGAGGTTTGACCGACAATTTGAGGATCCAATGGCCTTAGGAGGTTTAGTCACAAGCTCTTTTGAATGTTTTTCTTTGGTTGAGTATTTGTAAAAACCCACAAACCGACACAACAATGCCCAATAGAACTGATTTAAAATAATAACAAAATATAATGGAGATAAGGAAGTTTTTGATTTTGATTTTTCCACAGCACACCCGACAACAGTGGTTGGGAAACACTGTTTTAAGTCATTTATATTTAAGTCAGTGATTCCTCTGCGTACCACCGCACTTTGAGAAACAGTGTTGTAAATGATTAGTTCATCATCATCTAATCACTTGTAAATGATTTATAACTTAATCTACAAAACATAGATAAAAATATTAACATCACTTATTAAACATCTGTGAACGCATAGTCATGTTTTGTAAATGATTAGTTCATCATTAACTAATCACTTATAAATCACTTATAACTGATTATAAAGTGTTACCAAATGACATTATTTCAAGTGAATTTTTCATATAAATAATACATGATACCATCTAAATGTCCTTTATTTTTTTTTTTTTTTTTTTTATCTAAATGCACCTGTCCCACGGTTGAGTCCTTACTGAAAAGAAGAACTTTTAATATGACATTTGCTCAAAGACAAATAAATCTAGTTTTGAGAGAAATTGAAATTAGTGTGGGAGATCGGTGTCAATAGTCTTGTGGGCAGTGCGCCGACATACAGTGCCGTTGTGCTAAATGGATCCCAAATTTGGATCCCAGCTCATGGACTTTTCCCGATCCCATTCTCTAATTTAAAATTTTGTAAATATCAGTATTTACAAAAATGGCCAAATCTTGAAATTACTGCATTAAATGTCTTTTAATTTTATACACTTCTCTTTTCATTTCTATAAAACAATATTGTAATGTTGCAGGACGGACTTTTTATAAGAGATGAAAACCATAAAAAATTAATCATTTCAGAATTAAATCTTCACGACATGCAATTTTGTGTACAGTTTTATATGTATTACAGACTGTGATAGTTAAAATACAGTGAATCATTTTTTTAATTTAGGAGGGTCCAAAGTGGCTGTAGTTGCAGAAACACCCATTTATATTTTAAGAAAATAATAATTCTAGAGGATAATGAAAGGCTACAATTACAATGCTGTATGTAATACTGAAAATGTATACTGAGGTTCCGGGTGTGTGATTTCTCAGTTTTTGATTGTGAATGATTGAAATGTCTGATCTGACTTTGAAGAGAGATGTAACTGTTCAGAGCAGTATTATGCTACAGTGCACATGCTGTTAGTTGCAGTTCTGGTGCTCCTGTCCCAGCAGGATGAACATCCACATGTTGTGTCTCATGATCGTGTTTAGCAATGCAGTGGTAGGGTTACGCTCCCGTTTTTTGCTGTTATTCTCCATCATGAAAGGTTATCATCTGTCATTTAATATTAATCCAGCAACACAAGACAGAAAATCACTCACTGCTTTTGAATTTTTAGTAGTTTTAATAACAATCACTGTTTAATTTGTACATTTGAATTCTATGTGCTTTATTTTTAAAATAGCGACAATACTCACACAACGACAATCATTTTAAATTGAAAAAAGGCACAAAAACTATTACAACAAAAGAAAGATATTGTAAAAACATTAAACTATTTATAACAATGTTTTATAATGTATATCGGTGTCACTGATTAAAGTGTTAGTCATTTACTCACCCTCATGTTGTTCCAAACCTGTATGAATTCTTTGTTCTGGTGAACACAAAGGAAGATATTTTAAAGAATGTTTGTAACCAAGCAGTTCCATGGTATTTTTAACCTTCTATGGAAATCGGTGGTGCCCAAAACTGCACCATTTTGGGGGTACTAAGTCAATTATTTCATATTTATATGATGTGATGCTCTTTTTGTGTACATTGTTACATATAATGCTCTCACCTTGTTTCTTTTCTTCACCCAATACCTTAGGACAGACCAGCCTGTGATCTCCTAAAACACCCAAATCCACCCCTGGTCCACGATCATTCCCACACCTGTGTCTCACCACAGTCCATCACCAGTGTCTATCATGCACAGTCTGCACCCTGCCTACAGCCAATACTATTATTATGGATTATGGTGCTGGTCATATAATTAGAATATCATCAAAAAGTTGATTTATTTCACTAATTCCATTCAAAATGTGAAACTTGTATAATGTATACATTAATTCCACACAGACTGATATATTTCAAGTGTTTATTTCTTTAATTTAGATGATTATAAGTGACAACTAATGAAAACCCCAAATTCAGGGAAACTGTTAAGCAAGACAATTATTTGAGCTTGATATTGTGTAATGATTATGTTATGAATGGCATATCTCTAACAGAACAGGAATAATATATACAGGTGCTGGTCATATAATTAGAATATCATCAAAAAGTTGATTTATTTCTTCTGATTTGATACTGTTCACAGTGTAGCATGGTCTGTCCTACCTTTGTGCATTGTTGTTAAAATATGTCCTGAATATTTGTATTATTTGATCATGCCTGAAGTTTATTATTTAAAAGCAAATTCACTAAATCTTTCCCTAGAAGAGATAATAGGTGTGTTTGACTTGAAGCGGTGATGCACAGACCGATGGAAGTACTGCGACAGCGTGACAGTTTCTTATGCTTTTGAATCGCTCTCGTGATACTTTGATGTCATACTTCAATCGGCCTGGCAGTGCCACTTTAAGTCGAATACACCAAAAGTGTAAACTCTCACGGTCAGCTGTGGGTCGTGTGCAGTAATATGATGAGCAGGTGTTCAGTGTCACTTACTTTATTTTGAAATGCTATAGTGACCTAGATTCACCTAGGTTTAAAACTGTTAATTAAATTTAATTGGGATAGAACAAATTATTCAGTGTCGTAAATGTTGTGAGGCTGCATAACATCTGGTCAGATGAACATTTGTGTAGTCTGTTTTCTGCTGAGGTTTCTACCTTAGTTAAATATCTAAAAAGCATTGTCTTTGTAACCTTTATCAATAGATATTGAAAGCATTATTTTTTTAATGGTGCTTTTAAACAAAATATTAAATGTAATATGCGAGGTAAGCCATGGCTGGGTGTATATTACACAATTTTAATATATGCCATGGAGGTAAAGAACTACATGAACTGAAGCCATGAATCACCTCTTAATTAAAATGATCAGGGGTGCCCAATTCTGTTCCTGGAGTGAGTTCAAATTCAACGCTGATCTTACACCCCTTTCTGTAATTACTGAACCAGCCATATATGATCTTCAGGAGCACTTGTTAGTGTTTAAGAAGGGTTGGAGCTGAACTTTGCAGGAAGTTGGATAGTTGTATAAACAGGTAAGTCTTGGGTGTAATTATTTAATTTTACCTTGAAAAGGTCATCTGTAATTTAATTAGCGGTAGGATGTACTGTCATTTTATTAAATTTATGTATTTATTTATTTATTGCCAAACACCTTAGTTGTTTGGAATTTGCTTTGGTGAGCTCATCAACAATAATAACAAACATTAAAATACAAACATAAATACATACACGGCTATATATGTCCCATCCATTATAAGGAGTGAAATACAGATGCATAGACACCAGAGGAATTAAGAGCGTGAACAATCCTACAATAAGTGCTGTTCAGAAACCGTGTGGACTTAGTTTTAATTGCTCTAAGGCGTCTGCCTGAAGGAAGAGGCGTAAAGAGGTGTCTGGCTGGATGTAAAGGATCTTTCAGGATTTTTAAGCCTTTTTTCTGCAAACGTGAGACATAAATCTCATCAATAGTGGGAAGATCATAACCATTAATTTTCGAAGCAACCCGAGTTATATTATTAATCTGACTTCTCTGCTGAGCTGTGGAGCTACCAAACCACACTATAAGTGAAAAAGTCAGCATGCTTTCAATGACAGCTCTATAAAAATTGAACATACCAACTTTAGATATGCCAAACTTTTTAAGCTGTCTTAAGAAAAAAAGCCTTTGACGAGATTTTTTGATAATGCCTCTTAGGTTGTCATCCCACTTTAACGTTGCAGAGATGGTAGTCCCGAGAAACTTAAAACATTGAACATTTTCAATGTCCTGACCATTAATAGTCAATGGCAAAACAACATTTGTCCTCCGTCTGAAATCAAACAACATTTCCTTTGTTTTTAGGACATTCAACTTCAAATTATGAGTGCAACTCCAATCAAACAGTGTAGAAACCTCCCTTCTATAGTCCGATTCGTTATCATTTGTTATTAAACCAATCAATGTAGTGTCATCAGCAAATTTAAAAATTTGCACTGAATTACAATGGGAAACACAATCATTCGTGTATACAGAGTACAATAATGGTGACAATACACATCCTTGTGGGGCCCCCACACTTATTGTCTTAAGACTTGAAAGTATATAATTAATTTTAACTACTTGGGTTCTGTTCTGCAAAAAATCCAGAAAGCAAGGGAGTGTTGAATCCCCAATTGCTTCAACTTATCAAAAAGTTTAACTGGAATAATTGTATTAAATGCCGATTTATAGTCCACAAAAAGGACTCTGACATAAGTATTAGGGGCTTCAAGATGTTGCAGAATTGAGTAGATACACAGAGCCACAGCATCATCAACCGACCTATTAGCCTTATAGGTGAGAATTGGTGAGAATCCAGACAGATTTTAGAAATTAGATACCTAAGCACCAATCGCTCAAAGATTTTCATAACAACTGAAGTTAGGGCCACTGGTCTGTAATCATCTAAGCAACTAATATTAGACTTTTTCGGCACTGGAATTATAACAGCTGCTTTAAAACAAGCTGGGACTCTGCATACTCTTAATGACCAGTTAAATATGTCAGTGAATACTGGGGCAAGGATGAACGCACACCACTTCAATGTTGCAGATGATATGGAGTCACATTTAACTTGCTCAATATCAAATATTATATATGTGTACATTTAATCGTTAATCCAATCACCAAGCTTGTAATGTTGAACACTTGAGTCTAATATGCTCTCTACAAAATAACTTGTATAGGTATGTAAGATCAAATTTATCTCTGAAGGATCAAACTAACAGGGATAGTTGGACAAACAGATTTAAAAGTGCATGATTTATTACGTGGTTAAAAGTTGTTCCTTTTTTTCTTTTTGTATTGTGCTTTTGGTCTCATTTGTTTCCAGTAAAGATTGTAAGTCACATTTTGCCTGATCATTTAAAGCAATATTAATGTCCATGTAAAGCACACAGTGTTATTCTGCATAAGTAAAGAAAACAAAGCGTTGGTGTCTCATTGTAAATATTAATATAAGACAAAAAATGGGACAAGGAATATGATCCATTATCTACAAAATAATGTCATGTTTGCTTTTAAACATGCTATACGTTCTTGCAGAAAGAAAAGCAAATATCAAAGAATATGGATTTTAAATAATCGTTATTTCTTCACATATTTCCCTATAAATTAATTAAGCTGCAGCTTACCGTCCTGATGCACATATCCGGCATATTTCGGATGAAAAAGATACGTCCTATAGATGTCATTTAGAGGTAGGGAAGACATCTTATTTAACAGCTCAAACAGCCGATCTACAGACGATCAAAATACGACTATGAAAAAAGAATACGATGTTTTCCAGATGATACGCTCTTTAGCAGACGTCTCCGCGACGTACGTGTGCTATCTGGGGAGCGGTCCATACAGTGTTGTCAATAGACCTGGGCCCGTATTTATCAAGCCTCTAAGAATTACTCTCAAGAACACTGCTAAGAATTGACTTAAGTGGAAAAAAATTCTTGGCTCAAAGCTGCGATTAAAAGTTAGTTATCAATCGTCTCAGTCGTACTTTAAGCGAAGTGTAGGACTAAATCTTAAGTGTCAGTTTTAGAGATGATTCACGACACTTTGCTGTCCCACAAACGGGATTTTGGATGACGACATATGCATGGACCAATCACTGAATAGATTTCCTTAATATTCTCAGATAAATTCACATTGACTGGTTAAATTTCTAATAGGAGTTTACATTCAACACACATTTGACAATAAAGACTTTTCAAGAGAACACATTATGGCAAGGAAACGAAGCATCATCACAACTTAATTTAGAGTGCCGATAGACGATAGTAAAGTGTATAGACTGTTGCTGATGCCTTTGACGACAGCGAGACGATTATTATTATTATTATTATTATTATCCGTCAAAAATAGACTTTAATCTTTAGTGATGCAGCGCGGAGAGCGGCTTCAGAAACTTGCCACGGCGCGGCTGATCAGCTCCGGTGGCTGTGGAGCTGTAACGCGCAGCAGACGCGTGCAGTGTAAATAAGGGGTAAGAGATTTATTCATCATACAGTGTAGATCGTATAATATTCGCACTAGACTGAAGTCAGTTATGATGTTCTTTGGTATGTAAATGTTCTTTGCTCGTTTTGAATAACTGAGGAAATGTAACTTGTTTGATTAATTGCTCGTCGCCAAACATTTCAAAGACATTCCTCCTCTCCTGAAAGATTTGCGCACGTCTCTGTCTCCTCAGCACATCACAAGCCCCTGCTGGCAACTCCTAACCACTTGAGAGACCTCTCCAGCTGTCTTAAATAACTGGGAGAGTAAGAGTGATTCTTAGCTTTAAGAAATTTGATAACTTGCTTTTATACTTAAGTTTGAAAGTAGGAGTAAATTTCATGAATTCTCAGCACTTAAGACTAAAATGGCACTTTGAGAAGCTTGATAAATACGGGCCCTGGTACTTCGGTACCAAGTCGGTACTAAAAAAATTAAAACGTCGCGGTACCAGGTTTTTGTAAGTACCGGTGGTACCGAGCACCCGGTCAACTTGGTAACCCGGTTCTTGCTGCGCTATCTGAAAGATGCGCAGATGAGCTCTCTTCATAAAAGCACTGAGACATGGTGACATCAAAAGGAGAAAACACATCCAAATAACAAAACACTTTAAAGACCGACAGCCGGATCAAATGAAAGAGTTCAAGCAGGTAAGTTTCAATTTAAAATTTAATATTTAGATCTTCTGTTATGAATGTTATTCCAAAATTTAATTTGAATATCGGATTGAAATAAACATCAACGTTATTAGTGGAGTTAATCGTTCTGAGAGCAACTCTTATGCCGAGTTCACACTGCACGATTTTTAAACTCGTCGGATCGCAGTTGTTTTCACACTGCAGGACTATCTGTGGTAGGATTCAGTCGCTGCTGTTTTCACATTGCACGATGGATCCGCGACAGGGGGTTTCACATTGCATGATTTCACAATAGGAAGAATCGCCGACAACTCTGTCTGATCCGCAAATACAGCCAAACGCACGAGAGAAGTGATAAGGAAATAACGCAAGATCACACTGATATTATGGTCTATAAGTCCTCCCCCGAACACACAATAATTAATAAAGATGACTTAACAAACATACTTCTGTTGTGAATTTTTTATATACACAAATCTAAGTAGCCTACTTGAAAGAGAAACCAATGTGTTGTGCATTTTATAATGAGATTATTTCTAATAGCCTATAAAAGCCCTCAAAGTGATGAAAAAGAAAAATGCAATAAATCTTTTGTCCTTTATAGAAGAATATTATTTACAGGAAAAAAACACCTGTAGCTCCCTTTTATCTTAGGAGGCAGAGATTACCCCATTGCTAGCTATGACAGTCTTTTGAAGACTGTGATTGGTTGGTTGTCCAAGAAGGAAATAAAAGAGCGCTTTTAAGAGTAGGGTCTATTATAAGAAACTCCTCCTAAGTCTCTCAGTTTTTGCCATCAGGCTGCGGAAGCGCTTACCAGATGGCAGCAGAGTGAAAAGACAGTTACCAGGGTGATTTGAGTCTTTGATGATTTTGACAGCTCTGCTTCTGCTGCGTTTGAGGTAGATGTCCTGCAGAGAGGGGAGAGCAGACCCTGAGATGCGCTCAGCTAAGCGCACAACTCTCTGCAAGGCTTTGCAGTCTTGACTAGAGCTGTTTCCATACCACACTGAGATGCACTGAGTCAATACACTTTCTATGGTCCCTGAATAGAAAGTTTTCAGGATTGTTGGTGAGACCCTGAATTTACAGCCTTTGCCTGGCTTTCTTAACCTGTGCTTGAATGTGTGTAGTCCAAGTCAGGTCCTCGGATATGTTTACACCGAGGTACTTGAAGCTGCTTACTCTCTCCACAGGGGTCCCACTGATCATAAGAGGAGTGTAGGGCAGCAGGTGTCTCTTTCTGAAGTCCACAATCAGCTCTTTAGTTTTGCTCACATTCAGAGAGAGACAGTTGTCCTGGCACCATGATGTGAGTCTCTCTACCTCATCCAAGTATGCGGTCTCATCATTGTTGGAAATGAGGCCCAGAACCACAGTATCATCAGCAAATTTTATAATAGATGTGGATCTGTGAGAGGACACACAGTCATGTCAAGTCAAGTCAGTCAAGTCTGCTTTATTGTCAATTCTTTCACATGTACAGTACATACATACAGAGAATTGAAATTGCGTTACTCTCTGACCCTTGGTGCATACAGTTAACATTAAACACTGACAGTAGACGTTCAAATACAGATAAATACAGTTTAACCATATGTACATACAAACTATACAGATATACAAATGAGGACATTGTAGAAAAATAGAAAAAAAAAAAATAAGAGATAGATAAAGTGGCATAAGGCACATGGCAGATAGAGTGCAAACCAGTTAAATAAAACAAAACTGTGCAGATATACGTGTAGTGCAAAAAAAGAACAGTCTTTTATCAGACTGTCAGAAGGGGTAGTTTACCAACAATGCTGGATGAGGTAGAGATCAGTCCAGTGCTGCACAAAGTGACTGGTGCGGGTCAGTTTGTAAGAGGGGGGGGGGTGGAAGGTCCTGGGGGTGTGGGGAGCTGGGGGGGGGTCGTAGTGTCAGAGTTCAGTGATTCGTGGGGTAAAAGAGGGGAGGGGGGGGGAGTTCAGCTTCCTGACAGCCTGATGTGTGTAGAGAGAGTAGAGCAGGGGACTCAGGACACAACCCTGCGGAGCTCCTACGTTCAGGGTGATGGAGTTTAAGGTGAACTGGCCTACCTTCACCACTTGAGGTCTGCCGGTGAGGAAATCTTGAATCCAGTCGCAGAGTGAAGTGTTTAGGCAGAGGCCTGTGAGTTTAGAAGTCAGCTTGATGGACTATGGTGTTGAAAGCTGAGCTTTAGTCTATGAATAGCAGCCTTGCAAAGTTCCCATTGCTGCTGTCAATGTGTGTGAGGGAGGAGTGGAGTATGTGAGAGATGGCATCATCAGTAGATCTGTTGGGATGATAGGCAAACTGAAGAGGGTCCAAAGAAACAGGGATGGATGAGCTAATGTGGCTCTTAACAAATCTCTCAAAAACCTTCAAGACTATTGATGTGAGGGCCACTGGTCGATAGTCATTCAGGCAAGAGTGTTTATTGTTCTTAGGCACAGGGATGATGATGGATTTTTAAAGGAGTTGGGAACCACAGAGGTAGCAAGGGACTCATTAAAGATTGAAGTGAACAAACCAGCAAGCTGATCAGCACATGACCTCAGAACACGGCCAGTAATCTTGTCAGGTCCGGCCGCTTTCCTGATGTTCACTTTCTTTAGTGCTCTCCGAACCTCGTCCTCCGACACGGTGATCAGATGATTATCACTTCTCTGCCTGCTGCTTCCTGATGCGCTGCTCGGCAGAGCCGCGCTGCCGCCATTGCATTCAAAGCGGCCGTAGAAGGCATTTAATTTGTCGGCCAGCAACGGATCTGCTCTCACCTCCGCGGAGGATTTGTTTCCAAAGGCACAGATGGTCCTTAGTCCCTGCCACATGCGTCGAGGGTCATTGAGCTGAAAATGAGACTCAATTCTCTCTCTGTATCTGAGTTTGGCGGCTCTTACTGCCCGTCGGAGAGCATAACACGATGCTTTATACTCGCTCATATTCCCAGACAAAAGAGCCTCGTTGTATGCGGCAGTGCATTTGTTAACCGCATCACGGATTGATCTGTCTACCCACGGTTTCTGATTAGGAAAAGCCCTTACAGTTATCGTTTCTGTAGCTTGTTTGGTTAGTGTATTTTAGGGCTGTCAAAAAAAAAAATCGAATTTCGAATATTAGTAATTTTTTTTTTTTAAATCCACATTCGAATTCAAAACGTTGCATTCGAATTTTAGGTGTGCGTCAGGCAGCCTTATCAGTGGCGCATGAGATGCGATGAAGATGTAGGTAGGTGTCATTGCATTTTCAACTTATCCAGTTGAACCCGCTGGATATGTTGTTCATTCAAAATACTGCGGAAAAAGAGAACATCAATGCGGAGATGATGTTGTTTACGTCAAAACTGAAACCAAGCCGTTCACACATAACGCAAATGTATCACATTTTCTAGAGAGACATCTATTAGCGTTGCACTCACGTCTCACAAAAGTGAGTTGGATATTTAGAAAGCGATTTAAAATTATTGTAAGTTCAACTTTGAAAAAACATGTCTCAAAACTTTATGGCGGGACGGGTCTCTCCTCATTCCACTGCATCTCGTGTTTTTAAATGAAAAAAACGTTACTCTTTGTGATTGGTTTTCCGTGCTTTGTATTAAACTGTGTATGATGCTTTTTTGTTTCTACAAATATATATATATATACTGTATATACAACCCCAAATCAGAAAAAGTTGGGACAGTATGGAAAACGCAAATAAAAAAAGAAAGTAGTGATTTCTACATTTACTTTGACTTGTATTTCATTGCAGACAATATGAACACAAAATATTTCATGTTTTGTCTGGTCAACTTCATGTCATTTGTAAACATACATCCTTTCCTGTCATTCAGACCTGCAACACATTCCAAAAAAAGTTGGGACAGTAAAGCATTTACCACTTTGTAATGTTGCCATTCCTTTTCACAACACTTAAAAGATGTTTAGGAACTGAAGACACCAAGTGATGAAGTGTTTCAGGTGTAATTTTGTCCCATTCTTCCTGCAAACAAGGTGGGCAACAGTACGGGGTCTTCGTTGTTGCATTTTGCACTTCAAAATGCGCCACACATTCTCTATTGGAGACAGGTCGGGACTGCAGGCAGGCCAGTCAAGTACCCATACCCTCTTCCTCCGCAGCCAGGACTTTGTAATGTGTGCAGAATGTAGTTTTGCATTGTCTTGTTGAAATATGCATGGACGTCCCTGGAAAAGATGTCTTCTTGAAGGCAGCATATTGTGCTCCAAAATCTCTATGTACTTTTCAGCATTAATGGTGCCATCACAGAAGTGCAAGTTACCTTTGCCAAGGGCACTGACACAACCCCATACCATGACAGACCCTGGCTTTTGGACTTGTTGCTGGTAACAGTCTGGATGATCCTTTTCTTCTTTGGTCCGGAGCACACGGCGTCCATTCCTCCCAAAAAATACCTGAAATACTGATTCATCTGACCACAGTACACGTTTCCACCGTGTGATGGTCCATCCCAGATGCCTCCGAGCCCAGAGATGTCGACGGCGCTTCTGGACACTAGGGCTTCCTTTTGGCACAGTACAGTTTTAACTGACATTTGTGGATGTAACTACGTATTGTGGTACTTGACAAAGTTTTGCCAAAGTAGTCCTGAGCCCATGTGGTGATATCGCTTATAGATGAATGACGATTCTTGATGCAGTGCCGCCTGAGGGATCGGAGATCACGGTTGTTCAGCTTAGGCTTGCGCCCTTGTCCTTTACGCACTGAAATTCCTCCAGATTCCTTGAATCTTTTAATTATGTTATGCACTGTTGAAGGTGAAATATCCAAATCTCTTCCTATCTTTCTTTGAGGAACATTGTATTTAAACATTTCAATAATTTTCTCACGTATTTGTTGGCAAACTGGCGATCCTCGGCCCATCTTTGCTCCTAAAGGACTAGACCTTTCTTGGATGCTGCTTTTGTACCAAATCATAATTACAATCACCTGTTGACATCAACTGTTTCAAATCACATCATTATTTAACCAATTTACCTAATTACTAGCCCTAAAGTGCTCCTGTCCCAACTTTTTTTGGAATGTGTTGCAGGTCTGAATGACAGGAAAGGATGTATATTTACAAATAACATGAAGTTGACCAGACAAAACATGAAATATTTTGTGGTCATATTATCTGCAATGAAATACAAGTCAAAGTAAATTTAGAAATCACTACTTTCTTTTTTTATTTGCGTTTTCCATACTGTCCCAACTTTTTCTGATTTGGGGTTGTAATTGTTTAAGCAATTTAATTAATTAATTATATATGGCTAAACATTATTTTAAACATTATGCACATTTTTCAAAGATAGTCGTGTTATTTTATGCTTTGAATAACAGTGAATTAGTAATATTTAGCACGATGCACCCTCTTGTGGCCTCAGGGGAGGAGCCAAAAGCTTTTTTTCCTCTAACTGAAATTAGGCCTTTTGTAAAGGATTTTACCCCTTTTACATTGTTTAATTTAGCTCTTTGGTTTAAGCTTTATTTTAGCTTTAGGGAATCTTAAAGTCTGATATCGATATGATCAATTGGTAATAATTAAAACGTCCAACTTATACCTTATTTAACAATCGTCCAGCGAGTTGTTAGATCTGAGAAATTCTGTTTATTCTCGTGGCCACGATATAATAATACAGAATTATTTAAATAACCGTATGACAGTTATGAGCATAGGTAATGTAATCTGGGCAAAGTTTGATTTGAATATTTCACAACAGAACACCGAACACTTCTCTATAAATCAAACAACAGTTTATTTGCTATTTTACTAAAATACATGAACTAAGCTAAATAACATAAAACAAAATACATACATACACAAACATAGGCAATGAATTGTTGCAATCTGAGAATGATTACAATCTAGCACTGTTTTGCTATTTACAGGGATGGGCTCGCCATTATGTTCAGGTGTGTGTGCGTTCTACCTTCCCCCAAGGTCTTACACTTTTAAATTCGAATATAATTCGAATTTTCATAATATTTAGGTACAAAATTCGAATTTAGTTTTTCAGCAATTTTGACAGCCCTAGTGTATTTACAAAGCTCACTGCTACATCTGTGAACTCGCTGACGTCAGATGAACTCGCCCTGAACATGTCCCAGTTGACGTTATCAAGAGCCGCCTGTAGCATAGCTTCTGAGTGGGAGGACCAACGCGTCACTTCCCTCTTCACCGGGGGTTCCTGTGCGAGCCTTTGTTTATATTCCGATGTGAGGAAAATGGCGGCATGGTCCGATTTGCCAAAAGCCGGTAGTGAGGTTCAAGGTTCAAGGTTCTTTATTATTTGTCACATACACAATCATACAGGGTATAATCAGTAGTGAAATGTAGGTCAGGACAGGTCCGCTCAATGTACAGTGCAAAAAAATATAAAATGAAACAACACAAGAGAATATATATAAATATAGGTGTTCCTGTGGCTCAGTGGTAGAGCATTGCGTTAGCAGCGCAAAAGGTTGTGGGTTCGATTCCCAGGGAACACACATACTGATAAAACATGTATAGCCTGAATGCACTGTAAGTCGCTTTGGATAAAAGCGTCTGCTAAATGCATAAATATAAATATAAATATATATAGGTAAGAGTAAGATAAAAAAATATGAAAAAAAAGATAAAATAAAAATAAAATAAGGAGTAAAATGTGCAATGAAATAAAATAAAATGTGCAATACAGTCTACTGTGGATTTAATAAATATTAATATAAACAGGGATGTGCAAGAGGAATGTGCAAAACAGGTTGTGCCGGGTATGTACACATAGCAGCAATGCGGATGATGGAGAATAATGAATGTTTTTACAGTTTATTAGATTGAGTCCTGTAGATGTTATGATACTCAGTTTAGGAGCCTGATGGCCTGAGGGAAGAAGCTCCTCCTCAATCTCTCAGTTTTTGCCATCATGCTCCTGAAGCACTTGCCAGATGGCAGCAGAGTGAAAAAAACGGTTACCGGGGTGATTTGAGTCCTTGATTATTTTTGCAGCTCTGCTTTTGCAGCGTTTGAGGTAGATGTCCCAGCGTTTGAGGTAGCATGGTCCGATTTGCCAAAAGCCGGTAGTGTGCGGGCTTTGTAGGCATTCTTAAACTGAGAGTAGCAATGATCCAGTGTATTCGGTCCTCTAGTTGGACAGGATACATGTTGGTGAAAGTTCGGCATGACCTGCCTGAGGATGGCTTTGTTAAAATCCCCTGCGATGATAAAGGCAGCGTCAGGATGTTTGTTAATGTAGCCGCTGAGCACATCGTGAAGTTTAGACAAAGCCAAGCCGGTGTCTGCCTGTGGTGGAATGTAAGCAGCAGTAACGATGACCGCGGAGAACTCACGGGGTAGATAGAATGGGCGGTAAATAATGGATAGATGTTCCAGATGAGGCGAGCTGGAACGCGACAGAGAGGAGATATTCCTGGGGTCACACCATTTCTTGTTAAAACACTCCTCCGTCTTTGGATTTACCGGCCTCGGCTGTTCTGTCCATCCGTAAAACAGAAAAGTTGTCAGACGGCGTTACAGCAGTGTCCGGAACCGAGGGCGTGAGCCATGTTTCAGTCAAACAAATGATGTTACAGTCCCTTATGTCCCGTTGGAAACTTATCCTGGCTCTAAGATCGTCCCATCTTATTCTCCAAGGATTGAACATTAGCGAGCAGAATGCTCGGTAAAGGAGGACTGTGAGCCCTTTTCCTCAGTCTGTTTCGAATACCAGTGCTTTTTCCACGGTATTTCTTGTTCCGTCTCCTGTGGCCTTTGTTCTCCGCGTTACAAAGAATCTCAAGAGGCCACGATGGATTTGGTGATAAAGTGTCCTGAACCAGGTTAGTGAAGCGGTTTCCAATGTCCAAGAGTGTACCTTTGTCATAGGTGATCAGTGCAGACTTTATGTGTGTAAAAAGAGAAATCAAAAGTAAGTAAAAAAGTAAATAAAAGCACAGTCTTAGTGGAGCGACCTGGACGGCATCCTAGTATACAGTATACTGGTGGCCTGTATACAGTAGCCAGTACAAACATCACAGGGGATATATCATTAACACTTGTTTCTTTGGATAACGTTATATGAAGCACCATTACTTCGAACAAATTATACTTGAAACCCGACCTCTGAGAAATACTGAAAATATTGCTATAAATTGTAGCAACACCTACATTGTACCTTTTGTACGTTGCTAATTTTTATAACAGTAATCTTAGGGGGGGGTAGACTCGTTTAAAATAATGTATTCATCTGGTTTTAGCCAGGTTTCTGTCAAACAAAGCACATCTAGGTTATGATCAGTGATCATATCATTCATAAAAAGCGCTTTCGTAGAAAGGGACCTGATATTTAGTAAGCCAAGCTTTATAATTTGTTTCTCTATAATAATTTGTTATATAAATTGTTTATTTGTTGAACATTAATTAAATTGTTACTCATAAATTGGTTTGGATGTTTTTTGTATTTTCTAGTTCGGGGAACAGAAACAGTCTCTATAGTGTGATATCTAGGTAAAAGAGTCTCTATGTGCTGAGAATTAACTGACATCTGTGACATGAGGCGGCTAGCAGCCGGTCGGTTTAGCCAGTCTGTCTGCTTCCTGACCTGGGCTCCAGTTAGTCAAGTATGAACTCTAAGACTATGTGCCATATTTCTAGAGAGAAGAGTGGCACCACCCCAGGAGGGATGAAGACCATCTCTTTTCAACAGGTCATGTCTGCCCCAAAAACTCATCCAATTGTCTATAAAACCTATGTTATTCTGCAGGCACCACTTGCCATTGAGTGACGACATTCTGCTATAAATCTCATCACCCGGGTAAGCAGGGAGGGGACCAGAGCATATTACAGTGTCTGACATCGTACTTGCAAGTTCACACACCTCTTTAACATTTTTTTTAGTGATCTCCGACTGGCGAAGTCGAACATCATTAGCGCCGACGTGAATAACAATCTTACTGAATTTACGTTTAGCTTTAGTCAGCACTTTTAAATTTGCCACGATGTCAGGTGCTCTGGCTCCCGGTAAACATTGGACTATGGTGGCTGGTGTCACGTTCCGTTCCGTACAATAGAATCGCCAATAACTAGAGCACTTTCATCAGCCGTTCATGAAGCAAAATAATTTCAAAACATTCTTATTTCTGATGTGTAAAAGAAAGGTAAGGTACATGACATGTTCAACAAGGCAAAAATTAAAGTTTAATAACTTAACCAACAGATAAATCACATGTACAGGATGGTGAGAAGGAAGTGTCTTCACAATACTGCCTGTTTATGCAAAACATAAACAAACTCTTGTGGTTCCTTATGCACATTAAGAGGGTGTGTAATGTAAATCAGGAAGCCCTTTTGTACTTTATGATTTGATAGAAAACCGAAAGCAGTTTGGTGTGACTTACACGGATGTATTCTAAGCCTATTCTAGGTACCTGTATTCTAGGGCAAACATAGAGCCACAGATGCAAAATATACGCAAACAATTGTTTTGTCTTATTAAGAGACTTTACTGCCATGCAATCTAACTACCGCTAATTAAGTTTTTGTGAAATACATTTACATTTTACATTTAGTCATTTGGCAGAGGCTTTTATCCAAAGCGACTTACAATTGGGGAGTACATAAAGCGATTCATCTTGAAGAGGCAATCAGACAGAGGAAGTGCTCGTAACACCAAGTCTCAGTCATTGTTCAAATAGGTACAAGCTAGCAAGGGAAGGAGAGAAAGATAAAGGGAAAGGTGTTTTTTTTATTTTTTTTATTAACAAGTTTAGGATGAAGTCAAGTAGTACCGAAAGAGATGAGTCTTCAGTTGTTGCTTGAAGACTGACAGGGATCCAGCATTCCGGATAGGGGTGGGAAGATTATTCCACCATCCAGGAATGGTGAATGAGAATGTTCTGGAGAGTGATTTTGAGCCTCTCTGTGATGGTACCACAAGGCGTCGCTCACTAGCAGATCTCAGACTTCTGGAGGGGATGTAGATTCGTAATAGTGAGTGGAAGTAGGAGGGTGCTGAGCCTGTGGTCGTTCTGTATGCAAGCATCAGTGTCTTGAACTTGATGCGAGCTGCCACTGGTAGCCAGTGCAGTGAGATGAAGAGAGGTGTAACATGGGTTCTTTTGGGCTCATTGAAGACCAGTCATGCCGCTGCATTCTGAATCATTTGTAGAGGTTTGATTGTGTTTGATGGAAGACCAGCCAGAAGGGCATTGCAGTAGTCCAGCCTAGAAACAACAAGGGCCTGGACAAGAAGTTGTGCAGCATGCTCTGTCAGGAAGGGCCTGATTTTTCTGATGTTGTGTAGCGCAAACCTGCAAGATCGAGCAGTCTTTGCAATGTGCTCTTTGAAGGTCAGCTGGTCATCAAAGATTACACCAAGATTTCTGACCGAAGTTGATTGGGTAATTATTGATGTGCCTAATTGAATCGAGAAGTTATGCTGTAGAGTCGGAGTGGCAGGGACGACAAGAAGCTCAGTCTTTGCCAGGTTGAGCTGTAGGTGATGTTCAAAATATCTATCCTCAAAAGAAATCTTTATATAATTGTAATATACTTTACTGTCTGAAACTCTTCAGCAGAAACAAAAGTAAAAGCACAACAGATGAAAGGAAATAGTGCTGCACCCAGGGCCGTAGCTGGGGTTTGCGGGGCCTCGGTGCAGGTTGTACCAATGCGCCCTGTTTGAAATTGTTTTTAATTTATATGCTCGTTCTATTCATTTATTTGTGCTATTTACACAATGTTTAAATTTTTTCAAGTTTGTAGGTGTCCAGTTACAGAAACCGAATAATCAAATGTAAAATAGCACTGCATAGTCTTCACAGTCAAATCAAAATTTATTCAGACACCTTCCACATTTCTCACATGATCACAGTTTATTTGCTATAGTTTAGAAAAATGGTAATAAAATATGACAAGAACTCAGAGTTAAACTGTGTCAGAACAAATTCATCTCGATAATGTCAGATAACTTTGATAGAAAGGTATGTAATGGATTACAATCAACCAAAAATTAAATAAAAACTGTTAGTATGACAATATTTACACAACTATCAATACTTTGTTCACCAATTACCAAGCAATGCTTCATTTTGTTCAGTCTGTGGTGTAAAAAGGTTGCATTAGCAATTAAAGAAAAAAACACTTAAGCAAAACATGGTCAGGTCAAAGTGTCTGAATAATTTTTGGTCCCAAATTTTTTATCAATTTTACTGGTAGTCCACTGTATGAAGAATTTTTGGGTATAATATGTCACAGTTTTCTTCATTTTGCTATACTCACTTACATAAATGAACTATAGTGTCCTGCACTTACTAGTAAAAAAAAAAAAAAAAAATTATATCTGGTGTCTGAATAATTTTTGGTTTGACTGTGGATTAATTATTGTTAAAACTACAAAATAATTCAGTCAAGAGCAATGAGTGATTTTCTTTCTTTCATTTTCTTGGATTAACATTAAGGACACTGACAGGCGATCGCAGATATTAAATTAGACGCGGTCACTTTAAGAGACAATGCATCCAATATAATGATGCACATCCCATTTCTTTCTCAACTGTTTACTTTCACTTAAGACATAACCGACAGTTTTTTCGAGGATACTCGAAAACAGTTCGAGGATACTCTCCAAGACAGGTATTTTGACAAAATTTTGTATGTATTTGTCGGTACAAGAGCAAGAAGAGGCAGATTCAGTGTTCAAGCGCTTTGAGACGCGTCTCTGCGTGCGCCCTGTGCGCACAGAACACCACGTGCAGGTGTTGAATTGGGCTCTTTCACATCTTTTTCTGTTTGCATGTTTTAACTGCGATTTGTATTTGTTCGTTCAGGTGCAGGAGGACGCGAAGGAGAGCTCGGTTCAGTCTTGCTGTCAGCGAGACGTGGCTCTCTGCGTGCGCACCGAACAAGGCACGCGAGTACTCAGTTGAGCGTTTCTGCGTCTTGTGTTTGAATGCTTTAAACTCTTTTGAATGTTTAAATTGGCAAGGCTTAAAAACACGTGCAAATGATAAGCTTTCGTGACGACGCACAGCAGTGGCCCGCATAGGCGGAAGTCCCGGGGGGGTTGGGGGATAAGACCCCCCATCTGAGGGTTGTCCCCCCTAAAAATATGATAACAAAACACGCTGTGTATTGTAAATAATGTTTTATACTTAAAATAATTGTGTAAATAGTAAAACAACACAAACGCAAATGGGGCAAAAATGCGTTTTAAGTTTAGAAACATTTTGAGTCTCCCCCTCCCTTTCCTCACAGTGCTTTGGTCCAAATGCTTTCATCTTTTATATCATACACACAAGTCCGGTGAGAGAGAATAAGTCTCAATAGTTTTGGAACTTCAGTAAGTAAGGCTGTCAATTGGCTAATTTTATTCATTTAAACATCGGATGATGTGATTATTTTTTCTTTGCGAGAGCAGTGTGTCTCTGAGAGCGTGCGTCTGGTTTTGTGCGAGAGCAAAGAAAATCTGCGTGTGAGGGAAGAGATTCATGCTCACGATTTATACAGTATTAATGTGCTTTTGCGCTACAATAATGCGCTCTTGACATTTGTCATTAAAATAACGCCTTAGTCTCCCTGCTTCTCTAAAAGTTGTAGCTTTCCTCTGTGTATACATATCCTTACAAGTACAATTTTAGATGTTTTATTGTGTCCCCTTCAAAAACTGCTCTTGAAAAATGTATATTGTCCCCCCCTACTGTTAGACGAAATTTACGCCCTTGGTGTCCCGTCAACTGTCCTGAGCGTCTTTTAGGCTGGCCTCAGCCAGTTAGTTGAGATCGCCGGGGGCCCCCCTCAGCCGTGGGCCCCTATAATAGTCACCACCTTTCACCCCACTAGCGACGGCCAGTTTTGTGATCTAACAAGCACTTTTTGTTCAAAGCTATTTTTTCAAAGATGATGCTGCTCTGGTCTATATGTCAAGCTCTGCAATTCCCAATAGATAAATGTAATTTACAGTATAATATACATTACAATGACACATGCACACACTTCAACTCAATTGTATCGCAGTCTTTGCAGAGGATTGCATGAGGGGCCTGACTGTTTACTGGGGAGTTACTTTGGTTAGAAAACAAGTAGGCTAACCATCTGCAAACTATAGCACATAGCTCCATGTAAGACCTTTGGGGAAGGTAGAACACACACACATCTGAACATAATGGCGAGCACATTCCTGAGTTCCGATTTCCTGCCATAAAACCTCCTTATCTCAAGAGACTTTGTTAAAACAAGGAGAAATTGGAGGAGAACATCTTGAATGTGGTTTAAAACAGGACTTCACTTGGTTCTTATCACTTAACCATAACTCGACCGAAACAGGACGAAGCATCTGCTTATGGTCCAGCAACAAACGTCATGGATCCCCTGATCGTTAACGCATAATTCAATGATTTTTATCAACAAGAAAAGACATTTTACGACAGACGTCCGAGCTAAGAAAGACCAGATCTCCACTAACGTAACATTTGATAGAAAAAGCTGCTCAAAAATTAAATCTATGAGCAATTTTCAACCTAACCACAAATTAAGAGTTGCATGTCACCAACTTATGTAAAGTAAGCTGTGTGTATTCAAAGTGCAAAATCTGCAGTTGTATAAAAACAAACAAAAAAGCAGCATTTTTCCTAGCAATACAACGTAATGCATTTAATATAAAATTAGTGTTCTAAAATATAACAGAAATGTCACTGTGGCTACTAAACAAAAAAATATTTTTAACAAACAAATATTTTTAGTAACAAATGTGTGCTTATTTATTTGAAACAACAAAAAGTGTTTACTAGCAAGGACCTGAATGAATGTTTGAGTTGAGTTTTACCCTTCAAACCACTGGTTGTACCGCATGAGAAGAAGTCTCTCAAACCTTTGGTCAGACAGCTTGTTCCTCTTTGGAGACAGTACCAGACTTCCCAAGCTGAAAAGTCTCTCAACAGGTGCACTGGATGGAGTAGCTGCATTTTTCTTCAAAGAAATTTCCTTTATTGTGGGAAATTGTTTGAGAATCTCCATCCCTGTTTCGGCTGTTCTCAAGTAGGTCATTACTTCAGTTTCCACAGTGCTGAAGGTATCATCAGCCTCCTCAAAACAGAAAAAGTCCTGCAAATTGAAGGAGCTTGAGTCTGGTGTTGTCGGAGACACAGGCATCTTGGC
This sequence comes from Aspiorhynchus laticeps, assembly GCA_023376895.1. NCBI lineage: Eukaryota > Metazoa > Chordata > Actinopteri > Cypriniformes > Cyprinidae > Aspiorhynchus > Aspiorhynchus laticeps. Next base: position 141,969 of record JALXFT010003428.1, read on the forward strand.
TACTTGCTGGACAGGGCCAGGGCGAGGGATGAGCTTGTGACACTCTGCTGCCAGCATTCCTTTGACCATCTCTTTCTTCCCTTGGTCTCTCAACCATCGCAATTTGAACATAGGAAGTGTGACAGCTGCCAGTATTGCATCATTGCTTTCCAAGACAGATGCAAATCGTGTTTTGATTGCCTGCAAAAAAAAAAAAATAGTGACACAGATATTAGAATGAGTGAAAGATTCCCTCTATGTACATTCTATGAAAGCTGTACACCACTATGTGATTTTTGACCTATAGATATGAGTTGTAAAATCATTTAAACATCACAAAAGCACACACATTAAGAAACTGAAAATATATGTGCAACTGATTGGACAAAACTAAAACATTATTTTGCGAAAAGGAATTAAGGTATTATTACTATTTATTTTTCATCCAGTGGGTCGGTGCAGTACAGTGCGTGTGTGTGAGTAGAATCAAAAATTACTTTTTGCAATTTACATTCTTTCCATTTCTTAGGCTATATTCGTGCTGGCTCAGCTAAAAATATTAATGTTTACATCTATAAACTTTTTTTGAATATTGACAAATGTTTCTTACCTGAACTATGGCATCAGGTAGGCCAGTTGCAATAATCAGGCCTTCTTTTGTCTCAAGTAGCTTCAACATCAAAACCTCTATTGTGGGCAGGAGGTTGCCATAGTAACAGTTTTCTTCTCCTTGTAGGATATCTAGAGCAACTGTGAGAGGCTTCATGATGGCACAGTATTCCCTCAGAAACTGAAACTCCCTCTCACTAATACATTTTAGCTCTAAACGATTAGAGATCGTACTTAAGTCAGTCATGGGTATTTCAACTATTCTTGCCACAGCATAATAAAATGAATTCCACCTTGTGGAGCATGGCACAAGCAGTTTTTTGCCAACCAAATCGCCCACTAACTCTGAAGCCAAAGTCGACCGGCTAGCCTTACTCCATAATGCTGTGCACTTGGCGGTAGCACTTCTGTAGATAGCTTTAGTCCCAGGATTTGAAAGCAGCCACTTGTCCACATCAGAGCATGAAATTAAGTTAAGTGTATGAGAGGCACACCTCTAGTGTGGTGGTAAAACAATCCCCTCCTCTGTGGAGGTGTCAAGCACGTCTGCAACATCTGTGAAAGTAACATCTTCATCATCATCGTCAGAGAGCGATTCCGGCTGATACATTTGGAAGGCTTTTACAAAGTTAGAACCGTTATCAGTAACCGTAGCTGTAACTTTCGTTGACAGTCCATATAATGAATGAATGTGATCGATCTCAGCAGCAATGACATCATACGTGCGTCTACCTTTGATCCTTTTACAGGCCAACGCAGCTTTCTGGCGTTGAAGTGTAGCAGTGTTTATCTAGTGAGCTGTCATGCCTAGGAAGCTTCTGTTGTGGACAGACCAAATGTCTGCAGTCGTCGCAATGTAGTCTAGCCCCTCAAATATTGTTTTCAGCTCACTTTCCATTTTTGAATATTCCTTATCCAAGTAGTTGGAAAAAGTTTTTCGTCCCGTTTGCCGTGTGCTGCCTAAACATGTTATCATGCTAACGAGCTGCCTGAAAGCCGGTGACTCCACAGTAGAGACAGGCTGCATGTTTTCAACAACATACCGTGCAATAGCTTTGTTGATCTGTCCCTGGCTAACAGTCCGGTTAAAATCTAGTCGCTGTTTGGCTGGAGGGGCTTGACTCACTTCGAGTGTGTCTACCGACACCGGGTTTGCTTCTAGCTTCGTCGAGGCATGTAGTTTCCGGAGGTGCTTCGAAAGATTGGAGTTGCTGTTTATCGCAGTAGATAGGACCTTCGAACCAGAAAGACACAGCTTACATTTGACTAAAATGTTTTTGTCTTTATGCTCAACTAAAGTGAAATAATGAGCATATTTCCACTTTGAGAAACTCGTCTTGCTCTCGCCTTGACTCGCCATGACCGCCGCACATACTTGAATAAACGCAAACACGCCCACTGCGCGTCTTCTTCTTCCCACAATGCGTCGCCGCTGTAAACAGGTTAGGCTGTAGGCTAGACTTCAGCCAAAATGAATTAATTAAAAAAAAGTAACGGACAAACGCACCATATTGTAATGGTAATGGAGTTATTTTATTTAAAAAGTAATGTAATAGAATACTAGTTACTGTCAAAAGTAACTGCGTTACAGTAACGCGTTATTGCGCAACACTGCTCATAACTGTCATAAGGTTATTTGAATAATTCTGTATTATTATATCGTGGCCACGAGAATAAACAGAATTTCTCAGATATACTGAAATCTAACAACTCGCTGGACGATTGTTAAATAAGGTATAAGTTGGACGATTTGATTAATATCAATTGATCATATCAATATCAGATCGTAAGATTCCCTAAAGCTAACATAAATCTTAAACCAAAGAGCTAAATTAAACAATGTAAAAGGGTAATTTCCTTTACATCCATATGCTTTGATCTTGTTTAACCTCCAACCTGCATTACAGGACCTAGGAAGTTAGTAAAATGTAAGGAAGTTAGGAAGTTAGGAAATGTAATTCATTTAACTTTTATCATCACCTTATTACCGGTGGATCCCAATGAGAAAAGGCCACACAATCATTCTTTCTTAAGAAATCACTTCTCAAGTAACTGCATTAAAATGGTTATTAAGGATATGCTCTAGGGCAAACTCTCAGTACATACCGTACATAAATATTTTCCCTCATTGATTTTATCAATAGCAATAGTGGCCGTTGGCAAACAGAGGAATGCAATTTGTGCTGCTTTGCATGACCACAAGCAAACACAGAGCCTTAAATGGTAAAATGCAAAAATGTGCATGTGTAACGTAACATATAAAAATGTTCCACCTGCTCCATCTACCTGTTGCCACACCCCTGCAGTCAAACTCTGGTGTGGCTTCCTAATTTCAGAAAACGTACTCGGTTACTATCGTAACCTCGGTTCCCTGAGATACGGAACGAGTACTGCGTCTAGATAAAGACGCATATGGGAAAAAGCCTTTTTTCTCCTGAACTGAAGTCTTATTCAATCACGCAGTGAAACTGCATGACTATTGGTTCGTGCAGTGGTAAAAAACGAACCAATGGGTCGGCAGCGGAGCTGCACGAACCTATGGCGACGATTCCCGCCAGATCCCGCCAAAATGGGCAAGACATCTGGCTATATAAGCGGTCGTTTTGCCATAGGATCCTCAGGTTACTTCGACTGAAGCGACGACTGAGTCTTGCAGCTACCTGGCACGGCAAAGTACTCAGTACTCGTTCCGTATCTCAGGGAATCGAGGTTACGACAGTAACCGAGTACGTTCCCTGTTGATACTCCACTTGTACTGCGTCTTGATAAAGACGCATATGGGAACTCAATTCAATCACGCTGTGCTAGGGTAGATGAACAACTGTATATACCTCCATAAGCATTGATGCCCATAGGGAAGTAAGTAGTATACTTCAGGCTAAAGCGAGCTAAACTCATAGAGGTCATGCTCGGCCTGGATGATCATTCCATATGACTCCTGTATACTCAGCTAACCGGAGTATGCAGGGTGCCAATCAGAGAGCCTGAGCGCATTGCGGTGAAGAAATCTCTGACAGGATTGTTCCCACAGCGTATCTATACAAGCTCATCTAAGCAGAGAGGACTCTGGACTGTAAGGCCGGTATGTCCAGGTTATAAAACCTAGCAAATGTGGACGGCGTGGCCCAGCCAGCCGCCGCACAAATCTCTGTAATGGACACACTGCTAGACCACGCCCATGACGAGGTGATGCCTCTAGTCGAATGGGCTCGTACTTCAATGGGGCATCGCAGGCCCAAAGAATATCCACTTAGAGAGTCTCTGCTTCGTGACCGGATGCCCCTTGGCGCGGTTACTGAAGCTAACAAAGAGCTGTTCCGTACGCCTAAAGGGGGCGGAACGCTCAAAGTAGATTCTCAGAGCTCTGACAGGGCATAACAAGGATAACTCCCGGTCCTCCTCAGAAGGAGGAAGCGCGGAGAACGTGATGACCTGAGCTCTGAACGGGGTTAAAAGTACCTTAGGTACGTAACCATGCCTTGGTTTCAGGACGACCTTGGAGTCGTTAGGCCCGAATTCCAGGCAGGCAGGGCTAATAGAGAGCGCCTGCAGGTCTCCAACTCGCTTAACCGATGCTAGTGCTAGTAGCAGAGCAGTTTTCAGCGAAAGTGACCGGAGGTTCGTAGACTGTAGCAGCTCAAAGGGAGGGCCTTTCAAGGCCCTCAGTACAGTGGGCAGATCCAATGTAGGGACAGTAAGGGGCCGAGGTGGATTCAAACTCCTGGCTCCCTTCAGAAAACGGACAACTGAGTTGTCTCTGCCTACTGACTGGCCCGCTATAGGGGCATGAAAGGCCGCTATAGCCGCTACGATCACCTTGAGTGTAGAGTGAGAACGTCCTTTATCTAGCAGTTCCTGCAGAAAGGACAGAACCACCGCTAACTCAGAGGTAGAGGAGTTTTCACCACGGTTGAGGCACCAAGCGGAGAAAACAGACCACTTAAGGGCGTAGAGGCATCTCGTAGACAGGGCTCTAGCCTCAGAAATGGTGTTTAACACTCGCTCTGGGAGGCCAGTAGGCTCCCGTTGAGCGGCCAAATGTAGAGAGCCCACAGCTCGGGTCGGGGGTGCCATATTGTTCCATTCGCCTGAGAGAGGAGATCCCGTCTCAGGGGCACGGGCCAGGGGGCTGCTGTCAGTAGCTGAATCAGCTCTGACAACCAAGGTTGGTTCCTCCACAAGGGGGCCACCAATAGCACCTTGTGACCCTGTTCCCTGACGACCTGTGGAAGCAGGGAAATCGGGGGGAATGCATAAAGGAGGAGGTTGGGCCAGTCGTGGGCCAATGCGTCCCTGTCCTTCGAATAATAAGTTGGGCAGTGAGAGTTGTCTTTGGAGGCGAAAAGTTCTACTTCTGCCTTGCCAAAGGTCTTCCAGATCTTCTGAACCACCTGCGGATGGAGCATCCACTCCTCTGAGGGGACATTGCTCCGAGATAACATATCCGCTCCTTGGTTCAGTCTGCCTGGCAGGTGTGCTGCCCTCAGCGAGCGCAGGTTGAGCTGAGCCCATTCCAGAAGGCGCTCTGCCAGAATAAAGAGGCGCTTCGAGGAGACACCTCCCTGGTGATTTATATAGGACACCACGGACATGTTGTCTGAGCGAATCAGCACATGGCGTCCTATTAGTTCCGGCAGGAAAAACTGGCAGGCTCGACAAACTGCTAGCATTTCTAAGCAGTTGATGTGGAAGCCGCTCTCCGCCTTCGACCAATGGCCGAAGGTCGGTTTGCCTTCGTACAGCACCCCCCAACCTGTGTTGGAGGCGTCTGTCGTGACAACTTTCCTGGTGTGGACCAACCCCATGGCCACGCCCTTCTTCATCCACCGTGGGTTCTTCCAGGGAGTCAGGGCTGTCACACAGGCCTGATTCACCCTGATATGCAAGCTTCCATGACGCCATGCGTTGTGTGGAACCCGTGGTTTCAACCAGCGTTGAAGGGGGCGCATGCGGAGCAGGCCCAGCTGTAACACTGGCGATGCTGCGGCCATAAGGCCCAGCATTCTCTGAAACACTTTGAGTGGGCGAGCGGTGTCGCTCTTGAAGGTGGCCACGAGTTTCTGAATGGCCAGAGCGCGTGCTGGCGCTATCACCGCTCTCATGCGAGCTGAGTCCAGAACTGTACCCAGGAACGATACTCGTTGGCTGGGAGACAGTGCGCTTTTGGTGAAATTGACCCTGAGCCCCAGGCGCTCTAAGTGGCTGAGGATGAGGGTTCTGTGTGAAAGTAGTTCCACCTCTGACTGGGCCAGAATGAGCCAGTCATCGAGGTAGTTGAGAATGCGGATTCCCATCTGTCTCAGAGGGGAAAGAGCACATGCACTTCGTAAAAGTATGGGGGGGCCAGAGACAGCCCAAAGGGTAGGACCGTGTACTGGTAAGCCACTCCCTCGAAGGCGAATCTCAAGAATCGTCTGTGATGGGGGGCTATCTGGATGTGAAAGTATGCGTCTTTCAGGTCCAGAGAACAGAACCAGTCCCCTGTGTGAATCTGCGAGAGGATCTGCTTCAGCGTGATCATCCTGAACGGCCATCTCATGAGGGTGTGATTCAGGCGTCTGAGATCGAGGATGGGCCGGAGGCCGCCATCCTTCTTGGGGACGAGGAAGTAACGGCTGTAAAAGCCTGACTCGCTCAGAGCTGGCGGGACCATTTCTATGGCTCCCTTTTCCAGCAACATCATCACCTCTGAGCGTAGAACGCGAGCGTTCTCGCCCTGCACCGAGGTGGAGACCACGCCGCTGAAACGCGGGGGTCTTCGAGCGAATTGGAGTGAATAACCTCGTTTTATTATCCCCAGAACCCAATCTGACACTCCGGGGATGGCCTGCCAGGCCTCAGCCTGCGTGGCAAGGGGTTGGATAAACTCGAGTGGCCCGGCAGGAACCACTCATCCAGATGGCTGCGAGAGGGCTCCTCTGGTGGAGACCACTCCAAACCCAGCTCTTTAACCGCTTTTGAGAGGACACGGAAAAGTTCGGCATCCATCCCGGCTTTGGCGGCGCTGGGCGCGGGCAAACGTGAGGGGGCGGGGTCAGTTATCGAGCCCGACAGCTCCTCAGCATCTGAAGCTGCCAGTGACATGCTGTCATCGGCCAGCTCATCGTCACTTCCCCCGAACGAGACCAGATCGCTTGCGCTTGCAGAGGGATGCTGTTCAGGTTGGAAAAAAAAAAAACAATCAGAGCCAGCGAGCGCGGCATCTGCATGGGATTTCCCCAAGCAGGAAACACACTCGCTGTGACCGTCATCGGCATGCAGGGGATACCTGCACGAGCCGCAGTAACGGCGCGGCATTAGAACGCCGATTTGCTCTTTTAGAAACTTACGTGAGAATCGCCGGATGGCGGCAGTGAACGGGACCAGAACTGCTGTGATGCTGGGGCACGTAGAAAAGGCAGATCAGCCGAGCAGACCGAGGTCACTGGGTCCAGCTGCGAGGCGTGTCAACGGCGAGTAGGCTTCTGGGTCAGTGTAGACGAAGTCGTCGTCGCTGAAGGAGAAGAAATCTGAGGATCCTATGGCGAAACGACCGCTTATATAGCCAGATGCCTTGCCCATTTTGGCAGGATCTGGTGGGAATCGTCGCCATAGGTTCGTGCAGCTCTGCTGCCGACCCATTGGTTCGTTTTTTACCACTGCACGAACCAATAGTTGTGCAGTTTCACTGCGTGATTGAATAAGACTTCAGTTCAGGAGAAAAAAGGCTTTTTCCCATATGCGTCTTTATCAAGACGCAGTACGAGTGGAGTATCGACAGGGAACTCTTGTTAGCACTTGTTAGCTTGGCAGCTGAATCACATAGCTCCATATGCTTTGATCTTGTTTAACCTCCAACCTGCATTACAGGACCTAGGAAGCGTCTGCTTGTAGAATGTAATTCATTTAACTTTTATCATCACCTTATTACCGGTGGATCCCAATGAGAAAAGGCCACACAATCATTCTTTCTTAAGAAATCACTTCTCAAGTAACTGCATTAAAATGGTTATTAAGGATATGCTCTAGGGCAAACTCTCAGTACATACCGTACATACATATTTTCCCTCATTGATTTTATCAATAGCAATAGTGGCCGTTGGCAAACAGAGGAATGCAATTTGTGCTGCTTTGCATGACCACAAGCAAACACAGAGCCTTAAATGGTAAAATGCAAAAACGTGCATGTGTAACGCAACAAATCGAAATGTTCCACCTGCTCCATCTACCTGTTGCCACACCCCTGCAGTCAAACCCTGGTGTGGCTTCCTAATTTCAGAAAACTCTTGTTAGCACTTGTTAGCTTGGCAGCTAAATCACATAGCTCCATATGCTTTGATCTTGTTTAACCTCCAACCTGCATTACAGGACCCAGGGAGCGTCTGCTACATGTCCAAATGGAAATGTAATTAAACTCTTTTATCATCACTTATCAAAAAAAGAACGGGAGAAACCTCTCTGTGTGGTGAGAGCGAGCCACACTGCTCCATCTACCTGTTGCCACACCCCTGCAGTCAAACCCTGGTGTGGCTTCCTAATTTCAGAAAACTCTTGTTAGCACTTGTTAGCTTGGCAGCTAAATCACATAGCTCCATATGCTTTGATCTTGTTTAACCTCCAACCTGCATTACAGGACCCAGGGAGCGTCTGCTACATGTCCAAATGGAAATGTAATTAAACTCTTTTATCATCACCTTATTTTACCGGTGGTTCCCAATGAGAAAAGGCCACACAATCATTCTTTCTTAAGAAATCACTTCTCAAGTAACTGCATTAAAATGGTTATTAAGGATATGCTCTAGGGCAAACTCTCAGTACATACCGTACATACATATTTTCCCTCATTGATTTTATCAATAGCAAAAGTGGCCGTTGGCAAACAGAGGAATGTAATTTGTGCTGCTTTGCATGACCACAAGCAAACACAGAGCCTTAAATGGTAAAATGCAAAAACGTGCATGTGTAACGCAACAAATCGAAATGTTCCACCTGCTCCATCTACCTGTTGCCACACCCCTGCAGTCAAACCCTGGTGTGGCTTCCTAATTTCAGAAAACTCTTGTTAGCACTTGTTAGCTTGGCAGCTAAATCACATAGCTCCATATGCTTTGATCTTGTTTAACCTCCAACCTGCATTACAGGACCCAGGGAGCGTCTGCTACATGTACAAATGGAAATGTAATTAAACTCTTTTATCATCACCTTATTTTACCGGTGGTTCCCAATGAGAAAAGGCCACACAATCATTCTTTCTTAAGAAATCACTTCTCAAGTAACTGCATTAAAATGGTTATTAAGGATATGCTCTAGGGCAAACTCTCAGTACATACCGTACATACATATTTTCCCTCATTGATTTTATGGGACATTCTACCAGACATTCTACATTACCTGTCCTTGACATCTTACAGTGAATAAAAAGTATTTCATCCAAAACAACTCTAAACCTGACTGATGGTTGATTTCTGTGAGTTGTTCTGTAAAGGAATAGGTCATTCATTAGGTTCTCAGATATTTTTATCTTTATTAAAAACACTTTTGGAAATTACAAATCCCGTCTTTGTCCTTGTCCTCAGCCAAAGTAGACCTACAGCTTTCATAGTTTTGTTATGCTAACAACTGTTATTTAGAAACAAATCTCCATCAATAACAAGTTTAAGTTGTTATCATTCACACCAATTGATTAAAAACATGAAATTAAACATAAATTCTACAAATAAATGCTATTTTATAACTGTCCCCATGTTTTCGGTCAGTCCTGTCACGTTCACATAAAACTCAACATAAAATGTGTGCAATACGCCTTTAAGGGGTATGACGCAGAGGAAGTGACATCATTTGATTGAGGTGAAGCTGACACTGATAAAGGATGAGTTCTGTATTTGATTTTTTTTATTTTAAGCTTGTTTTTGTATGTTTTTTTTTTTTTTTTGAGGAGGAGGAGGACGAGCTAAAGGGTCAGGCCCTGTCACGGTAAAACATCCCAGAAAATAATGAAAATGTTTTAAATCCAAAACATGTCTAAAAAGGTTACTGAAATGTCTTGATGGCATGTTAGCAGTTTTTATTCTAGCATGAGTAATAGCAGTTTAAAGTGGCCGACCGTCAGGCCCCGTCACATCCCTGTGTGTCCTGTGACACGGCCTTACAAATGAATGGCATTGTTCTTTTTTATTACCTTTATTGCATATAATATGTATTTAATGCATGACTTTGTAAAACATTATTTGAATAAATAGACATTCCACTGTAAATTTGAAGCTTTTTATGATCATCGACCAATTTTTTTAATTTTGTACCTCTTTTACCTAGGCCTATATAGATATATAGATATAATTATCATCTATATTAGCTTTGAGTAATGATGATTTAATTATTCCAATTCATACAGGTTGCAGTTATGCCTAGTTCACACTGCTCGATTTTCAAACTCGTCGGATCGCCGTTGTTTTCACACTGCATGACTATCTGGGGTAGCATTCAGTCGCTGCTGTGTTCACATTGCACGATGGATCAGCGACCGGAGTTCTCGAGCGAGACTGGAAGTATTAAAACAAATATAGCCCGCAAATTGTCTGTGCACTGATTTCCAGCTACAAAAAGAAAAGCAGATTATGCAGGAGGGAGATGCAGGGAACAGGGATTGTGTGTTCTGCAAAGAGAGGTAAATAGTAATTTTGCAGTAACTGTAATGCTGATGTTGCTGCTGGTCAAGCGAATGTTTGTGCTTGTTTCTGTATGATATAATTGTATTGAAATACTGATATTCTGGTATATAACTCCTCCCCGAACTTCCCTCTGCCCTGTATCTTGCTCTCTCATTGGCTGAAGGTCATCGACGATGTATTTTTCAGTCAGAACTCATTGCACACAGCGTGATTGTGAATCGCCGACAGCTCCAGATATTTAGCATGCCAAATATTTCACGGGCGTTGGTGATGCATCGGCGATACCCTCAGATCACGTCTTTGATAATTCACACTGCGTGATTGTCACTCGCCTGAACGAGCACCGGTTTGCCTCCAATCTCGGGCATTTGTCGGCGATTTATCCTGTTTTAACCTGATTTAACCTGTCGAAGAGTGAAAAATCGTGCAGTGTGAATTCGGCATTAGATTTCTCCAGTTAGTGCAGCTGAGAGACAAAGGCAATGTCGTGAACGACTAAATGCAGACCCTGAGAGAAAGGAAAAACATCTTCAAAAAGAAAGGGAGAGATGGAGGCAGAAAAGGGAAAGAAGAAATAGTATTCATGTGTTCAATGAGCGAGACCAAAGACATAGGTGCAAATTATGGAGAGAGCAACAGAAAAAATCTGGGCTTAAGAGAAAGGCCGCAGTTCCAGGGCCTTCAAGGTTAGAAAGGGCTACCATCACAGTATCACTTCATATTACAGCTTGGTAATAACAGAGTGATACCATGGTGATATCTAAATTATTACCTAGGAAATGACATGCAATTTTCACTATTACCATGTAATTTCCTAAGTAATAATGTAGCTATTACTATAGTATAAGCCTGTTACTGAGCCGTAATTTGATGTGGCACCACAGTTACTTTACATTGTGCTGTTCAGTTAAATGTTTATTGATTACATTTGCTGTATCATAGTAAAATGTACTTTATATAGTATGAAGTTATATTTCCATAGAACTACACAGTAATTGAATAGAGTAGTGTAACCTTTTAATGACTGTTAAATGGTTGTGTGACAGTAACATCTAGTCTAATATTACATTAAAATTATAATAATAATTTAAAATAGGAATGCTTATCAAAACTTAAGAACACAAAACATAACTTTTTCTGCATCAAAGAAATCCATAAAGTCAGTCCTGTCACAGCACCGTCAGTCCTGTCACAGGAAATTATGATATAAAAATGGAAATATTGATGAATTAATCTCTTTAACTGTGTAGATGAAGGTGGGGGTTAAATATACACTGCTATGTTTTTGTAAAAATCTCCTATGTAAAGGTAGTTTTTTTACAACTATATGAGTGCCTGGTGGGTATTCTGTGATTTTTGTGTACTGCAGTTGACCGAAAAGTTGCTTATATTTCTTAGAGTAATTACACAACCATGTTAAATACAATCAGGGACACGTGACCAATAAGAAAATGCTATTTGTATCAAAGAAATTTATTAGGTAACCATTCTAACATATACAAATTTGTCTGTGACAGGGCCTGACATTTTATGGGAGAAATGCGTATAAAAATTTATTTTATTCAATCATAAAAACATGCTGAGATGGCACGATATGCGTTTCTCATAGTTTAACATGTCCTCCATATGACTCAACGTTCAGATTTAATAATAAGTTATTTTTTCCCCCAAGATTTTTACAAGTGGAAATGTACATTTCTTGTAGAATGTCCCTTATGCAATAGTGGCCGTAGGCAAACAGAGGAATGCAATTTGTGCTGCTTTGCATGACCACAAGCAAAAACAGAGCCTTAAATGGTCAAATGCAAATACGTGCATGTGTAACACAACAAAACAAAGCAACAAATCAAAATGTTCCACCTGGGGGCTGTTTCATAAAACTAGTTTACCAAATAAGCCAGGCTTATTTACAGTAAGTTATTCTGACTTATTGTTACTTGATTTGGTTTCTGAAAGCAAAATTACCATAGCTCAAGCTCAGTCACTGTGGCAACTTATGCTGAGAAACTAACCTGGGCTGTGTTTCCCAAAAGCACTGTAAGCTTAAGTACATCGTAGACCCATTGAAACCAATGGAGCTACGATCAACTTAGAATCAGAATCAGAAATTAGTATGCTTGCAAGGAATTTGTTTTAGTGTCATAAGCTTCCAGTTCACAGAGACAACAATGACACACAGACAATAAAAATAAGTTGAGAATAAAAAATACACATAATTAATATAAATAAACAAAAATTGAAAAAGAAAAAATATTTGAAACATATAATTGTATGTACAGTTGTGCTATAGATGATAGAATGGGATAGAATAGAAGGAGATGCAGGGATGTGCTAGGATGGAGGTGGTAGCAAATAAATATTAGGTTATTGGACATTGTTACTGCATAATGGGGGGGGGGGGGACATTTAACTGTTCATAAGTTGGCTTGCCTGGGGGAAGAAACTGTTCTTGTGCCTGGCTGTCCTTGTAATTGGGGCTCTGTAGCGCCGGCCAGATGGCAAAAGTTCAAAAAGGGGATGACTAGGATGTGAGGGATCCAGAGTGATTTTCCTCACTCTGGATGTGTACAGTTCTTGAAGGGTGGGCAGGGGGGGCACCGATAATCTGTTCAGCAGACCGAACTGTTCTCTGTAGTCTTCTGATCCCTGATTAGGCTTACGATGCTTTTGGGAAACACAGGTCAGGAGCAGGCTAACTGTCAGGCTAAGCTAAGCTCCTCTAACACTGACCAATAGGAACGCATCGATATTACCACTGACTCTCTCACATACAATTAGTTCACTTTATTATTAGTCCAAAAATAAAAGTGTACATAAAATACAACTTAAATAATCAAATAAGCCTTTCTCTCTGAATTTATGACAGCTGTACCTTTTATGGTTATTAGTAGAACATTAAAATATGCAATCTAAAATTGCTTTTTAAAGCATTAAAGCATTAAAAACACTAAATCAAAAGTTAAAATCACTGAATCAAAAATGAAAAAAAAAAATAGAAATCAGACTACATTTTAACTGATAAGAGGAACACATTTAACTAATTTGAGCTAGTATGGCTGTATTAAGCTTACATTTGATTTACAGTTACTGCTATCATAAAAATACACGTATATGTAGGATTAAAATTCTATGTGTCACATTTAATGTCCAACAACAAATATTTTAGCAGAATGTATATTTTATTCAGAATTATTGCGCAATTATTATATTCGGCTCCGTCTGTGTAGTGTGCAGCAGCGCAGTGTGTCATTCCTGACAGCAAACTGCATATATTTGCATGACTTTCTAACATTTACAGATAAAAAATATACCTGTGATGTGTCAGTTATGCACTGAGGAAAACTATGGGATTAACTTTGTGCCAATTAAAATGAATGTAATTTTTCAAGAAACGTATGAAAATATAAATTGAAACGGAATAAAATGTCTTTGAAACTGAAAAAATAAATAATTGCATGCAAAATGTTTGACTTCGTTTTTAATACACTGTATGTTTTGCAATGGTTTTCTCTTCTTTCATTCATTGATCTGTACTTATAAATACGCTTCCAGAGTTTTCATTTATGCTTCTAAAGTTTTCGTTTACGATTCTGAAGTTTTCGTTCGCCCTTCTGGCACAAATCTCTCGTGGGGGCGGGGCTAGCAGCGGTGTGTTCTCATTGGCTACTGAGTTTTTGATTGACAGCATCTTGACCTGGAAGTGAAGACGTCAGTGTTGTTGTGTCAGTGTGGATCTGAGCGTCTCTTAGCGGCTTCCTATTTCATTTTAATGATATAAAGTTATATATAAATACTTTTATTATTATTATTTTATCAGTATTGTTCTGCTGCTACACTACATTGTTGAGATGATTTCTTAGGAATAGCACAGCGAATGATACCATCATCATCCTCAATAATCATCGTCGTTATCAGGATACTCACGGTAAGTTGTCTTGATTTAGCCCAATCATTACTGGACCTGGTTATCTACATACAGTTATAGCCTTCAATTAGATAATATTTGCTTCGATTAGTTCATATTTCCCCCCAGCACATAGCATAATGTACAGTACTAAATGTACTGTATCTGACAATGACCGATGATATTTTACAAGTGCACTGTCAGTCACTGCGCTGTCGACTTTGGCAATGTAAAGCCTTTTTAACCATGCTTTTTCTGTGTCCAGATTTGACTAATAATAATGCAAAAATGGTCACTTCACTCTTACTCAAAACAAACTTTGACAAAAATTATAGTCTTTAATATTGCCTAAATATATATCCAAATGCAAAACCTTATACATACAAATAATTATGACTGAAATCAGTTTCCAGCCACTATACACAGTCATGGATATATAGGTCTATACTGCCATCTAATGGTTACACAACGGTATTACAGATGATAAATGGTGCATAATTGTGATGTATTACTAAGTTAAAATTACTAATATATATCAAATTAAATAATTATATTGTGTATTTATTTGTTTGAAATATTTTAAGTTTGAAATGTGTCATGGGAGTTCAAAGCAGCTGGTATTGTTAGACTATAATGCATCTTTCTCAATTTCCAGGGAGTGGAGCAACTTTTCCATAAACAAACTTCTGATGCTGACCCAGAGGATGCAGTGATAGTACCAGAGATCCATTGCCCTCATCAGACAAGAATCTTATTTTGTTCAGACACATCACCTTTGAACGACTGGGATCTTGATCTTCAGACACCTGATATTATGCAAATATTTTAATTTCTTTGGAGCTCTAGATTAAAACAAACACAGTTCACACATACACAAGAGGTTGCACTTTATTCTTATTAGTCTATGCTGATCTTGAATTAACATACCAACAGCATATGATTGTTAAGGGGATAGTTAACCCAAAAATAAAACTTCTCTCATCTTTTACTCAACCTCATGCTGTCTCAAATGCATATTACTTTCTTTCTACTGGACAGGTAAACACAAATTAAGATTTTTAGGCAAATAGTCCATCTTTGTGAGTCCTAAAGATGCTTTAAAAACCACACACAGTGACCGTGACAGTAATCCATCTGACCTTAGTGGTTAAAAAGTAAAACAACAGATAAGAAAAACACTAATAATTTAAACTTTTGACTATTAACAATCGCTTCCGTTCAGCTGTTATACGAGCATGGGTTACAATCCACTTGTGTCATTTGGATTCTCAGAGATGGATTATTTTCTTAAAAATCTTTGTGTTTATGTCAAGAAAGAACGTCATAAACATCTGGAATGGCATAAAGGTGAGTAAATAATTAGAGAATTTTCATTTTTTTGGATGGACTATCCCCATAAAGACTGATATTGCACTCTATTACATAAGTTTTGTAACTTATACTGTAACAGGAACTGTTGAAAGGATCATTGCAGTGTTTAAAACATAATGAATTTTAAACATATTCTGTATACTATGTTCTTGTGCATTTTGTGTAGTAATGTAAATTATGAGAATACAGTGCATTACATGTATACTATACAGTTAGTGTTTCGTGGATTCTGGTCTTTCCTGTCATAATTGCAACATAATTACAACATAATTGCATCCAAGTCTTTCACTTTGATACTTGTGTATATGCTATAGTGACAATAAAGAATGTAAATTTATTTGAATTATTTCATATTTCATTTACATTCATTCAACAGGTTTATAAAAGTCACACTTGAAAGAGTTGATGATTGTTAAAAATGTATTTCCAATTTTAAATGTTAGATGATAATGTTAACTAAATAAAATAACTAAACAAAATTATCAGCATGATAAAAACAATTAGCAGCAAGAACATTCTTTTGTGTGGAATATGTAATAAAATGAGCTTGATTGTCAGGTTGGAGTGAGACTTTCTTGACGTCTGAATATATCACACATATATATGATAGTATCTTTCAAATGTAACAGCTCAACCTAATTAGACCCTACAATGCAAAAGAATCATGAGCAATAAACAAATATCCTACGAGAACATTGGACATTATACAATATTTCCAGTATTATATACAGTACTTTAATAATTAACCCTCAATATGATCTTTTTCTCTCGCGCTCCTAAAAGCTTATGTTGACAGAGTAGTAGCAACACATAAATACAGATTGAATTCAAAAACAAAACTCCTAACTTTATATCATTAAAATGAAATAGGAAGCCGCTAAGAGACGCTCAGATCCACACTGACACAACAACACTGACGTCTTCACTTCCAGGTCAAGATGCTGTCAATCAAAAACTCAGTAGCCAATGAGAACACACCGCTGCTAGCCCCGCCCCCACGAGAGATTTGTGCCAGAAGGGCGAACGAAAACTTCAGAATCGTAAACGAAAACTTCAGAAGCATAAATGAAAACTCTGGAAGCGTATTTGTAAGTACAGATCAACGAATGAAAGAGGAGAAAACCATTGCAAAACATACAGTGTATTAAAAACGAAGTCAAACATTTTGCATGCAATTATTTATTTTTTCAGTTTCAAAGACATTTTATTCCGTTTCAATTTATATTTTCATACGTTTCTTGAAAAATTACATTCATTTTAATTGGCACAAAGTTAATCCCATAGAAAACACAATGTTTCAAATTCATTAAACAGCACAAATATACGCTGTTTGTCGTGGTGGATCGATTTGATCCATGATCGACATTAAGGGCTGCTTAAGAATAAGCGTGCACATCAAATTATCCTGACTCATTGAACCTGGATCGAATTAGTGAGATTGCGTGAACTTAAATTGTTGTTTATGAGACCGCTTTAGTCCCTATTGATTTGTTAGGTTATTTCTAGTAATGGCAAAGTGAAGCATTCTGAACCAACCCAAATGTATCGGAAAAAGGTTCATTACTCTAACCCTGCTCCTGGAGAGCTACCGTCCTGCAGATTTCAGTTCCAACCCTGCTCCAAATCAAATCAAATCAAATCAAATCAAATCAAATCACGTTTATTGTCACATCATCACAGCACATGTGCCTTGATGAGTAAAATTCTTGAGAGCATGCTCCAGACAGTGCAGAAACAATTAACATATAGACAGTACTATTACATACTTACAGACTTATACAGATGACAATGTGCAATATACACATACATATACTCAGTACACACAGTGTACTGTTAGACATACTTACAGTTATCAATACACATTATTCACCTTATGTACACATTCTACATTATGTGCACATATATGTACACATATATACATACACAGTAATGTGCAATGGTGCAGCAGATTGTACATAAGCTGGATACGCAAATGTCATGGATGTGCATTGGATGGTATCCAGTGGTAGCAGATAGATTGTTGTATTAGTGCAGTGTGTACGTGTAGTCCAGATTGAACTGTGGAGTTAAAGTGCTGTGCATGGCATATTGTAAAGTGGGAGTGTGCTGTAAGGTGTATTAGTTCTAGCTGTTCATTAGCCATTCAACACACCTGTCTGAAATTAACAAGTATTGTTGTAAGCACCTGATTAGCTTGTTCAGGTGTGTTTGATTGGGGTTGGAGCTGAAATCTGTAGGACAGTAGCTCTCCAGGAGCAGGGTTGGAGATCCCTGCTCTAAGCTTTTTAAAACGGTTCATGCTTGTGGTCATAAAAATGAATAACACCTTCCAAAGTGCCGTGTTCCATTACAGCTGCTAGTTTGACATCTGGTTCTACAACTGATACTTTGTTTTAATTTATTGTATAAAAATAATGGCCATTGTCAAAGTCATTCATTTGTGTCGGTGTACACTAAAATAATTCAAATGAATCAAACATAAACTCATGAATTAAATCAGTGATCTGTCTATGTTAACTCCAGTGGTGGACAGTAACGAAGTAAAACTAATTTGTTACTGTACTTAAGTACATTTTTCAAGTATCTGTACTTTACTGGAGTAGTTTTATTTTGAGTAATTTTACTTTTACTTCACTACATTCCAAAGCATAAGATCGTACTTTTTACTTCACTACATTTCATAAAACATATCGTTACTCCTTATAATACATCACGTGCTCCGAGACGCAGAAGCGGTGGTTTATTCATGAACAAACTGATTCTTTTCAATAAACCCGTTAAATCAGTTCGCAAGATTCATTCACGCATTGGAATGATCCGATTGCAGCTGTTCTCGAGTCGAAAACTCACTTACTTTTATCGATTCAAATGATCCGTTTAGAGCGAGTCTCCAGTGAACTGAACTCACAAGTAAAGAACCGGGAGATCTTGAGCGCGCGTGCGACTGATACTGCTAAAAGTAAGTTACTAATGTCGAATTTTAGGATTAATTATTGTAACTGAAAATCATATTTAGCTCAAAACTGTCAGTTGTTTGTGAACTAAATCTTCTGCAAAGGGTGATCTAAGCCCACTGAAATGCTTGAATGCAGACAGATCAATGTCACTTTCTCTATGTTTTAGGTCAAAAAACGAAACATTAAAATAACAGATTAAATAAAATAACTCATGCACGTTCATATTCCATGCTGCTGTAACATTAACAGTTTTATTAAAATGCTATGCATTTAGCCCTATGTGATGTCTGTTTTTATATTGTTTATCAACAGTATATTTTTTTATATTGTTTAGATCAACTAGCCCAGTAAGTTAGACAGATATGAATGTTTATTCATAACCATACTGAAAATAAGTAAATATTGTTGCCTGATGCTAACTGTGTAGCTAACAAGCTTGCTGGTGCTAAGTTGAGGAAATTTTTAGATATAAAGTCCAAATATTTTTATTCAACCACCTAGATAGATTCCATCTGATGTAAAAAGAAAGGATGTGATGTTCAGAACATGGAAACTACAGTAATGATCAAAGTGGGAAGTGATGCCCTCTGTGGGCATTTGGCCAGGGGTGTGTTTACACCACAGACAAGGTTTGTGAATAAAAAAATCATTATAAAAATATAATTGTATTTTCCTTAAAATGTTCTTCCTAACTTCAGGCCTTATTCTCATGTCATATATAACTGACATTCTGCAAAACAACAAGTTTTAAATCACTTTTTTCTTACTGGTGTAAATTAGATGGTCAAATCTGTTCTCTCTCAGGTACATCAGTGTAAGCTTCACAGTGAACATTACTACATCACTCTCGTCAACGTAGTCCATATCAACAACAAAATATATATCTTAACTCCATATAGTGGTTATTTTGGGAAATCCCAGGTATTTTGGGCAGTAGGATTATAAAAATATGTGCTAATATAAAATTAAATTAAGTAGTCTATATAAAATTGCAAAATAAATCTATCTATCAGTAATTTTTTACTTAAGTACATAAACAATTGAATACTTTTGTACTTTCACTCGAGTAAAATTGAAAAGTACTTTTACTTTTACTGGAGTAATATTTTATTATACGTATCTGTTCCTTTCCTCAAGTACTTGATTTGTGTACTTCGTCCACCACTGGTTAACTCTGCCTCAGTCCTTAGACTGTTATTTCATGGGCAAAGTTCATTTGACCTTAATATATACTGTAAATTACGTTAAAAAGAAAACAAGGCTAACAATGCTTATAATGTAATATAATGTAAGGTGTGTGCTGAGGTTCGCTTCGTTTGAACCAGATACTGAAGCAGTCACATGATTTTCAGGCGAACAAAGCTTCGGACGTCAAAAATCATGTGCTTTTGGCAAAACGAATCAAGATCCGATACAGCGCTTCAATGTGAAATGTGTTGTTTTTTGATACAAGCTTCGGAGCTTCCGTGTTGAACGTAAATCGCTAGTTATTTCAAGTCAGGTTTTGGACTTTAATCCCTGGTTTTCTTAGTGTCTTTTATGAAACAGCTCCCTGCTCCACCTATCTGTTGCCACACCCCTGCAGTCAAACACTGGTGTGGCTTCCTACTTTCAGAGAGCTCTTGTTAGCTTGGCAGCTGAATCAACAGCCAAGTCTTTTCCCACAGACTTTATTCTAAGGTAACTCTTCTTCCTTATATTATTAATTGTGCTTACAAGTTTTGTGCTTAGAATTTAAAAAAAGGTAGTTTAAAACTAATTATAAATAATATTTATATTTTATGTTTTTGGATGTCGTTCCAGGTCCTTTGTTCCATATTTTTGGTCTTTGTTCTGAAATTATTTTCCAGGTCGATACAGTTAACAGTGCTGTGTTCGTAGTAAAGAATTTAAGATCTAAATACTCTATTTAAAAAATAACAATAAATAAATAGAAGTGTTTATGTCTATTATTGTTAATTGTGTATCCAAAACCACATTTTTTGGCATCTACATGTTTTTCACATCTAGAAATTTTGGATAAAGTTGAAGTTTGTGTCTGCTATAAGTAGTATTACAGTAGTAGTATATTACTCTATACTATATAAGTATATTATTTTATGCTATTTTTATACTGGCAACAGAAAAGGGAGGATACTTATTCTCAATGTTTCCATTACTTTCAGTGTATTGTGAAAGTCTCAGTATAGGTGTTTTTTTTGTTTTGTTTTGTTGTTGTTTTCCAGAACAAAATCCTACCCTCCCTTGCTCTCTGTTTTGACAGGGAACTAATATGAATCTGTCAGATGATCTGTCAATGGCTACAGGGACAATACATTTCATCACTTGGAATGTTAATGGACTTAAAGAACAAAGAAATAAAAAATTTAGAGAACTACATAATGCTGATGTTGTTTTCTTACAAGAGACACACATTGGGGAAAAAGATCATCATATTTTAGAATGCAGTGAAGATGAGTGGCATATTTTCTTCACAAAATTTACATCATCCCGAAGAGGAACAGCTATACTTGTTAGGAAAACAGACTTGTTAGACTTTGAATACATCAGTGAAGACAAAGATACTTATGCAGGATATATTGTGTTGAAATGTAAACTGCAAGGTCAGTTGTACACACTTGTTAGCATTTATAACCACCAAACTGACACAAAAACCCTAGATAAACTTTCAAGGTACCTGCAGTTAATGGCCACAGGGTTGCTGGTGATTGGTGGAGATTTCAACACTGTTCTCAATCCCTTTATCGACAAAAAATGTTATACCAACAGGGTGACAAATAACCGAATTCAGAGCAAACTGCTTCCCTGTGTGGAACATTTTATGAAATCTCTTCAGCTTGTCGACATCTGGAGAAGAAAAAACCCTGTAAAACAGAATTACACATTCTGCAGAGGAGGAACTTCATCAAGACTGGATTACTTCTTCATTGCAGAAGAATGTTTGTGGCGTGTCAGACGTTGTGACATCAGCGATTCAGAGAGACCTGATCATAAGCCTTTGTCCTTGAAGATCAACAATGTCTCCACAGACACTTTACGGGAACATCTCCAGATACAATCACTCTCCCAACTGCTCAGGGATAAAAGTCATTTTGGGATCGATTTATCATTGGTTCAGGAAAGCTCACTTGCACTCAGCGAGGTTGACATTGTCTCAGCTGTACACTCTCTTCAGGTGTCAGACACACCAAGACCAGATGGCATTCCAGTTTCCTTCTACAAAGAGAAAATTCAAGATATAATTCCATACATAAAGGTGCTATATGATGGAATCTACAGTGGCAAATTAAACTGCTCTGAGAAACGTTTTAATGAATCTGTGAGAAGTCCACATGACAACAGTCAACACTTCTTTAATGTTGACTACCTCATCATCGCAACTATTTTAGCAAGACGTCTAGAAGACTTTCTGGAGTCTCAGTCAGAGGGGCGGATACTAAGAGAGTCAAATCCTGTCCTAATCAGTTCCAAAGCCCTCAGCACTCAGCCCGTGCTGTGTTGTATTGCGGAAGAGTTAGAAAGGCAAAAACATTCAACTTCCCAACTTTTTCCAGCTTTGTCTCAGGACTTCCTTTCTGTGAAAAGCCTTGTTAGAAGCCCTTGTCAGGGCTGCCCTTTGACCCCAGTCCTCATATCTTTAACATTAAAATGCTTTGCCTCAGAGCTATTTAAGAATTTAGAAAAGCATGCATTTTATGTTTTCAAACAAAGTGTGATAGTCTGCGTCCTACCGGAGGACCGGCATCAGGTACATGCTATTGTGAGAAACAGCACTGATAAAGAATATGACATTGTGATATTACCCAGAGGAAATTATGAACCTTTACAAGAAACCAACCTGGACAGTGAGTCTGAGATGGAAGAGTGGGATAGACAGATGGATGGAGCAGAAGAACAATGGCCTAAAAGAGCCGCATTCAAAATGTAATTCATGTGATTAATCACTGTACAGTATATAGAGCAGTCTTTGAGATTTCACTAGTGTTATATTAATTAATATCAGCACTGATAGTGCATATAGGCAGTAGCATGTGCAATGTTCAATCTCCACTGATTGTGGAAATTTATTTAAACAGTAATTTGTGTGAACTGTTTACATTTTCCACTAGGTCAAGCATGTATGCTGTTGTAACCTTGCAAGATTCAGATGAGGTGATGGTGGCAGCATCAAACTGGCTGAACACAGAAAAGACACAATGTCACTGGCCCCCATTCAGATCATCAGAGAAGTACATGCAAGCTGTGAAAGACAGAACTGAGCCTTCAACAGCAGGAAAACCATGGGACATGTTAAACATTCTCTTACATGCAGAATATGGTAACACTGTCTGTTTTAAAAAATACACAGAACTCTTTCATGTTTCATGATATAACTAAATATTGTAATATTTTACTGCAGACACCTATCAGGAGGCTATAAAGAAACAAGAGGAACTTGTAAGACCACAGAAAGATGGGTAAGCATGCATCATAATTCACAAGGCACAGTGTAATAATGCAAATACGATGTTTTGTTGGAGACCAAAAAAATATCAGATTCAATCTACTAGACAAAGACCTTATAGAAAGAAAGTTCAACATTCATATGTATTTGTAAAGATATGTACACAGTGTTTAGATTCCAAATAGATTTCTGTGTCTAAGTAGTACTTAGTAATACATTTACCAAACATTTTCCAAATGTCTCTGATAGCAGCAGTCAAATATTTTGAAAGAATTATGGTAACACTTTACAGTTGTCAGGGTTATGGACCTGTGTTTTTATTGTTTTGCTCTCCATGTCCTAGTTTCTCCCTTGTTTTTCATTGTGCCCATATTTGGTTCTTCCTGTTCCTGCTCTTTAGTGTGTTTCATTTGTCTCAGGTGTGTCTCGTTTATCCCTTGTTTTGTGCGGTGTCTGACTTCATTCCCTGTTTCAGTTTGTATTCCCTTTGGTGGATCATTAAAGACCGTTTACTCCCGTATCTCCTCGCCTTAGAAGTGTGACAGTAGGGTTTCATGCGTTAAAGAACAATATATCATTGTAATGTTAGTTAATACAAATACAATTGTTCATCATTTGTACTTGTTAGTTCAAATCAACTACTTTTAACAGATACTACTTACATTTTTTATTTTAATGATTTAATTTTAATGATTTTAAAATGTAATAGTAAATGTTAAAATTAACATTAAGATAAATAAATGCTGTAGAAGTATTGTATTATTAGTTCAGTAACAATGGAACCTTATTGTAAAGTGCTCTAAGATATCTGTGTAATGCAAGGCATCAACATTTTGGGTACACGTTCCCAGTGTGAGAAGTATGTGAGAGGCAAGTGCTGGTCTAAAATGTTTATTAATTCCATGAGAGTAATCCATTACAAAAGAGAGGGATAATAGATGCAAAGACAAGACATGCAACATTGAACACAAGAAACATTAGGGTATATATATATATATATACACCCATACTAATCAGATGGACACAGGAAATACCAGAGGCAGAACAGTAATCGTAATCCATTCCAATCAGGCAAAGGGTCGGGCAGGCGGCAAACAATCAACAAGGCAAATTCAGGGAACAAATAACCAAATAAACAATAATCTAGGCAGGGTCAAACACAGGCAGAATAGCAACAGGACACTCAGAATTGTAGCCAGGACAAACAAAACTTTGCAATGAATGGCTGCGGAAACCTTGCTTAAATAGGTAGACTATCAAAGGCATTAGAGACTATTAGACTAGGTAGAGCAGGTGCAGCTGCAATCAGTCTAGGCAAGTGGGATTTTGGGATTTTTCTGAATCCCAGAGAGTGAGACCTCTGGTGGTCGATGGAGGGAACTTGAACATAGTTCATGATAGGTATAAGCAATTAGGGTGGGGCCACAGAAACAGGACTACAAATGCACAAGAACAAAACAATATGTACAATAAAACATGATGTATGAACATGCAGACGTGTAACCCAAAGCTATTAGCTATGGCTAAGTGTTATTAATACTGTGGCCCATTTGCTGAAAGAAAAATATCAGTGTTTGCTTCATAATTATTTTTATTTTAATATTCTATTTTAATAATAAAATGTTCACTGTTTCAAGAAATTAATCAAGAAGTAATCTTTGTGTTACACACAGTTTGTATGCAGTCATTACCCTACAAGAATCAAGTGAGCTGACTGTGATACCAACAAACTGGCTGAATGAACACAAGACACAATGTTACTGGCCTCCATTCAAGGCACCTAAGACGTGCACAGAAGCTGTAAAGAACAGACTTGAACCTGCTAGACGAGAAAATCCATGGGAGATGCTGAACATCATATTTCATGAAGAACATGGTAAAGATTTAAATGACTCTTTATGTCATGAACAGTATATTGTTTTTTTTTTTTCAGTGGCATGAGGTCTATGAGGTAAATTTATAAATCTGACTTCTATATCAACCAAAAATACTTAAATAATATAAAATATTTGCATATCTTGTTATAGCCACTTATGAGCAGGCTAAAGAGAGGGAAGAAGCACTCAGACAGCAGACTGAACCGTAAGTAATTAGTCTTCATGTTATAGTATTAAAAACAGTAGTGATAATAATCACAATTCATTATGTACATTACATTCATTGCATGCAATTTTAAAGTAAACATATAGCCACAAGCAGCAATCATCGGGGTCCAAGCACAGCCCATTGGGCAATTGATGTTGAAAAGACATCAAATAGACATAAAAAAACAGGTCAAATATGCAAATCCAACTGATGTCAAAAAACTTGAAATGATGTTGATTTGATATAAATTGAACGTCAAACACATTGGACTACATATACAGGTGCATCTCAATAAATTAGAATGTCGTGGAAAAGTTCATTTATTTCAGTAATTCAACTCAAATTGTGAAACTCATGTATTAAATAAATTCAATGCACACAGACTCAAGTAGTTTAAGTCTTTGGTTCTTTTAATTGTGATAATACATTTCTGGGAATACTGGGAATTATTGGGATACTGGGAAAGCCGATTAGTCACTAGAAGAGAAGGACGGCAGCTCGCGTAAGTGTTGTAATACTTTTTTGCAGTTCTGTTGTTTAAATTATTTACTTGCTGCTAGGAAGGAATACTTTGTTTCCTACCTATTTCTATTGTGCATTTTC
Source organism: Aspiorhynchus laticeps (assembly GCA_023376895.1). Taxonomy (NCBI): domain Eukaryota; kingdom Metazoa; phylum Chordata; class Actinopteri; order Cypriniformes; family Cyprinidae; genus Aspiorhynchus; species Aspiorhynchus laticeps. The sequence continues at coordinate 167,568 of JALXFT010003428.1, forward strand.
GTTGAGGTTTATATGTTTGATTGCACTTACTGGTAATTAGAATAATTTGCACCTCAGGTAAGAACGAGCCTGTGTGATTGTGTGAAGTGTTTAGTTTCTTATTGAGCAATTAGCAGTCCTTTAAGGTTATTGGCTGTGCTGAGCAGAAGCCGGCCTCAGCTGTTTTCACTCTAGTCTCCTAGACTGTATTTATTTGATGTCAGAGCGCTGATGAGGAAGCAAGCAATCTCTCCCACACTCTTACCGGCACTCACACACATTATCAACACATCTCTCTGCACTGGCATCTTCCCCACAGCGTTCAAGCAGGCCCGGGTAACCCCACTGCTCAAAAAACCTACATTAAACACTTCTCTTTTAGAAAACTACAGACCTGTCTCTTTCCTTCCATTCGTTGCAAAAACACTCGAACGAGTTGTCTTCAACCAGCTCTCACTGTTTCTTTCACAGTACAACAAACTGGATGCTAAACAGTCAGGTTTCAGGAGTGGCCATTCAACAGAGACTGCGCTACTCTCAATCACTGAAGCCCTGCGAATCGCAAAGGCCGATTCCAAATCATCAGTCCTCATTCTGCTGGATCTTTCTGCTGCTTTTGACACTGTCAATCATCAGATCCTCCTGTCCACCCTCTCATCGCTGGGCATCACTGGGCATCACTGGGATTCCACTTCGCTGGTTTGAATCCTATCTCACCGGTAGGTCTTTCAGGGTGGCCTGGGGAGGAGGGGAGGTATCCAAAGCACATCAACTGGTCACTGGGGTTCCTCAGGGATCGGTTCATGGACCCCTCCTCTTCTCCACTTACACTACATCACTGGGACCCATCATACAGGCACATGGCTTCTCCTACCATTGCTACGTCGATGACAAACAGCTCTATCTCTCTTTTCAACCAGATGATCCAACGGTAGCTGCACGGATCTCAGGCTGCCTGGCGGACATTTTGTCATGGATGAAAGAACATCACCTACAGCTCAACCTGGCAAAGACTGAGCTTCTTGTCATCCCTGCCACTCCGACTCTACAGCATGACTTCTCGATTCAGTTAGGCACATCAATAATTACCCCATCAACTTCGGTCAGAAATCTTGGTGTAATCTTTGATGACCAGCTGACCTTTAAAGAGCACATTGCAAAGACTGCTCGATCTTGCAGGTTTGCGCTACACAACATCAGAAAAATCAGGCCCTTTCTGACAGAGCATGCTGCACAACTTCTTGTCCAGGCCCTTGTTGTTTCTAGGCTGGACTATTGCAATGCTCTTCTGGCTGGACTTCCATCAAACAAAATCAAACCTCTACAAATGATTCAGAATGCAGCGGCACGACTGGTCTTCAATGAGCCCAAAAGAACCCATGTTACACCTCTCTTCATCTCATTGCACTGGCTACCAGTGGCAGCTCGCATCAAGTTCAAGACACTGATGCTTGCATACAGAACGACCACAGGCTCAGCACCCTCCTACTTCCACTCACTATCACGAATCTACATCCCCTCCAGAAGTCTGAGATCTGCTAGTGAGCGACGCCTTGTGGTACCATCACAGAGAGGCTCAAAATCACTCTCCAGAACATTCTCATTCACCATTCCTGGATGGTGGAATAATCTTCCCACCCCTATCCGGAATGCTGGATCCCTGTCAATCTTCAAGCAACAACTGAAAACTAATTTCTTTCGGCACTACTTGACTTCATCCTAAGCTTGTTCTAAAAAAAAAAAAAAAAAAAAAAAAAAAAAAAAAAAAAAAAAACCTTTCCCTTTATCTTTCTCTCCTTCCCTTGCTAGCTTGTACTTATTTGAACAATGACTGAGACTTGGTGTTATGAGCACTTCCTCTGTCTGATTGTCTCTTCAAGATGAATCGCTTTATGTATTCCCCAATTGTAAGTCGCTTTGGATAAAAGCGTCTGCCAAATTACTAAATGTAAATGTAAATGATAATTTAGGCTCACATTTAACAAAAACCCACCAATTCACTCAACAAATTAGAATACTTCATAAGACCAATAAAAACATTTTTTTTAGTGAATTGTTGGCATTCTGGAAAGTATGTTCATTTACTGTATATTTAGTCAATACTTGGTAGGGGCTCCTTTTGCTTTAATTACTGCCTCAATTTGGCGTGGCATGGAGGTGATCAGTTTGTGGCACTGCTGAGGTGGTATGGAAGCCCAGGTTTCTTTGACAGTGGCCTTCAGGTCATCTGCATTGTTGGGTCTGATGTCTCTCATCTTTCTCTTGACAATACCCCATAGATTCTCTATGGGGTTCAGGTCAGGAGAGTTTGCTGGCCAATCAAGCACAGTAACACCATGGTCATTGAACCAGCTTTTGGTACCTTTGGCAGTGTGGGCAGGTGCCAAGTCCTGCTGGAAAATGAAATCAGTATCTCCATAAAGCTTGTCAGCAGAAGGAAGCATGAAGTGCTCTAAAATTTCCTGGTAGATGGCTGCGTTGACTGTGGACTTCAGAAAACACAGTGGACCAACACCAGCAGATGACATGGTAGCCCAAATCATCACTGACTGTGGAAACTTCACACTAGACTTCAAGCAACATGGATTCTGTGCCTCTCCACTCTTCCTCCAGACTCTGGGACCTTGATTTACAAAAGAAATGCAAAATTTACTTTCATCTGAAAAGAGGACTTTGGACCACTGAGTTCTTTTTCTCCACAGCCCAGGTAAGATGCTTCTGACGTTGTCTCTGGTTCAGAAGTGGCTTGGTAGCCCTTTTCTTGTTGCACTGACTCCAGCTTCAGTCCACTCCTTGTGAAGCTCTCCCAGGTGTTTGAATCAGCTTTGCTTGACTGTATTCTCAAGCTTGCGCTCATCCCTGTTGCTTGTGCACCTTTTCCTACCCAAATTCTTCCTTCCAGTCAACTTTGCATTTAATATGCTTTGATACAGCACTCTGTAAACGGACACACCTTTCAGTAATGACCCTCTGTGACTTACCCTCTTTGTGGAGGGTGTCAATGTTCGTCTTCTGGATCATTGCCAAGTCAGCAGTCTTCCCCATTATTGTGGTTTCAAAGAACAAGAGATACCCAGAATTTATACTGTATGGATGGTCATTTATTGAAACTCAAATATAAATATTCTAATATTTTGAGACACTGATTTTTGACTTTCATGAGCTGTAAGCTCTGATCATCAAAATTAAAACAAAAAAAACTTTTGAAATGTTTTACTTTACATGTAATGAATCTAAAATTTATGAAAGGTTCACTTTTTGAAATAAGTTACAAGAAAAAATGAACTTTTTCACAACATTCTAATTTATTGAGATGCACCTGTACATTAAACCAATTTCAGTGTGGGATTAACTTCTTATATTCACCCAATTACCACTAGAAGAAATTGCTGTCCAAACTGAATTTAAAATGTTGTTACAGCATCGTCATCAATGACTAATATTTGACGTCAATTTGATATCAAGGTGCCTGCTTGGGAATGCCTTGTGTAGAGGGTACAGTTATGTTACACTGGCCATGTCTCTTTTCAAACGTAATACGAGTAGGCCTATTTAAATGTCTTTTTATGGAAGTATTATTTTATGTACCATATCACAATAGACAAATAATATTGTCTCTTCATTTTACTTGCTCCTGCATTTATACCCGTGCTGCAGGGCGGAGTGTGAGATGCATATCTTGCATGCCAATATGCATTGGCTCATTTAATTTACACTCGAAGATGATAGAGCTCTCAGGCGAGATCCCAATTCGTCGGTACATTCCAACGTGATGTTGAACGTAACCAACTGAAAGGAAACTAATATTTGACATCAAATTGATATCAAGGTGCCGCTGTGAAACGCCTCGTGTAGAGGAGACCACTAGCGTCGCCAGGAATCACAATGTGGATGAGCCCAGAGAAAATCAGTTGGGCCTAGCCTAAAATGCATCTGTTATCAAGATAGGCCAACACAACTACACCTGCTTGAATACTCCACCGTTTAATCAGAGCATAAGCCTGTATGTCATCATAAGCAGTGTTAAGAACATAACGATAAGAACAGCATTAGTATGGCAGCCACCCACACACACATGCATCTGACAGACACAACACAACACCATCATCAAATCAGTAGGACAGTAGTAAATGGTGGACAGTATGTAAAATCCATGATTGGTCAAAGTCTGGCTCAGCGGCCACATAAACCACATGAAATAAACAACAGTGAATATAGGCAACTACATAGTAGGTTAAAGTAGATATGAGCAAAAATGTAAAAGTACTACTTATAGCGCCACATATGGTCTGTTTAAGGTGTGTGTGTGTGCATCTGAGTAGTGGGGGAGACTTGGGACCATGCTGCCAAATTTGGTGTTTCTACGACTTAAGGTTTTGGCTGGCCAGGCATTTTAGGGCAGAAAAAGAAGAAGAATCAGTATGAAAAAAATAGGGTTCCATCACCTTCTGTGCTTGAACCCTAATAATTTTATATACAGCACAATTGTGTGAACCAGGTTTCTTTATTTGGGACAGTAGATCTATTGGACATTTTGAGAACATCAGCAAATACTATAGATTTAAATACTATAGATTTGTTCTCTTCTTTTTTTTTTAGACCCTCTACATCTTTTGGATCTCTTGAAAGACAAAACTCTCCACTGCGGTCAGGAATGTCCACTGGTGGTAAAATCTTTTAATAATGAGTGAAATGAATGTCTTTTGAGCTCTGACTAGAACAAAGAATTGAGTACAGATTTGAGTACCAGAGTACAGATCTTCTAGTCTGAATGTAATTGGAATCAAGTCAGATTCATTTATATAGTGCTTTTTATAATGCACATTGTTTCAAAGCAGCTTTACAGAAACATATTGCAGCACTAATGTCTTAAATTTTATAAGCTCCTCATTGAGTGGTTTCATTTAAAGCAACATTTGATCAAATGATGCCCTAATGTATTTGTCTGTGAGAAAGCCCAAGGTGACTATGGCAAGAAGCAAAAGGTGGAGCAATACAGTGTGAACATACAGCATTAATGACAATATCAAGTGTTTTACAAGTCTTTATATCAGTTTAGCTATATTAAATTGATTAAAAAAATTATAGAGAGTGTATAACATGGGGGGATTTTAATCAAACTTTAAAAAGTATTTTTCAATGTCTGTAAGGCCCATATTGTTTGCTGAGGTGCTTAAAGGTAGTGTGTTCATTGTTGGTGCAATTCTTCTAGGTAAAGTCAAATAACAGATGTTTCAGAGTCTCTCATCTCAGGTCTAAACAGAAGAAATGTTTAGACATTCAAATAATAGTTTTGTTGCTTTTAGAAGCCACTGATATACTAGCATACAGTCCTTAATGAAAATGTGTAAGCTGCATATTTAGTAGTGTGTGTGGTATATGTTTGCCTCTAAACTCTAAAAAACCCTCCTCTAAACATAATTGTAACCAGACTGTACTGCAAACTGAAACAGAAACCATATAAAGTGGTTCTTCAATCTGAATTTCTACAGATTTGCAGTCTTGAACATCATTTGTATAATCTTCAAAATGCTGCATCTCATGTCTGGACATCATCTACTGGAGAAATTATTAAAAAAATGATTAAAGAACGATTAAAAAAATTATAAAAGTCTTTAATGTGATTTTTTTTTTTCCTTTTAGGCTTTCCCACCCAAACCACAGTCATTAGTCATGGTATGAAATCTCGTTATTATAAATGTTTGCTAGCTCTCTGTGAAGTTTGTCATTCAGGAAATTGATGATTATTATGAATTCTCTAACAGGTATTAAAAGAAAACGTGATGAGTCTCCAGATATCACTGCACAGTCACTGATGACTACAGGCAAGTCAATTCTGACACTAATTGTAAAAAATTAAGTAAAAATTAGGGATGCACGATATGAAAAATTTGAACCGATACGATAACCGATAATTAAGTCCTTCTCATGGCCGCTTCCGATACCGATACCGATAAATTCATATTTTTATATTATATATATAATTATTATATTTATAATTATATTATAATTTTCAAATAATCTGCAGTTTGTGCACCCAGGAGAATACAAAATCTTTAAGATGCACAGATGAAACTAATATTTTAGTAGCTCTGGCATAACTATAATAGCAAACATCAGTCCTGACTCTTCAAATGTTTTAATTTTTTTTGTGTAAGGCACCACAATACTTAGTAACAGAAATGGTTTAACAGAACTATGGTTTATCTGCTTTGCAAAGAGCTTGATTGACAGGCGATCTAACCAATCAGAACACAGAGATTATGCGCCGCCGCTGCTATCCGCCATCTTGCTCGACAGTTACGGCCTGTCTCCATAGAAATCCATGTTAAAACGGGGTAAAAAAGATTGACTGAATTAAAACTTTTTCAATAACTCAATATAAAAATGTGCTGAGGGTTAAGCTGTGCTGTTGATGGCTGCCACGGTAACGGTAACCTACTCCAACCCTAAACCTACCCCTTACAGTAATGTAGATGCATTAAATATTGTTGTTCAGCATGAGAAAAAGGACGAAATATTGATGTGCGCATGCGCAGTAAGCCCCGGTAGGAAAATCTGATGGGTAGGATAAAATGTCAGGACACCAGCGCTGTACACATGGCTTGCAGCGCTAAAGTTAAATGCCGAGTGTGAAATAATAAGATAATATGTTAATGTGTGCTCTTATCATTCTGTGGACAAAATCCCGTGAACTTAGCCCCGATCGGGAGCTTTATATGCACATGTGCTCTCATCTGTTTAAAATGCAGCTATAACCTCGGATCTGTTCATGTCATCTTCCACTCATTAAACTATGACAGATACTTTACTGCAAAAAGACCATCACTGCAACACTGTAAAGTGATGAAACTACAGCGCTATGTGCTTTTTAAAACCATTTTCATAGGTTTCACGTTATATTGTCGGCTTGGAAAATATGTAAATACGCATGCCCAGTAGCTGCAGCTGTATCCCTTCTAGCCTTAACCACAAATCAGACAGAAGAGCACATTAACTTCTGTGGATTTAAACTTGAAAAATGGCGTGTTCCGCAGTTGAAATAAAACACTTTCTGATGTTTATTCATGTTCATTTCGTGCTTTAGGTAAATATGAAAAGACGATCGGTTCACGTGTTTGAACTGAGGCAATACAGTGATCTGTCACGACACATTAAAGAGCCACAAAACGGTATTTAATGTTTTAATTTCTTTAAAAATGACAGTTTAAAAGCTGAGGGTCCTGAGACCTTGTTTCATACCAGAAGTAACCTGCTCTGTCTTCTCTGTCGGTGTTTTGTCAGTTTCCTCTTTGCTCTGCGATGTATTTTTCACTGCGTGAGAACATGTGTAACTGCTAGTGTGAGAGCGCATTGTATGTCGGGCATAGCAACACTAACTAAGGGTGGGCGGGTTTTGCGAACGGTCAACTCATTAACAACAAATGTATATTCAAGTATTTCATGCATAAAGAAATTAATCTATTCAACATTTTTAGTGCATGAGGATGAGGAAGTTATATAGGGACTTTAAGCAACAGCTGCGAATGCAGTCAAAGCAGCTGTTCTCCTGTAGTAGACGGTTACAGTAGAACGCCACGAAGTAGCAGTTGAAGTCGTGAACGTGCAATATGACGTTGGAATACCATTGCCGTTCCAACAGTGGAGGCTGCTTAAAGTCCCTTAATACAGCTTCGCCGCGATGACCTTTCAAGTGAGATATAAGATTTGTTGTGTTAAAACTTGATGCCTTTTTTCCTCCTCTCAGAATCCTTGCTGAACATACGTTGCAAATAGCAATCCTCCTCTGTCACCGCGAAAAACTTCCAGACAGGCGAAGACATGTCCACAGATGATGACGTAATGAGCGCGACACAAGCTGAGAGTCAATTGCGCTCGGAAAGCGGATGAATCTCAGATAAATCAGACTGACTGATTGATTTACCAGCAAGCTACTTTATCGGATCTAGTTAACGGATTTCATTCATTTATCGGAGCAATAAAAATTACGTCATTTTCACCCATATCGGTCGATAATTTATCTGTCCGATAAATATCGTGCATCCCTAGTAAAAATACATTGTTCAGACTATGGGAAATGGCATTAAGTTCATTCAAAATTAACAAGTGCCTTTTATAACAAGCATTTTATCCACACCTTTAAATAAATAAATAAATCTAAAGTATGTTTTAAGCTCATAGTTCTTTAGTTTAGTTTTTCACCATTGTACCATTTAGGCACATAACCCTATGTTTCTCCAGGGTAAATGTCACTGTTTTATATATATATATATATATATATATATATGAAGAGTTTGGTTCCAAATCGCGATAAACGCCATTTAAAAATGGAGTTTCCACCAAAATCTGTATTGTATCTGGTAGGTATTGAAAAGTCAATTTAAAATTTTCCGCAAAATGCGATATCCGCCGTGTTATTCTGTCATGTTTTCTCCCTATCTTTCCAAACCGCGACAAATGCCAGTCTCCCTTCTCTGCAGAATGCGATAAATCCACTCAACCAATCACAGCGCACCATTCCACGCACTGTAGACAGTAATAGCGATGCTTTGAATATACCTGGCATCCTAGTTTTCCTCATCTACTTTGTACTTTGTGATCAACAAACAAACAAAAAAATTAGGTCTGAACGATAAATCGCATGTGATTGTCATGCGCATCTCGTCAGTAAAGGCTGTTTTGTGATTAACGTTAGTAGTTAATCTCCATCATGTGCTTTTCAGATGGAGCTGCATTTAATACACAGAGCCGTAGATCATTGACAAGCTACACAATATCGCATTCATAATCGCAGATGAATCGCATTCGATTATGAACGCGATATTGCGTAGCTTGTCAGTGTAAGTGTTTTTTTGGTAACACTTTATTATAGAGTATCTTAACTAGTTGCTTATTAGCATGCATATTACTAGAATATTAGCCATTTATTAGTACTAATTAAGCACATATTAATGCCTTATTCTACATCCCTAATCCTACCCAATACCTAAACTTAACAACTACCTTACTAACTATTAATAAGCAGCAAATTAGGAATTTATTGAGGGAAACGTCGTAGTTAATAGTGAATAAGTGTTCCCTATTCTAACGTGTTACCAGTTTTTCTTCATGATATATTCAATTAAAGTTCCAAGTTATATATTTTCTTCCAAGCAGAGGTCCGGACAAAAAAATTAATTAAAAAAAAAGAAAATTTTTACATGTTTTTTATTTATACATTTAGATACATGCCATGTGACAGAAAAAAAATACTTTTCTGGGTTTTCCTCCTAAAATCTATATACTATTTTAATATTTTACTTAAAAGCATTATCTACTAAAAACAATGTAGCTACAATAATCAAATCATTCTCATCTTGAGCAGAAAAGAAAGTTAACTAGCAGTTTCAAAGTTTAAGTTCTATCCTAGCCATCTAACAACAATTTTCCCAATTATAATTACATGATTCTTTTGAAATGTTCTTAGCCTACAGATAAATAATGCTAAATGTACAACCCCAAATCAGAAAAAGTTTTGGACAGTATGGAAAACGCAAATAAAAAAAGAAAGTAGTGATTTCTAAATGACTTGTACTTTGACTTGTATTTCATCGCAGACAATATGAACACAAAATATTTCATGTTTTGTCTGGTCAACCTCATGTCATTTGTAAATATACATCCTTTCCTGTCATTCAGACCTGCAACACATTCCAAAAAAAGTTGGGACAGGAGCAATTTAGGGCTAGTAATGAGGTAAATTGGTTAAATAATGATGTGATTTGAAACAGTTGATGTCAACAGGTGATTGTAATTATGATTTGGTACAAAAGCAGCATCCAAGAAAGGTCTAGTCCTTTAGGAGCAAAGATGGGCCGAGGATCGCCAGTTTGCCAACAAATACGTGAGAAAATTATTGAAATGTTTAAAATCAATGTTCCTCAAAGAAAGATAGGAAGAGATTTGGATATTTCACCTTCAACAGTGCATAACATAATTAAAAGATTCAAGGAATCTGGAGGAATTTCAGTGCGTAAAGGACAAGGGCGCAAGCCTAAGCTGAACAACCGTGATCTCCGATCCCTCAGGTGGCACTGCATCAAGAATCGTCATTCATCTATAAGCGATATCACCACATGGGCTCAGGACTACTTTGGCAAACCTTTGTCAAGTACCACAATACGTAGTTACATCCACAAATGCCAGATTTAATTTTTTAAAATGCTAAATGTAGATCAGAAACGTCTTGTCACATCTGGTTTGACCAGTCAGAGTCATAGGTTATAGATAGGCAAGGCAAGGCAAGTTTATTTATATAGCACATTTCATACACAGTGGTAATTCAAAGTGCTTTACATAAAAGAAAGTGAAATAGTCATTCACAGCAATAAAAACAAGGAATTAAAAATAATAAAAACAAGGAATTTTTAAAAGTTATAGAAATTGATTTAAAATGAAATTTAAAACAGTTAAATAGAATATGATTATACATAAAATACAGTGCAGTCAGTTCGGACGTAGCACAGTGTTCATTCAACAAATGCACAGCTAAACAGGTGAGTTTTCAGTCTGGATTTAAATGTGGCTAATGTTTTAGCACATCTGATCTCTTCTGGAAGCTGGTTCCAACTGCGGGCGGCATAATAGCTTAAAGCGGACTCCCCTTGTTTTGTGTGAACCCTTGGTATTTCTAACTGACTCGATCCTAATGATCTGAGTGGTCTGTTAGGTTTATATTCAGTGAGCATATCTGCAATGTATTTAGGTCCTAGGTCATTGAGTGACTTATAAACGAGTAAAAGTACTTTAAAATCAATCCTAAATGTAACTGGAAGCCAGTGTAAGGACCTGAGGACTGGTGTGATATGCTCAGATTTTCTGGTTCTAGTCAGAATCCTGGCAGCAGCGTTCTGGATGAGCTGCAGCTGTCTAATGGTCTTCTTTGGAAGGCCGGTGAGGAGACCATTACAATAATCCACCCTGCTGGTGATAAAGGCATGAACAAGTTTCTCCAAGTCGTGACTGGAAACAAAACATCTAATTCTTGCAATGTTTTTGAGATGATAGTATGCTGATTTAGTTACTGCTTTGACACGACTACTAAAACTAAGGTCAGTCTCCAGAATCACCCCAAGATTTCTGACTTGATTTTTAGTTGTTTGACCCCTAGAGTCAAGGTATGCATTCACCTTGAGAATAGATAGTAGAATAGATAGATAAATAGATAGAAAGAAAAATAACTATATTTGCAGCATTGTTTTTTTCTGCTGTGTTTTAGTGAAAGTAATCTATAATTTTGCTGCTCAACGTGTTTCTGTTGTTGTTAAAATAACCGCTTCATCCGCGCCGGCGCACGCCGAGGATAGAAAGAGAAAGCGCACGGAGCTGGAAGGGCTTGAATAAAGCGCGTTTGGCTTTACATAAATACTAGAGGATATAGCGCTGAAAGATATTTGCCATAAACGACCCTGAGTGCTTGTTATGTGATCCGCTCTGCTGTTTTGATGCGCTGCTCACTTAAAATGGTGCTGCTGTTACGGCTCGCGGTCCGGATGGACGCTGGGGTGCGGATGCGGTCTGCCTTTTGAAAACCAGTTATATAAGTATTTAAGGATAAAAGACTCGAGTTGCTTTTAAAATATTCACGAGTCCTTTTCCTCGAGTCAAGTCAAGTCTGGAGTCATTTCAGGTCGAGTCTGAGTCAAGTCTAAAGTCTATAAAAATGCGACTCGAGTGTAACTCGAGTCCTAGTCACTAAGGCTGCATTTACACTGCAGGTCTTGATGACCAATTCCGATTTTGTGACTACATCCGATTTTTTTGGATGACGTGCTTACATTTCTTTTAAAAGTGGCCAGTATCCTATGTGTGCATTTTACACTGCACTTGGTGAAACAAGACAAAAATAGCATATATGACATCACAAGTCAATTTGAATAATACATTGAGTTTAATTTCTTCATGGAATTCATATAGAAATGTTTTCAATGCAATACTTACATCTATACATCAAAATAATTATATAGTACAAATTCTTCAGGACAGTGATGTAGGCTACGCAGCTCCACTGAAAGCTTGCGAATAATAGGTGGTTGTTATTGTTAAGCATGTCACATCGTCTGTGTTTTTTTAGTAATTAAATCCAAATGCGTTCATCAGTGATTGTATATCAAAGGCACATGTTTGTGTGCATTTTATTTTGTGGTTTGAATGGAAGGAACGGGACTGAAGCGCTCGTCTGTGCACGAGCCATCGTCACTGACAACAGCAGCAACGAGCACTCAGCGTGATTTCAGAAGCAACACATTTCAGCGTCAGATCACCTTTTATTTAACACAAACAAACAAAATTAATACTCTGCTACTCAAATAGAGATGTTTCATTTGTTAGAGGTATGTGTACCGCACATGTTTTTAAAAAACTCACTTTTCAATGACGTAGTAGTCGCATCTACAGGGGAATATCCGATCTGACTGCTTACATGGCAGGCACAAATGCACGTATCCGATTCATATCTGATTTATTTCCACATATGAATGAGGCCTGAAACCAATCGGAGAATATCGGAATCCATGTGATTTTTTCCTGCTTACACGGTCGTGGGCCATACCGATCTGTGCCACATGGGAGGAAAAAATAAGAATTGGGTCACTTCAACCATGCAGTGTAAATGCGGCCTAACTCGAGTGCCCATTTCTGCAACAGACTCTTGTTTTTTCAAATTCATTGCCATAGTAGTTAAGTTAGATAGTAGAAGTGTGATCAATGGAATACAGCTGACCAGGGGCGGACTTACCCATTAGGCAAAGGTAGGCGACTGCCTTGGGCCCCCAAAAGCCAAGGGCCCCCTAAAATGCTTTTCATATACGAGATGCGCATTAAGCGCGGACACGCGAACGGTTGCTGTTTACACTGTTTATTACCACGACAACCGTCTGCGTGTCTGAGTTGAACGTGCTTCTTGTGTATCTTGCTTGTAGCAAGTGAAAATATTATGCATCTGACGTTGATTGCCACGCGAGCGCGAGGTCTCTCTTTCCCAGCGTGCGCACACACCTCTCTCTCTCTCTCTGTGCGTTCAGCGAGCATGTTTTTTCAGTTAAAACACAGATATGTTGTAATTATAAGTATAGCCGAGATCACAGCACAGCTATTGTCTTTGTCTTATGTGTAGCCTATTTGATTTTATCATACGACGGCTCGATTATCAGGATTTTTGTGCAGATTAACATATTGGAAGGGAGAGCTGGTGTCTTAATGGGTCGTGTTTCAGTCACTATTTCATATTCATCCTGTTGTCTGACAACAGAAACAGAAAAAAATATACCAATGAAAACAGTTTTATTAAGAATTTAGCTGCATCAAAATACAGTATGTGGCACAGAGCAGCAAACAAATGTAATAATAAATAATAAATGTAAATTTTGCATGTTCAGAAGAAGAGCTGCCCTGTCATGAAAATATAAACAGGTTGGTGTCAGTAAATTGCTCAGTGCAAAGAAAGAGAAGTAATAGGAACATGGTATTTCTATGTTCTTTTTTTCATGTGTCTAATAGACATGAACAAGTTCTTTGAAAAACATCTATGACATATGAAACATGTCTAGTCTTCATGCTCTATGTATGTTAACTATGGTTTCACTAATAATACACATATATTGCATAAAACATCCATATTTGTCCATGCCCATGTTGATTAGAGTATTAAAAACTTGAAAAGTATTAATTTAAAGTACATTTAGAACAGATACAAATTTAAATTAAAATTTTACCTGATAAAGTACAGACTATATAATGAATGTGCATTTTCAATAATCCAGTCTGCAGTTTTTGTTCAGACCAATGCGAAAATCCACCCACATAAACCCGTTTTAAATAATATAATAATTTATACTTCTGACTCAGCCCTTTTCTTAAAAAAAATGGTTTAAAGGTTCAATTGTGAGGTTTATCATTTTATAATTTATTTTGTTTTTTGTTAAAACTTGTATCTCAACGGTAAATCAATTGCAATTTCCTGGTCTACAACATGAAAGAATAAAAGTGTCTGCTAAATGAATAAATGTAAATGAAAGAATCCCATTAAAACATAGAAACATTGGACACAACTATGGGGCACCATTGTGCAGCAGCAAGCATCACAACAAAAAAGAAACTTCAAGGTTGATCTAGGTAAATTTGTGCAAATGTATAGGGCCCCATTCCTATATTTGCCTGGGGCCCCCAATTCACTAAATCCACCCCTGCAGCTGACCACCATCAGTGGATATTTTTCTGATCCCCTTTTTTTTCTATAACATGCATGTACACTTATGTTTATAGTTATGTTTAAAGTAGGATGCATGTGTTGACTGCAGATGCTAGTAAGATGGTACACTGTCAGAAATAAATGTGCAAAATTTGTACCTTTACCTTGGCAGTACCCTTAGAAGGACATCTTCTGTACCTTATTTACCCGCCAAAAAGTTCAAAGTAGTACTTTTAGGCACATATTGCAACTCTAATATACGACCTCTTAGGGGCAAAAAAAAAGTACAAAGATGTCTTTTTAAGGGTATTGCCCGAGTGATAAGCAATTGTACCCTTAAAGGTACAAATTTTGCCCATTTTTTCTGACAGTGTAAATGGCAGGGGTAGACATTAATAATTCCTTTTATAATTTTTTTTTTCCTTTTTTGCTTTTCACGGAACACAGATATGGAGATTAGAAACAAAGCAAAGCAGATCATTGAAGGAGTTATGGTCCAAATTCAGGCCATAAAGAACACAGACCACACAGTAAATGCATTAAAAACTGGCATTGTGTAAGTGTTTAAAATTATTTTACATTTCATTTGCATTTAATTTTGAAAACAGTGTCAATAACATCCACTCATTCCTTTATACACAGAGACGCGGTTTCAAAGCTAAATAAAATTGATAAAGACAACATAAAGAAGGCAACCATAGGGATTTTTGGAAGAACGGGAGTAGGAAAAAGCTCTCTAATAAATGCAGTCCTAGGAGAAAAATATTTACTGCCTTCCAGTTATATGTCTGCATGCACATCTGTGATTACACAGGTGGAAGCAAATCTGAGCGACTCCAACTACACAGCAGAGATTGAATTCATTTCTAAAGAGGTTTGCTCAAAAAATATACCATGATTTTCATTAAAAAATAATAATTAAGAGTAAGAAACAGAACATTTAACAAAACCTACTTAAAGGATGTATCGTTCTGCTCATAAGTTTAGATACCCCTCGCAGTATCTGCATGTTATGTGCTATATGGTATGCTGTGTTATTTTGCAGGAATGGGAAAATGAGATTGTTTCATTAGAAAAAAACGAGGATAGGGACAACCTTATAACAGAAAGTATTGAAGAACAGATCATTGCACTGTATGGAGCTGATGCAGGGAAGAAAACTTTGGAAGAGCTCAAGAAAGAGGACAAATATATTGAAATTAACAATTTTTTGTCTACTGGGAAGATGACCATCTCGAACCAGAATGTAAGTTACATGGTGTTTTTGTTATAGTTAAATTAGATAAGAATGATCTAATTGTAAATTGCAGATGTATTCTGAATGTTGCTGAAAGTCAGCCTTTTAAAATCAGATTTTTTAAAATCCTTTTTTCCCCAAAAGTTGTCTGATATTACCTGTGAAGTTGCTCAATACATAAAAAACAATGAGTCAAATCCTGGTGGCTGGTATTGGCCGCTTGTGAAGAGTGTAACAATCAAGACTCCTAACTGTCGTGAACTCCTGGAGCACATTGTCCTTGTTGATATTCCTGGTACTGGAGACTGCAACAAGATCAGAGATGACCTCTGGAGATCTGTAAACAATTCTCTTTTAAGTACTCGTAAATGTGTGTTAAACATAAAATATATTACAAAACCACCGGTATATCATCTTATATTTTACTCTGCTTTTGTATTTGCTCTCACTTAGAAACTAAAGCACTGTTCATCTGTGTGGATTGTAAGTGACATTAACCGAGCAGTCTCAGACAAAGACCCCTGGGAAATATTAGAGCACTGCATTCAAGACTTGGGAGGAGGAGGAGAATGCAAACACATAAACTTCATCTGTACCAAGACCGATCACATGAATCCAAGGGGATATCTTGTGTTAGAATAAGACTTTTTTTGTCATTAAATTATATATTTTGCAACATTAACGTAAACATGTTTAAAAATAATTATTTTTATTTTGTTTTTCTTTAGAAATGAACAACTTGATGAACAAATGACTGGACCAAAGGTTTGCTATATTTTTCTGCATTATTCAGTTGAATGCTGTACTGTTCAACATTCAAGTCATTAAGACTTTATTTTAAATGTCTGAAAGTTTGACTTTCTTTTGACTGTTGTCTTATGATGTAACATTTGGCTGCCCTTGAAAAATGCATTTTAATCAAGAACATACTATTTTTTCTAAAACTTGATAAATTTTATCCACCAAAGAAAAGGCTGAAAATGCATTGTATGTTTTATGTTTTGTATCATTAGTAATGTGATGACTCACATGAAAGTGATGTTCTTTTTAATTGTTTTATCCTGAATCAAATATCACTTTCATTTCACACAGATACTTCATCTAACTTTGACAATATCTCTTGTGTTGATTGTCTTTCAGGATCTGAAAACAAAATGCATACTTCATAGAAACAACCGTGCAAAGGAAGCAGTGAAAAGAAAATTAAAAAATGCTGGAAACAGGGTATTATTATTGAAGAATTTTATTATATACAATTGAATATTTGATAGCTAAGAAAATCAACAAGACTAGTGATAGACTGGTAAGAGCAGTCAAAAACAAAACCCCCAGAATATGTTAATACTAAACATCACCTTGTTTTCCAGTAAAAGCATCTTCAAAATACATGTACACTGTAAAAAAAAAAGTTGAGCAAACTTAAAAGTTAAAGGCAACCAGCTTCAGCAGATTTTTGGGTTCTCAACTTGTTGTTTTAGGTGTATACAACAAAAAGTTGAGAACTCAAATCTCCTAAAAATAAGTTGAGAAAACTAAAAAAATCTGCTGAAGCTGGTTGCCTTAAACTTTTAAGTTTGCTCAACTTTTTTTTTTTTTTTTTAACAATGTATATATATATATATATATATATATATATATATATATATATATATATTATTTTTTTTTTTTTTTTTTATTATATACATATACATATAAAGGGGAATGTAAACATATACAGTTTATTTTTACTGGAAAACAAGATAACATAACTACAAAAAATATCTGGTGTTATGTGTGTCATTCAAATTTTGATGGAGCACTATATTTTTGAATGTGTGTTTGGTGTCATGGAAGTTTAAGGTTTGTACAAATTTTATTAGTTTTAGTTTCTAGATATGTGTTTATAATTTTGAGAAATTAATTAATTAATCAGACTGATTGATTCATTTTGTTATTTAGGATTCAAAAGAGAGATTCATCACTGATGTTTTTACTGTAAGTTCTGAAGCATTCCTGGATCCAGAAAATCCAGTTCTGGAAGCTACAGAAACCGGTATTGTCTGAGGAAAAATAAAACTTTGTTTTGTCATTACTTGGAAATTGGTTTATTAATGAAATAATTTAATATATTTGAAAATGGTCTGTAGAGATTCCAAAACTGAGGGATGTTCTGAAGAATCTTAATAAGAACATCGACAGAAAACTGACCAGAGATTATGTCAATGAAGCAAAAGGGGTTTTGTCTTTGATCCAAGGTGTCCAACTGGATGCAGATGAAAAAATGGTATGAGTGAGAATTGCTGAAGTTTTAAATGCAAATGTTTTTTTTGTTTTTTTTTCTGTAATTCACTGCTATTATATTTTTGTGTTTTAATAAGACAAAAGCCAAAGTCCACAGAGATCTGGAGATAAACCTAGATAGGGCACTGAAAGAGTTGGCATGTCAGTTTGACTCGTGTTATAAGATTCTGGAAGAATGTCTCTCAGCTGGAGTAGAAGAATCAGTGAGCTCATGTGTTAAGACCACACAAGACATGATCAAATCTGTAAGTGTGTATCAGTTGTTGTGAAAGCTGCATATTCAATATTTTGCTGGGCTTCCTAACAGCAGTTTGTTTTTTTGCTTTCAGGTTCGACCAAAAGATAACAGAGGTTTTCATAAAATTTATCGTGCGATGTGTGAGAGAAAAGGATATTACTGGCCAAAAGACTGGGATGCACCTTTAGAGTTAAACACATGTTTGAGCAAGCACATGTATGACAACCTCGATGAGGAGTTTGAAGTGATATTTCCGTAAGTTTTACACATAATCCCATATGCAGGCTCCCCTCAGTTAGTTCAGAAATGTTATCAAAGCAATTTACCAATGCTGATATTTAGTTCAGCCATATAGTAGAATTATTTACTGGGACAAGCCCAAAATGGCAAAATATAAAGTTTTTTATTTAGATTTTAGCAACTAAAGTAACTTAAGATAAGTGTTCATGTCTAAAAGCCTGAGCTGCTGCTGCCCCCCCCCCCCCCAATATTTAATCACTACAGTGGCATTTGTTTAATAGGACTTATTTTCACAGTTCAGTAATAGTTGAATGTCAGTCAATAAACCAAAGTGAGACACCTTCATGATGTTCATTTAAATGATTTAAAAGCAGAAAACGTAAGCTAATCTGCTACATCAAGCTTTTAATTCAACAATGCGCAAACGAATGAGACTGAGCTTTATTGCCAGGTATGTTTACACATATGAGGAATTTGTTATAGTGACAGAAGCTCCACAGTGCAACAAAATGACAGCAACAGGACAGGACACAGATAATAAAATAAAAATATACAAATAGGCAATGTACAAAATAGCAAAAACACGATATATAATATACAACCCCAAATCAGAAAAAGTTGGGACAGTATGGAAAACGCAAATAAAAAAAGAAAGTAGTGATTTCTAAATTTACTTTGACTTGTATTTCATTGCAGACAATATGAACACAAAATATTTCATGTTTTGTCTGGTCAACTTCATGTCATTTGTAAATATACATCCTTTCCTGTCATTCAGACCTGCAACACATTCCAAAAAAAGTTGGGACAGTAAAGCATTTACCACTTTGTAATGTTGCCATTCCTTTTCACAACACTTAAAAGACGTTTAGGGACTGAAGACACCAAGTGATGAAGTGTTTCAGGTGTAATTTTGTCCCATTCTTCCTGCAAACAAGTCTTAAGGTGTGCAACAGTACGGGGTCTTCGTTGTCGCATTTTGCGCTTCAAAATGTGCCACACATTCTCTATTGGAGACAGGTCGGGACTGCAGGCAGGCCAGTCAAGTACCCGTACCCTCTTCCTCCGCAGCCAGGACTTTGTAATGTGTGCAGAATGTGGTTTTGCATTGTCTTGTTGAAATATGCATGGACGTCCCTGGAAAAGATGTCTTCTTGAAGGCAGCATATTGTGCTCCAAAATCTCTATGTACTTTTCAGCATTAATGGTGCCATCACAGAAGTGCAAGTTACCTTTGCCAAGGGCACTGACACAACCCCATACCATGACAGACCCTGGCTTTTGGACTTGTTGCTGGTAACAGTCTGGATGATCCTTTTCTTCTTTGGTCCGGAGCACACGGCGTCCATTCCTCCCAAAAAATACTTGAAATACTGATTCATCTGACCACAGTACACGTTTCCACTGTGTGATGGTCCATCCCAGATGCCTCCGAGCCCAGAGAAGTCGACGGCGCTTCTGGACACTGTTAACATAGGGCTTCCTTTTGGCACAGTACAGTTTTAACTGGCATTTGTGGATGTAACTACGTATTGTGGTACTTATCAAAGGTTTTGTCACAAATCCTGGCCATGAACTTTGGTTCATTCACCACTAGAGGTCACTCACCCATCACATGGACTTTCACACCACACAGTTACAGATCACTCATAGACTGCATTTCCCATCATCCACTGCACCAACACAGCTGTTCACACTGATCACGCTTGCACCTGTCCACCATCTCACAATCACCATCACCCAATCACACACACACACACACACTACATAAGCCCTGGACTTTCTCCTACTCACTGCCGAGTATTGTTTAGCCTAGCTACCTTTCAAAGCGTTTCCCAGTATTCCCAGTTAGATTTCCTGTGTTCTGATTCCTGCCCGTGCTCCTGGATTATTCTCTCTGCCTAGCCCTCTGGATAAAGTTCGCCGATCGCCGACCCACGCTGTTCTAAGGATTACTCTTGTGTCTTGCCTATGCCATACCTGTTTGCTGTCTTCTGACCTTGCCTGAATTTGACCATGTTTTGTAATAAAAAGCTTGCAAATGGATCCGCTTGCTTCACGTCTTGTTCGCCTCGTCACAGAATACTTGGCCCACTAGGATCCAGCAGCTTCTCAGACGGTCATTCAGCAGGTATGGACACGACAAGAATACTGTTTGCCCTTAAACAAGGTCCTCGATCACTGGAGCAACATATCAGAGAGTTTTTAGCCATCGCCAACTATTCAGATTTGCCGGACATTACTCTGATTGAGATTTTTTGCGATGGCATTCATCAACCACTGAGATCGGAGTTTAGACGCGAGGGTACGCGTGCTTCACTCGCTCAGTTTTTGGACTATGCCTTACTGACTGTTGGTTCAACGTTCACTGTGGGAGTCGCGGAGGAACGAGACACCGCACCCAATTGTGTGAACACAGCCACGCTAGAGCACGCTCACAAAATGGCGGCCACAACAACACCCCGTAGCGTCATTGCTGCCAGTCACAAACCAAGTCAAGTCCCAGCTGATGTTAAAGAGCCAAGTCAAGTCCCAGCTGATGTTAAAGAGCCAAGTCAGGTCCCAGCTGATGTTAAAGAGCCAAGTCAAGTCCCAGCTGATGTTAAAGAGCCAAGTCAAGTCCCAGCTGATGTTAAAGAGCCAAGTCAAGTCCCAGCTGATGTTAAAGAGCCAAGTCAAGTCCCAGCTGATGTTAAAGAGCCAAGTCAAGTCCCAGCTGATGTTAACGAGTCAAGCCAAGCCACAGTTGATCTTCGTGAGTCAAGCCAAGTCACAAGCGATCTTCGTGAGTCAAGCCAAGCCACAGTTGATCGTCACGAGTCAAGCCAAGCCACAGTTGCTCGTCACGAGTCAAGCCAAGCCACAGTTGATCATCATGAATCAACCCTTCTCTCAGCTCATCAGCCAGAACCACAACACGCCGCAGTTCATCAGCCAGAGCCACAACACGTCTCAGCTCTCCAGGCAGAGCCACACCACATCACAGCCGATCAGCCAGAGTCAGACCACGTCACAGCTGACCAGCCAGAGTCAGACCACGTCACAGCTGACCAGCCAGAGTCAGACCACGTCACAGCTGACCAACCAGAGTCTCTTCACGTCTCCGCTGAACAGCCAGAGCCACACCAAGCCACTGTTGATCATCATGAGCTCACCCAACTCACAGCTCTTCAGCCAGAATCACTCCGCCTCATGGCTCATCAGCCAGCATCACCCAACATCAAAGCTTTTCAGTCCAAGCCTCGCCACGGCACAGCGGAACTGCCAGGGTCTGTCACACCCAGAGATATATGGTCAGTCCCTCAAGTTCCCGGTCTGATATCCAGCGTGAGGGATGCACCACTGGTGTCAGTACGAACAGCTGGTATCCCTAAACCAGTCCCTATTCCCTTGATTCCCTATGTTCCAGAACTGATTTCCCCGTCTGACGCACTTCCCCTGATGGGGATCGCCTTTTGGTGTGTTTGGGCTGCGTACACCACCACTGAACTGCCCGAGGTGGCGAGGTCCACTCTAATGTCTCCAGAGGTGGCGGCTGATGCTGCAGAACCTCAGGGGGTAGTAGCACTCACTGCAGCTTCTTCAGAGGTGGCGGCACATGCTGCAGAACCTTCCCAAGCGGTGGTGCTCGCCTCAGCCCCTTGTAAGGTGGTGGCGCCCAGCAATGTACTCTCAGCCTGTCATGTTACATTCAAAGAGACTGTCACTGAACTCCACCTGCCTCCTGATGTTACCACCGTAGAACCTCCAGAGGTGGCGGCGTTAGCTGCAGAACCTCCAGAGGTGTCAGTGGTATCCTCCTCTGAATCCGTGTCCTGTCCAGTCACGGCTATGGAGGCCGTCTGTGAACTCTCACCCTGTCCTGTCGCGGCTATGGAGGCTGTCTGTGAGCTCTCGCCCTGTCCTGTCATGGCTAGGAAGGCCGTCTGTGAACTCTCACCCTGTCTTGTCACGGCTATGGAGGCCGTCTGTGAGCTCTCGCCCTGTCCTGTCACGGCTAGGAAGGCCGTCTGTGAACTCTCACCCTGTCCTGTCACGGCTATGGAGGCCGTCTGTGAGCTCTCGCCCTGTCCTGTCACGGCTAGGAAGGCCGTCTGTGAACTCTCGCCCTGTCCTGTCACGGCTAGGAAGGCCGTCTGTGAACTCTCGCCCTGTCCTATCACGGCTAAGGAGGCTGTCTATGAACTCTCGCCCTGTCCTGTCACGGCTAAGGAGGCCGTCTATGAACTCTCGCTCTGTCCTGTCAAGGCTATGAAAGCCATCTGCAATCCCCTGTCCTGCCAAGTCACGGCTATGGAGGCCGCCTGTGATTCCCCGTCCTACCCTGTCATGGCTACGAAAACCGCCGAGGATTTCCTGTCAAGCCTTGCCATGGCCCCTGACACCAGGAAGGCTCTCCCTGTGTTGTCTGTCTCTGTTCTCCCAGTGTTGTCTGTCTCTGCTCTCCCTGTGTTGTTTGTCCTTGTTCTCCTCTGGTTCCAGATTCTGTCAGGGTTACCTGCCCAGTCTGCTTCCCTGCGGTGGTCTCTGGTCCCGTCTGTTCCACCCTGGTGGGCTCTGGTCCCGTCTGCTCCGCCCTGGGGGGCTCTGGTCCCGTCTGCCGTCCGCCCTGGGGGCTCTGGTCCCGTCTGCTCCGCCCTGGTGGGCTCGGTCCGTCTGCTCCGCCCTGGTGGGTCTCCTGTGTGGCTCCGTCTTGTTCGCCCTGGTGTCTGTCTCTGCTCCCCTGGTTGTCCGTCCGCTCCGCCCTGGTGGGCTCCAGTCCCGTCCGCTCCGCCCTGGTGGGCTCCAGGTCCGTCTGCTCTGCCTTGGGGGCTTCAGTCCTGTCTGCTCTGCCCTGGTGGGCTCCAGTTCCGTCTGCTCCGCCCTGGTGGGCTCCAGATCCCTCTGCTCCGCCCTGGTGGGCTCCAGTTCCATCCTCTCCGCCCTGGCTTCCACATGGACCTGGCCTTCCGTCCCTCCCCCTGTTCCGCCTCCGCTCCACCGCCCTCCTAGGATTGTTTAGGAGCGTCTGGAAGCCGCTCCTTGGGGGGGGGGGGGCTATGTCACAAATCCTGGCCATGAACTTTGGTTCATTCACCACTAGAGGTCACTCACCCATCACATGGACTTTCACACCACACAGTTACAGATCACTCATAGACTGCATTTCCCATCATCCACTGCACCAACACAGCTGTTCACACTGATCACGCTTGCACCTGTCCACCATCTCACAATCACCATCACCCAATCACACACATGCACACACACTACATAAGCCCTGGACTTTCTCCTACTCACTGCCGAGTATTGTTTAGCCTAGCTACCTTTCAAAGCGTTTCCCAGTATTCCCAGTTAGATTTCCTGTGTTCTGATTCCTGCCCGTGCTCTTGGATTATTCTCTCTGCCTAGCCCTCTGGATAAAGTTCGCCGATCGCCGACCCATGCTGTTCTAAGGATTACTCTTGATTACCTGTTTGCTGTCTTCTGACCTTGCCTGAATTTGACCATGTTTTGTAATAAAAAGCTTGCAAATGGATCTGCTTGCTTCACGTCTTGTTCGCCTCGTCACAGGTTTGCCAAAGTAGTCCTGAGCCCATGTGGTGATATCGCTTATAGATGAATGACGATTCTTGATGCAGTGCCGCCTGAGGGATCGGAGATCACGGTTGTTCAGCTTAGGCTTGCGCCCTTGTCCTTTACGCACTGAAATTCCTCCAGATTCCTTGAATCTTTTAATTATGTTATGCACTGTTGAAGGTGAAATATCCAAATCTCTTCCTATCTTTCTTTGAGGAACATTGTTTTTAAACATTTCAATAATTTTCTCACGTATTTGTTGGCAAACTGGCGATCCTCGGCCCATCTTTGCTCCTAAAGGACTAGACCTTTCTTGGATGCTGCTTTTGTGCCAAATCATAATTACAATCACCTGTTGACATCAACTGTTTCAAAACATCATTATTTAACCAATTTACCTCATTACTAGCCCTAAATTGCTCCTGTCCCAACTTTTTTTGGAATGTGTTGCAGGTCTGAATGACAGGAAAGGATGTATATTTACAAATGACATGAAGTTGACCAGACAAAACATGAAATATTTTGTGTTCATATTGTCTGCAATGAAATACAAGTCAAAGTAAATTTAGAAATCACTACTTTCTTTTTTTATTTGCGTTTTCCATACTGTCCCAACTTTTTCTGATTTGGGGTTGTATATTTGTATATATATATATATATATATATTAGTAGTTAACATTTGAGGTGGATCAAAAAAGTTAATCAAAGTTGTCCTAAGACAAGAACACATTTTGGTTCAGGTTTTAGGACAACTGTGACGAAAGGTCTTGATCCACTTCAAATGTTGAGTAGTGTATATATATAAATATATTGGGGGGTTGGAGGAAAATATTTTTATGTTTTCTCGCAAAACTTTTGCATTCCCTCGAGAAACTTTGCGTTCTCTTGCAAAGATATTTGTGTTCTCTCACAAAACCAGTTGAGTTCGGACAAACACTTCCTGTTTACTTTACAGCTTGTAACTTAGTGGTCCATACACGTTCACAATGGAGCGGTTCATGGTGTTTTATTTTTAACTTGGACTCACGTTCAAATACAGTAAGCTTTGCTTATAGTTTAAGGCACAGTTTTGTGACATTCTAAAACGTTTAATGTGGCTCAATGTACTATAACAGTGACATTGGAGGCCCAATTCTATATTAATAAATACTATTAATACTAATAACAACTGTAATATTAATAACCTTATTAATATTAATCGAGGTTATTAACCTTATTAATAACCTCGACTGTGGTGGGTCTCATCAGCAACAGAGATGAGACAAACTACAGGAGCGAGGTGAGCCGCCTGGCCGGGTGGTGCAGTGACAACAATCTCTCTCTGAATGTGGAGAAGACGAAGGAGATTGTCGTTGACTTCAGGAGAGTGCACACTCAGCATGCTCCTCTGACCATCAATGGTGCGACCGTGGAGAGAGTGAGCAGCACCAAGTTCCTGGGTGTACACATCACAGAGGACCTCTCCTGGACCAACAACACTGCAGCACTAGCCAAGAAAGCACAACAGCGTCTCTACTTCCTCCGCAAACTCAGAAGAGCCAGAGCCCCGGCCCCCATCATGTGCACCTTCTACAGAGGCACCATCGAGAGCATCCTGACTAGCTGCATCACTGTGTGGTATGGAGCCTGCAACGTGTCCTGCCGCAAGACCCTTCAACGGATAGTGAGAGCAGCTGAGAAGATCGTTGGTGTCTCTCTCCCCTCCCTCCAGGACATCTACAGCAACCGTCTCACCCGCAAAGCCCTCAGCATTGCAGGTGATCCCACCCACCCGACACACAACTTCTTCAGTCTGCTTCCATCAGGGAGGAGACTGCGGAGTCTCCAAGCCAGGACAAACAGACTGAAAGACAGCTTCATCCACCAGGCTGTCAGGAAGCTGAACTCCCTCCCGTCCTTGCCCCCCCTCCCCTCTCTTACCCCACGAATCACTGAACTCGGACCCCCACCACCCACACTCACACTGAGACAAGCACCGGTCACTTGTACAGCATTGGACTGACCTCATTCATTCAACTACCTCTTCTGACAGTCTGAAAAAAAGACTGCTCCATGTCACTTTAAATAGTCTTGATAAGCTCTTTGCACTACACCATTTATATTCTGCACTGTCTGTTTATCTCACTGACTTGCACTATCTGCCATGTGCCTTATGCCACTTTATCCATTTTTTTATATTATTATTTTTATTTTCTTTATTTAATGTTTTATTTTATTTTATTGATTTGTACTTATCTGTATTTTTGCGTTCTACTGTTTGTGTTTAGTGTTATCTGTATGCACCAGGGAGTAAGAGAGTAACGCAATTTCAATTCTCTGTATGTATGTACGGTACATGTGGCAGAATTGACAATAAAGCTGACTTTGACTTTGACTTATTAATATCATCACTATCAGTAAAGCAGATAGCCATGAATGCAACTTTAAGCTTTTTCTCCCCCATAGAAAACCGTTAGGCTTTTGAAAATGCTTAAGGGAGGCTATAATGGACAAAGACTGTATAAAACCAAAATATGGTACACAGTTTATTAAGGGGAGACACTGCAGGCAAAAAAACAGTTTTTTCATGCACCTCTCAAGTTTGAGATTTTGGGCTTTTTGGTTTTTAATAAAGTGTTTTTTCAGACTAGTGGAAAGAAAACATCCTAAAAGACAGTGTTAAGTGT
This sequence comes from Aspiorhynchus laticeps, assembly GCA_023376895.1. Taxonomy (NCBI): domain Eukaryota; kingdom Metazoa; phylum Chordata; class Actinopteri; order Cypriniformes; family Cyprinidae; genus Aspiorhynchus; species Aspiorhynchus laticeps. The sequence continues at coordinate 193,994 of JALXFT010003428.1, forward strand.
TTCTTTTATAGAACTTTATCTATTTGTTTCAATAGATTTCAATTACAATACATATTTTAAAGGCCGTTTTCTCAAACTGAGTTAAATCTCCACTTCAGTAGCACTAACACACACCAAATTTTACATTTTTATGTCTATATCCTGAAGGTTTTTACTGAGGGATTTGTTCTTATATAATTTGCTTGATTATATACAACATTTTGTTCTCACTTTAACTCAGCGTACATACCCTTTTGCTGTCCGTCAATATCTCTAAAGCTCGACCTAAAGGGCAAGAATTCCGTGGTGAAGTATCGTCGATAATGAAAACAATATCTCCAGTTTTAAGGTTTTGTTTGTCTTTATTCTACTTCTGCCTCTTCTGCATTAGCGGGAGGTACTCTCTAATCCATCGTTTTCAGAAAAGATCGTAGATGTACCCTAGCAACACCTTAGCAAACACCCTGGGTACCCTAGCAACATCATACCAACACCTTAGCAACCACCCGGGTACCTTAGCAACTGCATAGCAACACCTTAGCAACCGACCTGGGTACCTTAGCAACTGCACAGCAACACCTTAGCAACCACCCTGGGTACCTTAGCAACCACTTATCAACACCCTAGCAACCACTTAGCAACCACCCCGGGTACCCTAGCAACCGCATAGCAACACCTTAGCAACCACCCCAGGTACCCTAGCAACCACTTAGCAACACCCTAGCAACACCTTAGCAACCACCCCAGGTACCCTAGCAACCGCATTGCAACACCCTAGGAGCCGCCCCAGGTACCCTAGGAGCCACCTAGCAACCACCCCGGTTAGCCTAGCAACCGTCATAGCAACCACTCCAAGTACCCTCGCAACCACATAGCAACACCCTAGCAACAATCCAGAGCACCTTAGCTACCATATAGAAACACCCTAGCAACCACCTAGAATACGCTAGCCACCACTCTTGAGGTCCTTAGCATCTATCTATATCTATCTATCTATCTATCTAATCTGACTCTATCTATCAAACTTTAAGCTTTTAAAACTACTTTAAACTTCAAACTATTTCAGACTGAATACTGTCAAACTTAAAACTTTTCAAACTTAAACTTTTTTAACTTCTTAAACTTTTTTAAACTTTCTGGCCTGGCTTTCTCGAGCCAACTTAAGGCTTTTTATCTACAGATGTACTGTACTTGTTTCCATCTTCTTCTGGAATAGATGTCATCCTTCTGAAAAATCCCAGGAGGCAAAATAGGAATTCCTTTCAACTGAAGCAAATGATTAGGGGTTTAGGCTTCTGGATCTTTGGCATCCTCTGAAACTGTAGTAATTGGACGATCATTGAGTATGGCTTCCACTTCGCATAAAGCAGTCTGTAGGCCTTCGTCATCAAGGGTCTGCTGTCTCAGGACGGAGCACAGGATATTTTTGAGAATTCGAATGATTCGTTACGATACACCTTCATGATAAGAACCTAAAGGAGGATTGAAACTCCACTTCAAATTCTCTCTCAGCAGTGCCTTCTGTATTTTGTCTTGGTTGATATCAGCAAGTGCCTCTCTCAATTCTCACTCTGCTCCAATGAAGTTGGTTCCATTATCCGAAATTAAATCTTTAACTCGACCCATTCTACACATAAATCTTCTGAGAGCACAAAAACAGGAATCTGTGTTCAACGAATTGGCCATTTCGAGATGAACAGCTCTACTATTGAAGAAGGTCAATATCACTCCATATATTTTGACATATGCTCTCCCCCTCTTCACCTCAATGGGACTAAAGTAATCAGAAAAATAATTTACTCTAGCCATTTTTGCTGCTTCCTGAAATTTAATCAAAGAATCCCTCAGCATAATAAAAGAAATCTGCAACTTATCTTTCTTCCATTTCCTTTCCGCACATCTACATTCTTGTCTTAATGACCGTATGTCATTTACCCATGGAGAGGTTTGACTTTCCGATGCCAAACTTTACAAGCAGCAATATCGTCCAGTATATCTGAACAAACAGAGGCGAACAATAAAAAGTTAATTTGTGTCAACAGAAAGAGGCAGACTATCAAAAATCTCAGCTGAGTATCTGAAAGCTTCAACAAATGCTATTACTGTAGATGATGTAATACTACGAGAATAATATGTCTGGAATTGTGGCTTGACTGGAGTACATGACAAATTCATATCAAACATAACAGGTTTATAACAGGTTTATTATACAGAACGGTTGGCACCCCTAATGGGATAGCCTTTGTCTTTACATGTTTAAGCCTTTTGAGTAAACTTGCAGAGAGCTCTTTAGACAAAGAAGAGTCAGTGTTGTTCTACTCAATGTTGAAGGTATTGAAAGTAGTTGAAAAATATCTCCCAGTTAGTTTGAGTTTAATATGACACCAAATACTCTCTAGGGTTCAAATCTGAACTCTAACCATTCAAGGTATGTCTTTGACTAGGATATCATTTTAAAGCTTATGGTCTCCTCTTTCCATTGATAACAAAACCTCAATTTTGAAATTTGGGTCACTGTGACTCATTTTGCTGGATCAGGTCACATATGAGCCTGATGGACTTGTTTTCAAGCTACTTGGTTGTCTTTGCAGTGTGGGCAGGAGCATTGTCTTGTTGAAAAATAACATCTGTTCCTCTTCTTTCTCATCATTCTTTTCAGTTGTGCTTCTTTTAGAGCAGATATTTTTACTTCTTTACTTTGGATCTAAGTTAATCTACTTTGCAGATTTCTCCTGCTCTATCAATGCTGTGTACGTTTATGAGCTTATCAGGTCTTTAGCAGGCTGCATCTGGTGTGGCATCAGGTTCTAAATGACTAATCTTCAAAGAAAAAATATCCTAGAAGATATACATGCAGACATGTCTTTGTTTGAATTTCATATAAAACATCTTTACTATATAATTGACTACATCTCTGCTTCCAGTGTTTTCCCAAACAATTTACTGCAGCAATAGGTAACAAGCAAATGGTGGCACATATGGTCTCAAGAGTGCATTGGTTTAATTCTTAATTTCCATTTTTGGCTTGGCCCTTTTTTTTGCCAAGGAGTGTACATATTTACATATATAGTAATGAAATGAAGAATAAAACTGTGATCTAGATTTTGACGAAATTATATTCTGTTGCATATATAACAGAATCTGGTTGAGATAATGGGCTGAATAAGACTAATGCAGAAAGCCCTTTAAAAAGACCTGGATGACTAGATTTAGACATATGAATTGCTTTGACAAATTCTACTTTTGCCATATTTTCTTGGTTCCAGTGTTGATGATAATGTCAAGACAGGGAAATCACTGCAAGAACATCTCGATAAGTTCAGCGTCATCCAGAGTGACTCCCCAAGATCATTATGGCAGAAACACATTGAGAACTTCATCAAAACACGGGTGAGTTCAGCTGTCTGTGTTTTCCTTGTGTTTTCAATGCGCAATGATACTAAGCATTCAAGTGACCAAAGCTGAATTTTAAAACAAAACATTTAAGACCAATCCTAGAAAATGATGTGTGATAAAATAGGACAAAGCATGCGAGAATTATTTAAAATAGCAGGAGTGATGCACTACGAAAGGCTTCTGTAGTAAAAAGATACTACAAGTACATTACTATCAGAGAACCATTTGTGTTGATTCTTAAGTAAGGAATAATGTACAGTCAGATGATTATTATAGCAGAATAAATCCTGACAGGGTGATCAAGACCCTGACACTTATTATTTCGCAATCAATTGGATGTGAAATAATAATTTAAAATGTTGTATCACTTTGTAGTTTCAAACCTTCTGTGAAGAAAAACAGTTTCTAGCAGCTTAAGCAGAACCAGTCAAGATAACTCGCAGTAACCCGGATGACCCTGTGTTATTAGTTTTAGCCAGTTGTTATCTGGGAATAACATACCTTGGAATGTCGCAACTGGCTAATCAGAATCAAGTATTCCAAAGCACTGTGTAATAAGTAAGGCAAATCGCGGATTACAATTCTGTAATTCGCGGAGGCAACCACCCTCCGCTCCGCGTCGGGCGGTTCTTAGCCTCCACGTCGTGCATTTAAAATCCTTTAATGCACGGCTAGCCGTTGATTATCCCGTTTATTCCATGGTCATTTGCCAAGTTATAGACAAGTTAAAACTTGTATTGCTCTTTGCAGCGCAATATTTGACCGAATGGGTAAAAATTACGTAATTTTCGTCAGGTACGGCTCGTTAGCTCAGCATTCTGCCCGCTTCAAATCAGACACAGAGATGAAATAGTGCAGTAAGATCACATTTATTTGAATGAATTATAGCATGTATTTCAATTCATTTTCGATCGAGAGAGAGAGAGAGAGAGATGACAGTTGTGTGCAAGTTACCTGCTTGCTGCGTCTGCGCATCTCTCTCTACAAACAATTAACGTTACTTCAAAAACAGAGATTTTATCACCTCTTTGCTGGGGAATATAATGTAGCGATCTAGTATCTATCTTTTATTCTAGTAATAAAAATCGCGGGGAAGCGTTGACAACAAGTTTATGTGTGTGTGCAGCACAATCTGCGATCTCCGACCTCTCTCTCCGTGTGTGTGTGTGCAAGCGAGTGATGCTTGTTGGTTAGTGTGCATCAATTAAAGCAGCGTATTAATATGGAACGGTGATTAAACTGACCTGGAACTACCTGTGCAGTTAAACGAATTTAATCAACACCTGCCAGCCAATCAGAATAGAGTAGTCAGACAGACCATGGAATAATACATTTTAAACTACACTAAAGGTTATTTGTTTAAAGAATGTTAATTGTTCTTGATTTAAGCCATTGTGGCATAATTTAGATAAATAACTATACAGCCAAATGAGAAAAGGGTTATTAATAATTAACCTGCTGGTGGACAGTTTACAACACATAACAACAATTGCCTGTAAATGACAAACCTACATCATTTTTAAAAGCACAGACAATGTTTTGGGTCCAAAAAAGTCTAAACCCCTAAACCTATTACCTGCATGTTGAATGTACATTTGCAACATTGTTCAAACATTCTTCCATGTTCTTTGTTTATCTGATCAACACATCTGAATAGGAATACAAAGTGAAGGCATCACTCAGCAGATACATTGTTGAGATAAAGAAGGACATCTACTCATCAATTCAAACAACCATTCAAATGAAAATGACACCTGGCTACATAAGTAAGACACCAATAAAATATACATAAACAGACTATTCAATTATTTTTGGTATTGGCCATCTGTTAGTTTTAAGATTTGAAGTATATTATAAAACTGTGCTGTGTTTGCAATTGTTCTCAATGAGAGACACATTTTTTTGTTAATATTTTGAGCAAAAGTTTAAACAACAAGTCATTTTCACAGCCTTCTTTGCTCATTTTACCAAGGGCAAATATTAGCGGAGGGCACTGTATTACAGTACATGTTTGGTATAGGTATTAAGTGTTTCATTTTAGTGTCATGGTGCTTCTCTATAGAAATATGAGGAATGAATATTAAATGTTGGTTATTACAGAAGCTGCACAGGAGAGAGGAGGAGGAGCCATGCAGAGGATGGAGAAAATAATAACAGAAACAATTGAGCAGTTAAAAAATCAAATGTTCAATGAAGCAAAAGTGAAAGTGACTGATATGTTCAAAACCTTGAAGGTAATTTGTTCACACATTCGTCAATAATGAAAGTCATAAATACTGGCTGAAAAGATTTAAATAATATTTTCGATCAGGAAGTCTTTTTAACAGACTAACTATGTTGCACACACAGCTGGATATAATGAAAACCCTCAAATCTGAGCTAAAACCTTCAGTGGAGGTCTCGTTTTCACATGCCGGAAAAATCAACTTGTTGAGTAAGAGACTCTGATTTCATCATTTTTATGATTTAAAATAATTTTAGTAAGTTATCTTACATGAAGTAATGACTAATTATTTTGAATTGCTGGTTTATTTAAATCATCATGTTCATAAGTTTATCTAAAGTATGATGTATGTAGCATTGTGTAATGTGTTTTCTGTAGATGTCTCCAGAGAGATTCAAGAGCTGGAGAGACTGTCAGAACAAATGTCTTCCTGAGCTCAAGCAAAACAGCATATAGTTGAGGAAAATAGTTGCAAGTTTGCCTTTTTTCTGTAATACCTTTTCAATGTAAACATATTATTGTATTTGTTTTATTGAGAAAATAGTTTATTAAGAAAAGACACCACACATATTATTGTATTTGTTTTATTGAGAAAGTGGTTTATTAAGAAAAAGACACCACACATATTATTGTATTTGTTTTATTGAGAAAGTGGTTTATTAAGAAAAAGACACCACACATATTATTGTATTCGTTTTATTGAGAAAGTAGTTTATTAAGAAAGACACCAAACATATTATTGTATTCATTTTATTGAGAAAGTAGAAAGTTTATTGTATTTGTTTTATTGAGAAAGTGGTTTATTAAGAAAAAGACACCACACATATTATTGTATTTGTTTTATTAAGAAAATGTTATAGCATGTATCAGTAGGAATATAGCTAGGAGTGAAACATGTATTAGCAAGAGCTTTAAAGATAAGGAATGTTAGGCTGCGTCCGAAATCGCATACTACTTGTGAAGGTACTACATTTGAATTCAAACGTACTTCTCGACCGTTAAAAAAGTATGTTCTATATAGTATGAATGAGGGTAGTATGAATGGAATTCGGACGTACTACATCCGCCATGTTGATGTTGTCACGTGTCATGCGTCGTCACAACAGCGCGAAAATTTAAAGAGCCCACTCTACTGCGTGAACATCAGCAATGTTGCTCGTAATTCTTACCGCTTTCACGATTCACAAACTCATCTCATCGATTTACAATGTTTAAACTTTTAATAAGTCAGCCGTTTACTTTGATTATTTTAAACCAGTGCAATTTAACCACAATGAGCAACGTTTTTCTCTGATGTACTTACACTTAAAAAGAGCTGCGTCTCCGGTTTCCGCCATTTTTCCAATAGGCCTTTTTCACAGTCCGCGTTCGAAAACCGGAAACTTCGAGTAGTTGTGTAAAATAACTTCCGCTGTAGCCTGTATGAATGGCAATGCCTGTAGCACGGGGTTGTTGTGATTTATTAATGAACAATTCATTATAGATGTTTCATTAAAACATATTAACCACAGTATTACTCTTTAATGTGGAATGGTATTCTTGCATTTTTTAAGTAAAAAGCTGGTCTGTCTCTGAAGTATGTGCGTACATACGCCTGCGCTCCCATATAAATCATGAAATATGCGTCGGAATATCATGACAACATTTTTCCTCATTTCGTCATACCCGATTAATGATTGAAAACTGTGGTTAATATGTTAACAATAGGAACAGACCATGGAGAAGTCTATATGAAAATTCAAATGCTTATGAGATAGGACAGACTTGACTTTCTTTACCTAACCTGAGAATAAATAAAATAAGGTAGAAGGTGTAGGGAATTTAGCACCAGACTTTTTAGAGTGAGTATGTGGCAAGCTGAGGTAAATCTGTGGTAAAATAGGCTCGGGAGAAGACGGGCACTCGGAAAGGTAAAAAATACGGGATAACGCATCAGGTTTGATGTTTTTAGATCCCGTACGGTAAAAAATAGAAAAATCAAAACGACCGAAAAATAAAGCCCACCGAGCCTGCCTTGAGTTTAACCTTTTGGCGGATTTGATGTATTCCAAATTCTTATGGTCAGTCCAGACGATGAAAGGAACCCCCGAACCCTGCAACCAATGACGCCACTCCTCCAAAGCAAGCTTGACTGCCAGCAGCTCCCTATTGCCAATATCGTAGTTGCGTTCGGCGGGAGATAAACGGTGAGAAAAAAACGCGCAAGGATGCACCTTGTCATCCGAGGAAGAGCGCTGGGACAAGACCGCACCAACTCCCTCCTCTGAAGCGTCAACCTCCACCACAAACTGTCATGACGGATCAGGGGCGACGAGAATAGGGGCTGAAGCAAAGCAGCCTTTTAGTTTGGTGAACGCAGCATCAGCTGAGTTCCACTTATCACTCCAGGCCAGAAAATAATCGTGTCCCCAGTTAATGTGGGGTTTGTGTACGGTCAACCAGGGATGACAGAGAACTACAGGAACAGAAGGAGAACTAGTCATTAAAAAATGAATATCTTCCGTGTGATTGCCTGAGGTAACCAGTCTTATCAATCCTGTGGCGTGAGTGACAGGAGACAATGACTGACCGCCGAGGGCAATGACAGAAATGGGATTCCTGAGGACAAATACATGAACCTTAAGCTTACGGGCCAGAGTAAAATCCAAAAAATTACCCTCAGCTCCCAAGTCAATGAGAGCTTGACAGCTGTACATGTCCGAGTCCCACTGAATCTTGATCGGGATATGGGTGACGGTGCGGGAGGTCCTTTCCATAGCGAACCCGCCCGCCAGTAGCTTCCTGCTTACTGGCGGGCTCCAGCTTTTGCCGGACACTGTGCAACAATATGACCAGCCTCCCCGCAGTACAAGCATAATCCACGGCTGCGGCGTCTCTCCTTCTCATCCGGAGAGAGACGAGACCGTCCCATTTGCATGGGCTCGGAATCCGAGACTTCGTCCCGCGCCTCATAGGGTTGGTATGTAGATCGGTCTAGACGATCTGTAGCCGAGAGAAGAGGTCTGTGCTGACTTCGCCGCCACAACCTGGCGTCGACCCGGATAGCCAAGTCAATAAACCCATCTAAAGAGGTGGGTAAATCCAGGGCATACATTTGGATATGAGGAGCCAGTCCGTGCAAAAACATGTCCCATTGAGCTTCGGCGTTCCAGCTGCATTCTGCTGCCAAGGTACGGAACTCGATAGAATAATCAGTAACTGTTCAGTGAGTCTGGCGTAACTCCGCCAAGATGCGTGCCGCCTCTCTTCCGGATGCTGCTCGATTGAAAACTTTTCTCAGTTCACTTGAGAAAGCCTGGAATGAGGAAACACACTGGTGCTTGTTGTCCCAGACCATAGTGCCCCAGAGAGCTGCCCGTCTAGAAAGTAACGTTATAGCGAACGCTACTTTAGATTCCTCTGTGGGAAATGATGAAGGCTGAAGAGAAAAGTACAAAGAGCATTTAGTCAAAAAGGGATGGCACAAGTGAGGCTCACCGGTGTAGACAGTGGGAGGCGGCAACCGAGGTTCAGCAGAGTGGATGGTACGAGATGCATCAGGCACAACAGGTGGATTAAGCGCAGCGGGCTGTTGTGTGGGCTCCACCTTAAAACGCTGAATCTGGGAGGTTAATTCAGAGACCTGCGACACCAGTGCTTGAATAGCGCGGCCAGCGTGGGTGAAAAACCATTTGTTCCTCCTGTTGAGTCATTCTTGCGTTACTGTTCTCTAAGAAGCTTCTTAGCTCAGTGGCACTCGCTGGATCCATTTCCTTGGTCAGTTCGTTCTGTCACAAATCAAGACTCAGATCCAATAGCGAGTGAATGACAGTTTATTATCTCTCAGAAAAAACAGCAGTTTAATTCCAAGGGTGACGTCCTAGCTTGTAGAACAAAGGTCCGCGAAACAGAAGTCCAGCCGAGGAGGAAACAAATCCGAGCAGGAGCGGAGCACGAATCACAAAGAACCACACTGGAAGCCAAGGAGAGAAACAAACAGGTGAGCGAAAACAAACGAACTGACAAAGGATCGTGAAAGAGCGATCCAGATATAGGCAGTGAAATAGGCTGCAGGTGTAACCCCTGATTAGGATGCGTGGTTGCCAGACGTGGCAAACCCACACATGGAATGAGCACACGGACCCATGAACCGTGACAGATACTATTTAAACTAGACAATGACATCTCTGAATTCAATAATGAAATGCCTTTAACTGAAAATTGAGTGTTTAATCTTATCATTATACATTACTGACACTCTATCCTCCAATTTGATACTGTTAAGTGCTTTGACACAATCTGTATTGTTAAAAGCGCTATATAAATAAAGGTGACTTGACTTGACTTAAGAGCTGGACTGAGTTTTTCTGAAGTAAAGTTTTTTTTTTTTTAAATCGCGAACTTGAAACTCATTTTGTAGTTCTACGACCAATACATTGGTGCAAAATGTATGATAGTGGGATAAAGTAAAAAAATAAATAAATTATATTTTAAGATTTGTATCACTCAGCCTTTTTATTTCATTTTAAAACATGATTTTTATACTAAACTTTGCTTTTGCTAAATAACTAGCCCAATAATTTTTTTGAGTCATGCAAAACAGCATTAAAATAGGAGTAAAAGGTATAAGGACTGATCTACTGGTCTTTTTTAATTAAAAAAACACCACAACACTATTTCTAACTAAAAATTAATACTTTATTGAGCTTTAATTGAACACAACTAAAAGAAAATGAGTTCTGGACCAGGCAGCTAGGAAAATTTAGCTCACTTGATCTCACTTTCCAGAAAAAAATATTTACAAAATGTTGATTGTGAAGAACCATTAAATAGTCTAAAGAACCTTTTGTGCTACAAAGAACCTTTTGTGCAATGGATAGGTTCTTTTGGATATTAAAGGTTCTTCATGGAACCATACACCCTGCCAAAGAACCATTTTTTAAGAGTGCATTTTTTGTAATAACTGACAACACATTTGACAAATTTGATTGTTTCATTTTCAGAAATCATGAGATTGATTATGTTATTGAGCCCTATTTGTTAAGAGTAAGAAGTAACTAAATCTGTAGTTAATACTGTTGAAAAATCATGGGTTATTTTGTAATGGTTCTACTGAAATGCTGTGGTAAACCATAGTTCATTTTGCAATTACTATGGTTTTCTACAAAAACTATAGATAAGTCATGGTTACTGCAGTAAAACATGAATAATTTCATAGTTACTATGGTTTTACTACAAAAACCATGGTTCATTTTGTAGTTACTATGGTTTTACTACTAAAACCATAGTTAAACCATGGTTTATTATGTAGTTACTATGGTTTTACTACAAAAACCATAGTTAAACCATGGTTACTACAAAAAAAACATGGTTCATTTTCGTAAGGTATATATTGTTGCGTCGTATGTTTACTGTCGTATACTGTTGGATATTTAAATAAATAGCCAGATCGCGAACAGATTCAATCACCCATGCAATCTGGTTAATAAATGACAGGATTCATATGTCTATTAAAGCATTAATCACACTGTGACATTCAAATCTGCACTCGCGCTGCCGCTTATCCAGAGAGAGCAGTTTACGTATATGAAACATCTTTACAAAGTCTTTTGTATCATTATTTCTGTGTTACAGGCATTCAAATAATCACAGAGGTACTGGAATAAAAGGTTATAGGTCGGATATAAACACTACAGAAGCGATCAAAATAGAATACACCTTTTTGAAAGTGACGATGCTTCAAATAAAGATTGGATAAATTTCAATCTAATGCCGGCAGGTGGAGACAAGTGACTTAAAACTGAGATTTGTTCAAAAAACATTGATTCATTCAGGAATGAAACAAGTGAAGTCTTTATGAGCAAGTCATGAAATTATGAGTTATGAATAAGTTGTTTTAACTTTTTTTTTATCAATTCGTTGAATATTGAATTTTATAAATAGGCTGCAGCCATTTTTAATAGAAACTCTAGGAAATTACATGTTATTTTGTTTAGTTGTCTGTTTTTTCAGAATCATGATAGGAGAACAGTGATATCTATTTTAAAAATAAAATATTTTTACAATATAATGTAAATATGAAAAATATGTCTTTCTAAAGAAATTTGTGAACTACATTTGCTCAAGAATGTTTTGAGTTTTAGCATTTTGAGTTTGTTCAACACTATGAGTATGAATGTATTTTTTTGCATCAATATAGCAAAACAAACATTTAATCCAATTTTTTGTTCTAGCTTTTTACTCTTAAAAAAATCTAAATCAGTAAATCTGCAAATATTGTCTTAAAGTCTGATGATGCAAATTTTAATTTGTGGCCCTTCACATTTGATGTAGTTTAAATGCGGCCTGCTTGGCCTCTGAATTTGAGTACCCCTACAAACACAGATTGGTCTGCACGGCGCTGCTTCAAGTTGAATACATACCTATTTTTCTGACTTCTCCAGTGGAACGCGGCCCACTTGGTTGTGATGTTATTCCCAGCCTCGACATCCAACTTCCGAGGTAAATCAACCTCTGCATTCATTGTTATTTTTGGCCTGTCTGTTAGCTTTAATACTTTAACTCTTAATACTTCAGGTTTCTACAGCGTTAAGGGTTTATCTATAAGTGCATGTGTGGTGGGGAGGTATGAAATGATCAGACTTAGTAATTGTGCAATGCAATTAAGAATTTATCATTCAGAACTAGGAATTACACAAATAAACCATCTACAATCAAACAAATTATTAAAGTGTTACTAAGAAGAACAAATAAGAAATTAAACATTTAAACTATAAACAAAATTATTGAACATTACACAATATTAGTTTGAACATTACTTACAGAAATATAAGAAGGTTGAACTTATTTAGTTATTTAGTTAATTTATTCAAGTTAAGTTGAGATTAAATTACAGAAAAGAAGAAAAAAAAACATGAGAAAACAGTAAAAAAAAAAAAAAAAAAAAAAAACCTTAACCAATGTCTTTTTTCCAAAGTGTAATCAGCATTAGTCGATTGGATGGAGGGATTCCATGTCTCCATCTAGTGATTCCCCGCTCTGACTGGGATCTAGGGATGCCCCATCCTGTTGTAGATTCAGCAATTCTTCACTTTTAGGTGAATCCAGGCATTTTATGTTAGGCACGTCTTTGTAAATGCCGAACTTTCAGTTTCAGTGGTAGTTGGTTTACCAAGTCGTCATGGTCGACCTGCATAGAAATGGGCTGGGACAACATAGTCATCCAGACTACTGTCGAGAAGGATGAGCTTGTCATTTCTTTCTGACACCCCAATTATCTCAAGCTCTTCCTCCTGGATCTGCCGGTCAATAATCTGGAAAATAATAAAAACAATTCACATGTAGGGTAAAGGTTAGTGTTTTGGTAACAATGTAGTCTTAGGCCACTAGTATTTTCACCAGCTAAAAATGGTTTAAAATCAGTTATTATTATCTTTTGCTGTAGTGTGTCAGTAGGAAATGCCACTTTACATTTCTAAATCTGTCTGGAATGACATGAAGAAACTGAGACAGACTAAATCCAGAAGAACTGTGGCAACATCTCCAAGATGCTTCAAGAAGCCTTCCTGCAAAGCTACAGTACTGTTAAAAGTTTTAGGCCCTTGTGTAAAAATGCTGTAAAATGAGGATGCCCTCATAAATAGATTTTCTTTATCAATTATCTTCTATTAACTAAATGAAATCACCATTTGTTGTGAGCATCCTTTGTGTTTAAAGCAGCTTTTGTCCTCGGTGCAGCGTTTCTCAGGAGCTTTGCAGGTAGCTTTCTTGAAGCGTCTCAGAGACACAGTTCTATGACACACGTTGTTATAGAAGAATAAAACTTCATCAGCATGTGCTAGTGGTAAACAAAAAGAGCATGATAAATAGTGATCGACCGATATTGATTTTTTATAACTGATACCGATACCAATTATTTGCCTGTTTGTGTGCCCGATAACTGATATGCAGAACCGATATTTATTTACTGTTATAAAGTACTTCACTTTGGTGTTTCCTCTTTTCAGTCATCTTTTTTTTTTTAAGTGTCAAATTTTCAGTCTTTCATGTTAAATTTAATCTTCATGTTACAACAATAAAAAAATACATTTTATTTATAAAAAGCATCAGCAGCAACAGCACTAATATTAACAATAAGCAGGAGTCATAACTTCATTTTAAACTAGTTTTAGTAGGTTTATAAGGTGTTTAATAGAGTCAAGAATAATTCACTGTATAATGTTAATTCACTGAATAATATTCTCTGGAATATTGGAATATAACAAATTTTTACAAACTTTTTTTTAATAAATACAAAGTATTTAGAACATAACTAATGTATATTACAATTGCAAATGCCAGAAGAGAGTGGCATCGCAGAGGTTTTACATTTTTGTTTTGAAATCAAGATGAACAGTTAGCACATTTGGAAACATTGACATATTCTCCTGTGTTGGCATAGGTTTACAAATGATTTTTCATACATATCTGATAAAATAGTGCACATTGTGTTCCCAGATGAATGTTATAATCAACCCAAACTCATTGCACATGCAGAGATAGAGTTTGAGACACGTTCCAATTGTCCCTTGAGACAGTGTCAGATCAGACATGAAAATATGTTGTGGCAATATCGTGCAGTCAGTAATGATATAACGTTAGCAAACTTTAGCGATTTTTTGCTAACATTTCTCTGAATAACATGACCGTAAATATGAACTCACGATTGAATGTAACATAAAATAAATGATTACATTTGTCATTAAAATCTTTATTAATGCCAATAATGCTTACATTTATGGGTCTTTTTGTTCGCTCAGGCAGCCATGTTGCCGCTATAGCCGGTTTATGCTGATAATTCATACCCCTTCGTTTTGAAGTGTGATCCCGAAAAATCTTCGTTTGAAGGGCTATCTGGCCTTTCCCCGTACCCCTACCCCTCCAACCAAAAGAGAATCGAGACACCCCTACCCCTCCGTGTGGTGTGTTCACATGAAGGAGTAGAGGTGTCTCTTTTTCCTTGAAAGAGGAAGGGCTAAGGGGTAGAAATGGGATTGGGCCTTTATAAAGCAAGGACCAAATGTAATAGAAGTACCCTAACAACTAGGGATGTAACGATTAACTGCAAGCTGGTTGAAAATCGATTCAAATATGTGACGATTCAAATCGGTTAAGATGCCAAACAAATCGCGATACAATTAGAGGTAGGAGTTTATATGAATGTATGTCTGAGGGGAACTTACTGTCTTTAGAAAAGTTTAGATGGTATTTTTTCTTTTCATCTTGCCTCTGTATAATGCATATTAAAGTTCATAAGTGCAGCGCTGCTTTGTTTACAGTGGTTACCAAGGAAACACGGTATCATTGCTGTTCATAAGCATAGACATAATAAATACCTAGATGCATCATTGGCCGCTCGACCACACGTCAATTGGTGCGGGCAACTCTCCATAACGCTCATATCGGGACAGAAGAAAACATACCTGACTCGTCGGCAGCTTGTGCATCTACAAACCGTCGCACAATAATAAAAACAGATCTCAGGGTATTATCTTTCACAGGTAAGACTGAACAGTTGTTTCTGGATGTTTTTGGTCATTTTTAACATTATGTTGACAGTTTAATTAGCCACCAGTGTCAGACTATTAATAGCGATATCGCTAGTAAGCTGTGAAAGCTGAGACTTTATAAGAAATCAAAGTTTAAATGAATTCTTATTAAGTTTGAACTTATATTGTAGTTAATATCATAAAGTAAATTGTGTTATGAGCACAATATGTACAGTGAGCACTTTGACAAGACAGTGTCAGACTGTCAGGATTAGAGACGGAGCTAAAGCATCTCTTTAATTTCACTGCTCATTTACAAAGAGTAAGTTTATCATCACTAGATTATAGAGATTTCATAGTTTATCATAAAACTGTGGACTGATTATATTTTTTCTTTTAGCCAACTGCAAACCGGACAACGCAAGCCTTAATGAAAGCTGAAGAAAGCCTGTTCTCCGCATTTCCAAGAGATAGGCTATACTTCCACAGCCTAATGTTGTGTGTGTAGTTAAAGCTCAGAATAGCCCTGAATGAATGACCAGAATGACCCTGATCATATTCAAACCTCTCTCTCTCCCCGGAACACACTTACAGGAGCATTTGTAACCTTTGTAAGGGTAATTTTTATAACAATATAATTACCTTATTAAATGTTTCTGTCGTTTTTGTCAAATATTTAAATATAACCAGTTTCTTCAGTCAATCACAATACTATAACTTTTAAAATTTTACTAATACAATACTAATACATTTAAAATTATTTCCACGGGCTGTTTAATGCTGATCATGTACTGTGCATTTACACAAAAACTGTATAATGTAAATAGCCTAGAACTGAGAAACACAGGAACTCATTAGTGAGTGAAGCTGCAATATCATGAAAAGATCATTGTTGATTATTGCTCTTGATGTTGTAATAATGATTATTCATTTTGATTAATAGAAAGTTTTTTGGGGGGGAGGGGGAGCATGTTATATTCTGGTCTGTGTTAAACATAACTATACTTTGACATTTTGTTGTCCAACGTAAACTGCACACACTCACACCCCAACATTCCTATGTAGTAACATATATTCAAAAATAAACAACTGTTTCAAAATGTGTGTTTTCTGCATGGGTGTGTGTAATTTGCACTGTAGAGCAAAATGTCAAGCACCGTTACTCATTAATTGAAAAACTATACAAAACTATAACTATTATAAAATATAGGAAAATCTTGAGGGAAGCAGTGGAGAATTAGTCTTTATTAATCAGGTGTTGACATCACAACTAATATATATATATAATACTCAAGGAGCTCATTAATTAAACACAATTTGGCCAAAATGTTTGGCTTGTCATTACTTGTGTCTTTGTTTAATAATTATTACAGAAATACCATTATAAAACTGCACTTTTCACGATTATTTAATTTACTATTAATTTATTCTTCATTATTGTCTATTCTGTATTATTCCACCCATGATATTACATATTCTACTTGCTATTATTCATCTATTGTTATTTATTCATTTATTATGTGCTATTAATTTGTGCTATTATAAACCTATTATATCACTTATGTTATTGTGCTGTTGTACTCGCTTTTTATATTATTCACTTTACTTCAACTTGTACTACATATACTTTTTAATATTACATATCACTTTTACTATATGTTTACTGTGCACTGTATCAGTGCATATTAGTTTACCCTGTAACTGTAAGTTTTACTGGATCCATACAGGATTATCAGTTGTTATTGTTTGTTGTGGAGTTTATATCTGTATAGAGTGCTATGAAAATAAAAAGCAGACCAGTGTGTCACTTTCTGATTAGTATTCGCAGTATTTCAAAGGAATGAGCTGTGTTCTGACCTGAGGCACAATAACAGCTAAAATGTTGGGGTTGAAGACAGAGAAAGCAATGAAACAACTTAATTTCATTTAATGTACATTAAAATTACATTACATGTATATGTCACAGTTATACTTCATTAATATTAGAATTGTTAGCCGAAAAAATCAACCAAATCAACACGAGTGTAAGTGTGAGCTTTCACAATTTCTTAAGAAAATTAATAATTTTCCAAGCCTAACTAAATAACCGGAGGCAGAGTTATTTTGAACTCCATGTAGATCACAAACCACTGAATTTGGTTGATAAATGTAAACGTTATCGTGTTTTTATCCCGAAAAAACCGCAGCTCCCCCGTTTACCTCCATTGTTTTTAACGCAGTCTTGCCCTCTCAAACATGGCGGACGCGTTGACGTATCGCAGCAACGGCTCAAAACGGCCAATGAGGCGTCTAGGTATATTATATGTCTATGGTCCCACCCCTGGCAGCCATCTTAAAACTAGTGATGCTAGCCTAACAAATTAGCTTTAACACATTGTACCTAAGTCTGTTAAGAGCTAAGAAACTGCACATTCAAACTATAAAACTATAAAGATCAATACTTAAACAGTTTAGACATTATGACAAAAAATCTAGTTGTAAAAAAAGTTACTTTTTTACATTGAATTTCAGTTCTCCCATAAGGTAGTTTCACATGTGGCTGTTAACTTCCAGAAAGAAGGAGGGGCATACTGAGCATGTGCAGTAGGAGTGTCATGACTCCAGCTCATTCCTGATTGGATAAATCAGCAATGTTGCAACTGCCACATGTTGCAACTGTCCCCACTCTCCCTACAGATGCACCGATCGACCGTACATTTTTTGTTTTATTTCAGACTATCTTCTGTTCCGTGCTTGCACACAAACTGCACTGCAATCATTTTTATAATATTTACAATGATTTTTATAATTAGTCTGTAAACGGCCGTTAACAGAGGCCAGAGAAGTTGAAGACGGACGCAAAGAGGAGAAAATACTGTAGCAGACAGAACAAGATCACTGTTCACGATGCAATAAACAAATATAGGAAGAAAATCCAAATATTGAATTTTACATTAAAAAAAGTCTCTGAGGAGAACTGGCTGTTTTCAGAAAAGTTTACATTTCATCTTGCCTCCGTATAACGCATTCAAATTAATGTTAATACGCGCAGCAATCTACATTATATTACAGATTTTATAACTACGGCCACTGAATCTGATGATTATGATGATATCATAAATATACACTAATTATTTCTAGGCGGAAAACAGCAGAAACAGGTTAAACTTTGCACACAAAATGTTTGAGATTACACTAATGTAAAAAGTGAATCTGATGTGTCTCACATGCTCTGGGTTCAACACAGTTTAGATGCTAAAAAACATCTTATCATTGTCTGTTCCATCGCATATTTAAGACATTTGAAAAGTGGATTTTCAATGATAAAAAACGTTGAAAGACTTTTAATGATAATTAATCCCTTATTTTTACATTAAAGCTGCAGTCCAAACTGTGTTTTTGGCTTGTCCTGAATCACTACGCTACACCTATAATAAGTGTTTATATTCGGACTATTTAGGCTGGTTCGGGTAGCTGCGGAGTAACACCCCAGCTAACAAAAATACATAACTGTTACGTAACTGCAACGTAATCTGGTGACCAACGTTCCGTCGTGGCGACGTAGTGGCAACCGGAAAAGTGAAAGGTGCGTATACGTCGCCACGACGTAACTTTGTGACCGTTGCCAGTTCGTAACTGCGACGTCGTGGCAACATCGCGGATCAATAGTTGTGTGCTGGTAATCAGTTGGTAATTCTTTATAATTATTTATTTTCTATGGGCGGACATGCAGTAGTTTAACCTAATGTATGTCCTCATATGCCCAAACTAAAGGCCGTTTCAACAGCTGTGAATGATGAATACAGACTCGAAATTAATTCAGTTCATTTATTTTGAAAAACGCACACATATGAACAGTAAAATACACCCAAATTATTAATAAAAACATAAGATATACAGCGAAATATGAATGAAAGTATTTAGGACGTTCCGTGCTCAGCATCAATATAAACAGGTATGCAGATATGGTAGCATATTTGCTAGCAGACATTTCAGATAATTAAGATACCATAATCACAGAGGTATAAATATTAACAAAAGTACTTTAATTAGACTGTATAAACATAATTTTTCAAAACAATAAATCTTTAAGACATTGAAATTGTTTATAAAACAGAACAATGACCAATTATAACCACATTAGAACATATTTCACCCAAAAATGTAAATTCTGTCATTAATTAGGCTATTTACCCTCATGCCGCTCCAAACCCATAAGACCCTTTTGTGCAGAACACAAATGAAGATATTTTTAACAGATGCCTTGTGTACGCAAAAAAACAGCAACTACAAAAATAGTATGTCTTTATTCACAAATTATGTAGGCTATATCCAACGCATTTTCACAAAAGCAGCATGAGATGGCCAGTTCTCACGCCAACACAACACTGATGCATCATGGTGCTCTCGTGAACATGTTACTTTGTAAATAAAAATGCAATGTTTTTTTGTGCACACAAAACATCCACATCACTTCATAAATTGTGGTTAAACAACTGGGGCCTGTACCATGTACCATTAAACTAAGCTGGCTTGTGTAATGGATTAAGGGTATAATAATTATATAAATAAAAAATAATCATCTCTAAAAATCTGATAATTTTATCTTTAAAAATGTTTTATGTGCGTCCTTTAATTTGGAGTAAGAGAAACTGGAGGAGTGGCTTTATTGCGTCACTTTTTTTTTTTTCACAAAGCTACGAACCGACTGCCCTAAACTCAGTGCTTTTTCCCTCACTGCGCCTGCGCGAAAACAGATCTTTAACTATTTAAACTTTATTGCAGCAAGAAAGAAAACGAAAAGAGGGAGATCTTTAGATTAAAATAATGTTATTATCACGGGAAATGTGAACCATTGTCCATAATTTTGCAATCAGTGATAAAGACAAACACGTTGCAAAATTATAAATATTTCAGTTTTAAACCATGAAGGCGAGCCAGTGCATACCACACAAACAATTTGCAAACTGCATGAGAGTAATGCCCGAGAAGAAGTTTTCAAATCCAGTCAATTCAAGCTACAGAAAGTGAAAGTAAAAACTGACCGAGCTTTCTGAATCTGTCGCTGCATTAACAGCACATATTCTCTCAGAGGAGACGAAAGACATATTGGGTAGTTTTGGGTAGGCTATTGTCTTCATTTATTTTCTAAAAAAAAGAAAAAAAAAAAAAAATCTCATATGGCTGATATACCTAGTGAAAAACAACAACAACAGAATTGAAGTATTTCGTGTTAAACAAGTTGTTTTTGGAATTTCCTTGTCTGTAATAAAGGTTTTATTTTCATTGACTGATTATTCATTAAGCTGTTCGGAGTCGGACAGGCTAGCTAGACGGTTGAGAATTTTAATTATAGGCCTATTAATATATCTAAATGTTTTAAATAATTTTCAGTGAGGAGTAATCTAAATTAATCTTTTATTATTCGCATCTCAGTTGTGCGGTAAATGCGCAATTATTTTGGGGCAAATTAATTGTAGACCTATACATTTAATAATAAAGCTACAATAATAATAATAATAATAACAATAATTTAATACATTAATTGGAAATGCCAAATCCTCACGATATCAGCGATTTTTTGTATTTTTTTAAGTTATCTCTGGCTATCGTCCATATACGGTGTCATCGTCTGCGCAAGCGCAACCCGAGTATTTCACACGTATAGTGAGAGCACATAAATCGCGCTCGACAATCGGACCGTATAGTGAGAGCACATAAATCGCGCTCGACAATCGGACCGTATAGTGAGAGCACATAAATCGCGCTCGACAATCGGACCGTATAGTGAGAGCACATAAATCGTGAGCTGTGGCTTTACATCGCATGTGATCTTCTCCTACAGTGTGAGTTGATACCTTGCTGAAATCGCACAGTGTATGCCCGGCCTAAACCGGCTTCATGATACAGGCACCTGGAGTCACATCGATTACTTTAATGAGGTCTTTACAACCTTTCTGAGGCTTGAAAGTGGTAGTTGCATAATCTGTGAAATGGGGGGGGGGGGGTTTGGGGGCAGAAATTTCTCAGATTTCACTAAAAAGATCTACATTTATGTTTCAAAGATGAACAAAAGTCTTAAAGGTTTGGAATGACATGAAGGTGAGTGATGAAATTTTTTGGCTTAACTAAGACATTAGGTAAATCCATTCCCTCAGGCGCACCAGTCTCTGATCTTCTGGTTCTTCTGCTCATTCCACCATCCCAATCCTGGATTATTGAGCCACCACAGAAATTTCCACTTTGGATGCTTTAGCCTGGCGTTTTTTTCACCAGCATCTAAAGTGAGAAAGAAAACAATAACCCAAATGTAAATGTAAAAATAATAACAAAAAAAAAAACAATGGCTGTCCAAAATGTAAAGTATACACTTGAGTTTTCCCCACTGTTAGGGCATTTCCACCTCAGGGCACAAAAGAGTCGGGACTTACAGGATAAGAAACATTTTCTAGAATTTTCAACAGTTTTTTGTCACTTCCTATACAGGGCTCCAGACTGCAACCAAATGGTCACATTTTGTGACTGTTTTTTTCTGCCAGTGCGACTAAATTTTGTGAGCAATCACACTAGCATGACCACCACATTGACCCACCTCATAAGCGCTGCTATTTCTGTTGCATATGAGAACATCAACAGCAAGCGAAACAAAACTAGTGAAACCGTGCTACGAGCTGTGCAGCGCAGACTGTTTATCAGCTGGGATCAGCGCAGCGCAAACAAACTTCTCCGAGCTCAGAACAGGTTTACTCAGGAAGCAGTGTTGATTTCGTGTTACTGTACAGTGCTGCGAGATCCAGTGAGAAGCACTTGAATTTGCTGCAGAATGAATAATGTTGCCGTGAGCTCTAGTGAGAAGCATTCAAATTCTGCACAGAAATCTGTTATAAACAGGTCAAACAGCGCTGACATATAAACAGAAGTAACTCTAACTATAACCCTGTTGTTGTGGCAGAAATAGTTGAATTTCATTACATTATGCATTTAAGGGTTTGTACAACTTTTGAGAGAGAAATTCAAGCACTTTAAAGTATTTCACACAACTATTTACAGCACTTTAAAACTCTAAAAAGCATACAATTAAAATGTTATTTTTAAAGGGATGACTAAAATATACTTTGTGGTAAACAAACATTTGTAAAATAAAAAAAGGGGCATCAAACTACCACTATAACCAGTAGATGGCAGCAGAAGAACACTTATAGGCTTATTAGTCATTAATTTCTACTTTTTACTTTACATCTTGAAATTATAAAATCACTGTTATAAAACTTTAAATCATCAAGAAATCTAATTTTGTAAACGTTTGCTCTTTTTTTGTGTATGAAGTAAGAAAAGTCACAAAGTGCCTTGATAAACAAACTTCTCTGACTGAATCACACAAAGCAAAAGAGCTCCTTTTATAATCACTGAAGTTGTTGGTCAGTTTCATATAATACTACAGAAGAATAATGGTACATTTAATAAGAGTAGAATATGTTAATTTTGTATATAAAACTTACATTTTGCACGTTACTGTTGTTAATAAAAGTATTTTAAAACTATAAAAAATGTTGTGCTTCCTAACTCAAGCTCAGTGCTTTACTGTCAAATGTGCATTACCAAGAAATAAATATGTAATATTACTAGTAACTACACTTATTAACAGAGGTGTAAAATACTTGAGTAATTTTACTTGATTACTTTACTTATGTATTATTTTGGGGGATTTTTACTTTATTCAAGTACAATTTAAACTGACTACTTGTACTTTTACTTGATTACATTTCTTAAAGGGATAGTTCACCCAAAAATGAAAATTTTGTCATCATTTACTCACCCTCAAGTAGGTCCAAACCTGTATGAATGTCTTTGTTCTGCTGAACACAAAGGAAGATATTTTGAAGAAAGCTTGTAACCAGGCTGTTTTGGGGCAACATTGTCTTCCATAGTAGGAAAAAAAAAAATACTATGAAAGTCAATGGTGCCCCAGAACTGCTCTGTTTCCCTCATTCTTCAGAATATCTTCCTTTGTGTTCAGCAGAACAAAGACATTCATACAGGTTTGGACCTACTTGAGGGTGAGTAGTCCACACAAACAAAAGGGGAAAAAAAGATAATTGCATCGCTGAATATGAGTCAAATATTGCATATTTCTGTACAAATTAAAGTGTACTCATTCTTCATGAGTGATTATTAACTAATCAGTATGTCAGGAGTTCTCAACTCTGGCCCTCAAGATCCACTGTCATACAGAGTGCATCTCAATCAGCTTCATAGTTCGCTAGGTTGTGAATTAATATATTGCGTACACAAATTCAGGCACTGGTAAGGACAGTGGCTCATTACACAATGGTGACTATTTCCGTCCTCATTGTACAACATCACTACTGACATTTATGCACAACAGTAAAACTGATTTTTTAAAATACTTTGTTACATGTATGTGCAAGATTTCAGTCATAAATATTTGCTAGATTAGACATTACCTGTCTAGTGATGTATGTTTATGCTGAAATATAATATTGGTTAAAATCTATCACGTGTCATTTTGTAGCGAATTATCTCTTTACATTTACATTTACATTTATGCATTTAGCAGACGCTTTTATCCAAAGCGACTTACAGTGCATTCAGGCTATACATTTTTTTTTTTTTTATCACTATGTGTGTTCCCTGGGAATTGAACCCACAACCTTTTGCGCTGCTAACGCAATGCTCTACCACTGAGCCACAGGATCACGAATCTCTTAAGTTTTGAGCTTCAGAACTTCCTATAAGGGAACATAGTGAGCATTGATGCTTCCTGGTTTTCACAGCTTTTTTAGGGAGCAAACACAATTTTGTGATTGAGACAGCCCTTAACCACTGACTATTGAGCAAGGGACCTAGTTCAGGGCTCGCAAAATCGCTAGCCCGACGTCCCGGGGCTATTGTGTTTTCCAGTCAGGCTACCAAAATATATCACTGCCCTGCCCGACGGGCTACCTCCCCGCGGGTTCCTAAACGTTATTTTGACGTATTTAAAATAAGTTTTAAATACGTTAAATGGTATAAGAAATGTAATTATATTTTCAAGAGTTCTACAGTTGGGGACGGAAAGACAAGAGTCACGATACTGGATTCAACTTCAAAAGGCAATGATGTCATTGAATAAATATGAGCTGCACTTTTCAATCAAAACGCAGCGCGGATGTCTTTATTTGAATGTATCTGAAGGGAACCGACTGTCCTCAGAAACGTGTCGTTGGCAATTTAATTTCCTTTGAGCTATAATTCCTGATTAAGCAGCTTTTGAGAGCGGAGCTGCTTTGTGTCCAATCGTTACCGGGGAAACCGCAATATTTCAGCGCTCATAAAGCGCCACCTCATGGCAGAGAATGAATGCCATTTATGGTCAGATCAATGCAAATATCAACTCCGCAAACACAGTTCTAAATGAGAAAGAAGTTAATGTGCCTTTCTAAACAATTAAGACAGTAATATTTATACGTTTTAAATTAACAATTTATATGCTTATATACTTATATCCCTTTTCATAAAAATGGTCTAAAGGCTGAAATGCTGTTGTATAAGATTTTTGTTCTTGTGAAAACCAGTTTCTGAACTGTAAATCATGTCATTTTATGGCTCAATACTCTGTTACCATAGACATTGTCCAACCCCGCTCACACTGTTCATTTTACTTGTGCAGCTCTTAAAATGGGTCATAAATTGCCTTAAATTTATTTTTAAAAATTCTGCAGATACCCTGTAAAGAGTGAAATAAAATTCCTTCCTTCATATTTGTTGATATTTGTGTATTGAAAATATTTTTGATTGATATAAACTCCTGTCTGATTTTTTATATATATATATATATATATATATATATATATATATATATATATAAAATTATAAAGGTATTTTTTTTTTATTTGGGCTAGTTAAATTAATTTTCGGGCTACCAAAATCTGAAGAGTACCTGCCCGAAGGGCTACCAGCGATTTTGAAATTTTGCGAGCCCTGTAAGTGATTCACACCCAGAGTTTAGGTCCACACCTGATCACGCTCACCTGTTTGTGACTTTATAGTTAGTAAAACTGAAAAACTTGATTAGTTTGTTCAGGTGCACTGCACTAGGTTGGAGCAAAACTCTGCATGTAAGTGGACCTTGAGAGACAATGACTACGTTTACATGGACATCAATACTCTGATTTTAATACGATTAAGACAATACTCTGATTAAGAGTCTACCATGTAAACAGAGATTTTTGATTACCTTAATCTGGCTAAAGTCATAATCGAAGTAAACACAAATCGAATTAAGACATGTGGAGTATTCCTATTTTAATCGCATTATTGAAGTGCGGTACAGACATGTAAACACCTTAATCAAACTATCACTGTCGTGTAGGACTTGTCGTCGCATTTTGCGACAGGATACACACACGGCAGTGATCAACCGTTTGACGGCAAATAAAAGAGCTTCAACACCGCCGTCATCTTTATGCACGTACAAACAATTAACTGCACTTGAAACTTTCATAATATTAAAAATGAAACACCCAAAACTGTATATGGCATCATTACGAAGACGAACTATATGTTTACACGTGAAATTCTGGAGGGGACGTCGGATGGCGTCATGTGGGGACATAATGACGCATGCCATTAATCGATCTATGTACTATAACATGTAAAAACGGGAACATTAAAGGATTATTCTAAAACCAACTCATGTAAACACCTTAATCATAATATTGTCTTATTCAGAATAATGTAAATAATTAGATTACTGAGTTAGTTTAAAATATTGTATCTGGATACGGTACTTTAGTTGGTTTGTTTATGTATGCTGTTACAGTTATTATCATGTAGCTAATGCTAGCCTACGTTGTTGGCTTTTCATGTTGCTCTGAGCAACTGCCATACTTCGCTCGTTTGCAAGCCATGATGTCTCTCGAGG
>JALXFT010000096.1:0-47287 GCA_023376895.1 Aspiorhynchus laticeps
AAAAAAACATATTGCGCTCGCCTCGCACGGTCACAGCTCATTTTCTCATGGGTGGGCAAAGCAGAGAAAGGGGAGGTAACCTTTCCCCGTATGACGACATACAGGGAAGATTCCAGATTGGGCCATCTGAGCTTTCATTTTCTCAAAGGGATGTACACCAAGAAAACTTTATTTATTTGATCATAAATAAAAACAGTAATGTTGTGAAAAATATATTTTTTTCGTACACATATTTACACATCATGAAACATTTTTAAACTTTAGTTTTATGTATTTTCAAAATATATTTCAATATATTTAACAGTGCTACATTCCTATGGGTGTAATTAATGTGAATTTATTAATCAGACTTTATAAAGGCTGTATTTTACTATGGTGTTTGAACTACTGAGATGTTTAATATGTTTTCATGGATGCATTATAGGCATATTATATAAATGATTGTTAACAGGTGTACTACACAGCACATTAGGCTTGCTGCGATAGACGGTGTTGGCGGTGATACCGGTGTTAAGCCGCAACACCGTTTACGTCACTTGCACCGTCCCTCACCATCATTTTGATTTTTTTTTATAGTAATAAAAATCATTTAGTTCAGTTAGAGGACACTACAATTAAAACTGAACGCGGCTGCTGAATGCAGCACACCGAACGAACGACAGTCGCGCATCTCAGATCAGATTTCATTAATCACACGTGAGGAGAGTGAGTCGAGCTGACTGAGGAGAAGAGTGAGGTGAGACAGAGAAGACGATGGCGGAAGAGTTTCAAAACGAAATGTAAAAGTGCCTGTTTTAAAAATATTTTGGATTTTGAAAAGTCTGTTGACTTCTGCCATTAATCTAACCCAGTGGTTCTCAACCGTTTTTTCCACCGGGCCGCATTATGGTCCAAGTGCAAGTCTCACGGGCTGCACGCATGTCATTTACATATTACGTCATCAATACAAACCAACCAGATTTATAATATTATTTATAGCCTAAATATTCTGATATCTAAATGATTACATTTATTGAAATAAATAAAATAATTCTACTCACTATTAATAAAACACCTGATGCTGTCGGGAGCTGACCAATTTTGTGAAATTCTGCTCGAAAGGAGTAACAGCACAATGAAGTTATATAAGCTGCGGTCTGTGAGACGCGCACGGAAGCGTGACTTGACGCGCGACACTGCAGAAAGTGTGCGTTCACAAATGTAGCCTATGTTGATCCAAATATGGAAAGCATTTTCGAGTTTAATAATCTGAGGTTCTCTCCAGAGATGTTTTGCCACATTTCTGTAATTAAGGATGATTGCTGCGTAGTAGCCTATGGGTGTTTCTTTTTACCTGAACATCTTCAAGTGAGTGGCGAGGCAAACTGAAAGTCCAGCACTCTCTTCACTGCTGATGCTGCGACGATCTTGTTTGAATGCGTTCCTTCGCTGGCATTTTCCACATTTCGTTTTCTCCCTTAACAAATTTGTTCATTCTGATGCTCAGTTTTACAGAACTAATGACTGCTGATGACTATTTGAATTGAATTCTGCCAAAGTGCGCGCTTGTAAGTGTTCGTTAAATGCATAACATTAATTACGTGAGTACGATCTGCTCATGTCTGAAAATAATATATGAAAAACTAAATTATTTTACATAACATTATGGCTTATATTTGTTTATTAATTTTTTTAATTAATGTAAAAACTAAAATGAACTGTAAAACTGAAAGTTATTTTTTAATTGTGTTTAGCACACATGCATAACATTCAGCATGGTGGAGCGCATCTGGATTCGTGACGGATTCGTTAGAACCACTGATCTAAGTGATAATGGAAGTTTTTTTAAAACATTCGTTTCTCATTTATTTGGTTCCACAGTATGCTGATTTTTATTTTATTTAAACTGTGCATATTTCCCCCCATTATTTTACATAAAGGTGTATGCCGTCCGTGCCTCCAAACTTTCTTATTCGTTTTGCTAATAAATGTTCTACGTTTCATAATTATCTGTTCCTCATTCTTTACTGATTTTTAGTTTTGTATACCTATTTAAACTTTATAAGTTATTTGTTATTTTATATTAGGCATATAGCATGGTGTATTTTTATTCGTTTTGTTTAATAAAAGTTCTTTGTTCTACGTTGTATTTAGTTGTTGCTTGAATTGAATTCAAGCAATTGATGCCCAACTGCAGCTAATTTAAAAGTGAAAGTAAAACGCACACGGAGCTTTTATAAGCTATTTAAGCAAAGGAACGTGAGGAAAAGTGGGAAAACTTAAACGAACTAAAAACAAACAACTGCTTGACGCCGAATTGCCGTGAATTTAAAAGTGAAAGTAACAGGTGCATGGCGCTTACAGGCTATTTAAAACCGAAGGAAAGCTAGGAAAAGAGGGAAAACTCAAACGACCCCCCCACCACGGTGATACCGGTATTATCGGTGTTGTCACACGTCGATTAACCGGTGGGAAAATTTCCTCACCGTCACAACCCTACAGCACATGCGTTTTGATTACCTTAATCCGAATCACATATACTCTGATTATCTTCACTGAATGTATAATAGAATGAAATATTAGCACAACTCTGCCTTTTTTGCTAAATGTCAGTTTCAATGAACAATAATAGCCAAAAGTATAAAGTATAAGACTTATGTAATAGGAAATAAAGACAAAAGCATTCGGTCAAATGTATGCAACAAAGTCCGCGCTGTATAACGGTTAATAAATAAATAATTTATGAAACATAACTTTGTGCTCAGCCAAAACAAATTTTACCTCATGTTTAATCACTACAGAGACATCAGAGCCAGCGGCAGATGTCAGAAGGACTAGCCGAGGTGAGGCTGCTTTATGCGGATACATGAGCACTGAGCGCCCGCTGATCGCCTGGAACTCACGTCTCCGAAATCGGCGAAGCAAATTTTCAAATAGGCGCTGTCTTTCTAAATAAACTGCAGATTTGAGTCACTGCTAATACAGAAGAAAGCTGATTACATGAAAATAAAGCTCAACAAGATTGAGGAGCCAGTCGATCAAAATTATTTTTGGGAATTATGGAATAATTTAGATAAATTCAAAGAAGCTAAACACCTTCCCATCCACGACCCAAACATCTGGACTGAACATTTCGGAAAACTCTACTCACAAAATGAACCAACCCCTACCCAAAAATATCTGACCTCCCAATTACATGACCTAGAAGTCACCACAAAAGTGAATGGCTAAACCATTTAGACAAACCCATATCATTAAATGAACTAACAGGCAAAATTAAATCCCTAAAAAATTAAAAATCCTGTTGCTTGGATGGAATATCTAATGAGATGCTGAAACACAGCAGCTCCAAATTGAAAGATGCTATTCTGAAATTATTCAATCTAGTATTAAAATCAGGACACTGTCCTGAAATCTGGAAAGATAATCTAATAACTCAAATTTTTAAACAAGTTGAGAAGGACAACCCAAACAATTATAGAGGCATCACAGTCAGCAGTAACCTCGGAAAACTATTCTGCTTTATTATTAATGACCAACCCAGTCTCACGGCAGTTCGTGATATAGTCACGAAATTTAATCTATTGATTCGTGTTCATGGACACGAATTTCCCTCTCGGGAGAAAATAAAAAAAATATTATAATATATTATTTCAGGTGAATAACTCATAAAATATAACACACTCAATTTAAGCTATTCCAAATTTAGTTAGACACTTGGTTTGATTTTATTGTATTGGACTGAATAGTGGCTCAGTGTTTAGCACTGTCACCTTACAGCAAGAAGGTTCTAGATTTACTTTTCTCATAAATGTGGTTTTTGTCCCCCAATACACATGCACCTTAACCTATAAAGCAGGGCACTAAACAATAATTCTCAGCAAGCCTACCCTGGGTAATTAAAATGTAATATTCATGAAAACCAACCTAATAACAGCAGGCTCATGGCAAAGCCAACACAATGGCTGACCAACAGCCTCTTTTGCAATAAGGCATTTTAGGTGGTATGGTCTTGCTTCTTTCCAGCGCTCTGAGGCTTTCTGCTGCCGGAAAGACCATGATGATGCAGAGCTTCTTTGAGGCTCAGCAGAAGGATAAGACGTCAAAATATCAGAGAGCCTCTCCATATTTTTTTCTGTTAAGAAAATATTAAATAAACCTGTAAGGGACAATTTAGATGAGGGCCAATTAAAAGTTAGTTGATCAATATTTAGAATAAACACCATTTAATGATTCAGTATCAAACTAGCCTTAATCTTTACTAAATTGTGTTCTTAGTCCATTTAAACTCTCAACAATCAATTACAGTGTTCTAATTTGATTTGGTCCAACATTTACATAGTAGATTCCTACAAATGTAAAATAATTCAGATATAACCTGTAGCTGAAGCATGGCGTCGCCCTCCTTGCCTCGCCCTCGGCTTGCCATGTCCTAAAAACTCCCTTTTAGAGGTCTGTGGAGGGTCTCCTACAGAGCGTGCACGTTTCCTCTCCACGGCTGCTGTCTGTGTGTTGGAGTGAATATTTCTTGTAAGACTGATGTTGTTAAAAGTACTGGATCCAAAAGACAGGTGATTAGTGAAAGGAAAACACAACATAGTGTGTTAGTAAGGTGTTGAATGGCTTAAATTAACCTTGCCATAGACTCTCCAAGTCTCTGTAACTCAGGGGATGGAGCTCCATTTTTCCTAAATATATTCCCTCAGTTACACATGTCAAAGAGCATTATAGGATGTTAATGCATCATGCAATGTACCTCCATGTAATCTTCTGCACTCATCTTTCTTCTTCTTTTTTTTGTTATCAACATTTTATTTTTTTCACAACACAACACAGCATCCAAAATATAACAAAACAAAACAACAGACACATACTCAACATCTCAAAGTCCAGTCAAAAGGGAGGGAGAGAGGGAAGGACAACAAAAGTCACTCCTTTATACAATTACGTATATCCAACAAAAAACACTGCCAAGCATCAATGGTCGAAGGCCTGGCCCCACCGACTCACACCGTTGTACATTCACAAGTCACTATTTGCAGGAGGCTACGGATCCAATATGTTTTTCCACACATGTGCTGTGTAAACCAGTTCTGTATTATTGTCTTCTTCGCAGCTGTAAAACCAGCAAACAACATTCTCTTTAGCATTGAACTTATACAGAGACCAGAATCATCATTAAGAAGACACAAACTTGGGTTAACAGACCAATCAATTCGCAGTAATGATGACAAAACCAGGTTTACATGTGTCCATAGACTAATGACGATAGGACATTCCCAAAACATATGAAGAAAAGTGCCTGATGAAGCAGTATTACATATATGGCAGTTAGAATTTGATTGTAGTTTCATTTTGAATCTTTTGTAAGGAGTTATGTATGCTCTATGAATGACTTTGAAGTGAATAAGACGATGAGCCAGATTTTTAGATGTTAAGCTGAGATTAGACCACACTCTCTCCCAGTCGACAGATAAATTAAGGTCAGATAATTCCCTATTCCAAATAGTTTTAATAGAAAGAGGTTTTGTAATGCAATCAATAATTTTATTATATATTAAGGAAGCAGATGGCTGACCAGCAGATGGTGCAATCCAGTCCCGCACAGGATGAGAGGAAATGGAAGAAGACCAAGGAACGCCATACGCTTTGAGAGCAGAACGTAATTGAAGAAAAACAAAATATGCAGATGCTGGTAGACAAAATTTGGCTCTCAATGTCTGAAATGAAAAGAGGCCCTGGTTATCATATATACTGCATCACCGCACGTGTTTACACCTAAAGAAGACCAAGAGGGTTGAACAAATGGACGATTTCCAACAAAATTAAAATAGTGCATTAAAGGTGTACTGTTACAAACTTTCAAGGGTACTCCTATCAGACGTTCAACCGTTTTCCAGATTTTAATAGAGTTATCCACAACCGGACCAAATTTATAATTATCCCCTTTTTTTCCTGTGCCAGTAAATAAGATATCTTGGAGTCTATTTGGTTTAACCTTGTCAGCTTCAATCACTCTCCATGAAACTGTAGATTGAGGATTAACCCAATTATGAAGAGCCTTAAGCTGGAACAACCAATAATACAGTTCAAAATTTGGTACAGCCAGTCCTCCTGCGCTATTAGGATGTTGTAATGTGGTAAGTTTAATTCTGGGGCATTTATCATTCCAGATAAACTTATTATGGAGTTGATCTCCTTAAAGTAACCTGGAGGGGGAGAAAGTGGTAGCATAGAGAAAAAATAATAATCGAGGTAGCAAATTCATCTTAACAGTGGAGATTCTTCCTTGGAGAGAGACTTTAAGATTCTTCCATCTTTGAATGTTTTAACTGTCAAAGACATGTTTCATTGTAAATTCATATTAATTTGAGTTCATTCATCATTTAAAATACTTAACTGAAATGTTTAAAGTTAAGGGTTCTTTAAGAATGAGTGACGAATGAAGCGTAACAGGTCACATGTTTAGCGCGGGACCATTGCATTTTGGGTTGAACTAACATGGAAGCAGAGAAACGCTAATGATGCAGAGCCTGAAAAAACAGTTCCTTTATCTGCATAGTCTAAGAGGGCGCACACGGTAATTCATCTTTAAATGTGTTGCATTTTTGTGTGTAATGTTGTTTTATATCAGTTTACGTAAACTGTTATGTGTAAAAAAGCGATGTCATTGGATTCAGATTTGTCGCACATGTTCACTTGCATATCAGCTGACATTTGAATGAGAGACTGAGAAGAAGGACTGTGAGAAATGCATATTTTGAACGTTATATGCTTTATTTCTTGTAGTTTTCACGGTGTCTGCTGAAAAAGAGAGAGAGAGACACAAATAAACAGCAAAAGACATCTGTATTAGGGCTGCAACAAATGATTATTTTGATAATCGATTAATCTAACGATTATTAGAACGATTAATCGACTAATCATCGATTAGTTCACTGGTTAATCAGTAGACTTTGATTGATTATTCAGTTTTTGCAATTAGTTAGAATATTAAGTTATACATATTCTAACATAAATAAAGGTCACTTCAGCTTTAGAAAAGCATATTATGTAATTACAATTATTACACAATTAATTGGTAACACTTTACATTAAGGTTCATTAGTTAACATTAGTTAACATGACTGCACTGTATTTTATGTATAATCATTTTTTATTCGTAACGGTTTTAAATTCATTTTAAATAAATTTTTATATAATTTCCTTGTTTTTATTGTTGTGGTTATTATTTTTAATGTCTATTTCACTTCCTTTTATGTAAAACACTTGTGTTTTTGAATTTTTTTTGTGTATGAAATATGCTATATAAATAAACTTGCCTTGTCTAACATGAATTAAAAATGAACAATACTTCTATAGCATTTGTTAATCTTAATGTTAATTTCAGCATTTACTAATGCATTATTAAAATCACAAGTTGTTTTTTTTACATTGATAAATGCATTGTGAACTAACATGAACAACTGTATTTTTATTAACCAACATTAACAAAGATTAATACATAAATGTAATAAATGTATTGTTCATTCATGTTAATTAATACATTAACTAATGTTAACAAATGATACCTTATTGTAATGTTACCAATTCATTATAAAAATAGATGTATTTGGCACACAAAATGAGATGACAGACAGAGACACTCTCTCACCATTTAATTAGCTACATGAAAAAGTAACTGAATGACACATTTTGCACATTCTGCCTAACATCTCCTTTTGTAAGTCATATAGATAAGAAACAAAATAAAGGTAAGTGATAAGATGCTTTGGATAAACTATTTTATTCACAACATAATGTCTTAAAATACCTTATAGGGTTATGATAATCAAAACAGCCCTGAGCTAGATCAAGCTTTGATCTCTGCAAACCAAACTGTCACTTTAATGAAATTATTATTTTTTCCCACTAATAAAAATATTTTATCATTAGCTAGCTCACACTGGAGAGCTGCTTTATAACAGAAAATCAAGTTGTAATTCTAACTGAAAGCGACACTGACCTTCATGTTTTTCATGTTTAATACCGTAAAGCTGCTTCAATTAAGGCTATCTGTTGCATAAAGTACTATATAAATAAACATAATGTGACCGAACTCTACTGGAGTAATGTTACGTTACTGAACTGCAGAGCTCATGCAAACATCCACATCGTTGTAATCAGATGCATTTTTAATTGTTGCTTTCACACTGCTGTCAGTTTTTGTTGTTTATTTCGTTACTGGGAGGAAAGCGCGCAATATATATTTACATATTCATCCAAACGCCGCTCAAGTTTGGATGCATTTGCTCTGAAGTGCTGTGTGTGTGTGTTCTTCTCTTGATCTGCATCCAGGAGGGCTGAACTAGAGTCTTGCGCTACAGCGCCACACTGGTCAAACCGCAGTATTGCAGGCTCTTACATTAGGTCATATGAGATCAAACGACTACTCGACAACAAAAATATTTGTCGACAATTTTTTATTGTCGATGTTGTCGATAATGTCGACTAATCGTTGCAGCCCTAATCTGTATGAAGCGTGGCTATCATTTCATTAGACCAGTGCAGCTACAAATGTCTCTGGCAATCTTATGAATGTTTTTATATATGGTAATGCCCAAATAGATGAAAGATTCCTTAATAGGGATAAATGAGGGAATAGAAGAATTAACCTTGCCATTGTTAATTGGCATTAAAGCAGATTTGCTCCAATTTATTTTATATCCTGATAAGCTACTAAAATTAACAAATTCCTTAATTATACTAGAGACTGAAACATCAAAGTGGTCTAAATATAGAACAATATCATCAGCGTATAACGAAATACTATGATTATGATCATGAATCTTAATCGATACTTCAGATTTCCTGATGGCTTGTGCTAAGGGTTCAAGAGATAGACAAAACAATAAGGGGGAAAGCGGACACCCCTGCCTTGTTCCCCGCTGTAAAGGGAATGGGGGGGAAATAATATCACCAGTTATGACTGATGCTGCAGGTGAGTGGTATAATGTCTTAATCATAGAAATTAAATGTTCACCGAAGCCGAAACATTGCAGAACTGCCCACATATAATTCCACTCTAGCCTGTCAAAGGCTTTTTCTGCATCAAGTGAAAAGACCGCACAAGGGGTTGGGTGGGAGTCCGCAAAGTCAAGAATATGAAGGAGTCGACGCATATTGTCAGATGCATTGCGCCCCTTGATGAAACCAGTTTGGTCCTCCTTGATCAAGCTATGAATTACCTTCTCCATACGAGAAGCAAAAACTTTGGCATAGATTTTAAGATCACATGAGATAAGCGAAATCGGTCTGTAGCTGGAACAATCTAATGGATCTTTCCCTTTTTTTAAGAAGTAATGAAATCAGTGATGTTTTTTGATCTCTATGAAATACCCCATGTTCAATTGCAAAATTAAATGAGTTAAGCATAAGTATCCCTACCAAATCCCATATTTCTAAATATAATTCAGGGGGGAGACCATCTAGACCTGGCGATTTGCCCTTTTGAAGGCTTTTTAGAGAGAGACGTGGAGTTCCTCCAAACTTAATGGGGCCTCCATAGATTCTTTATCCATCTGTGAGATCCGAGGCAGTTCAAATTTATCTAAATACTGCTTACAAATTGGTTCATCAAAATCTGTTTCGGCTTTATACAGATTTGTGTAAAAACCTTTAAATATGTAATTAATTGCCACAGGGTTCGTGGTGACCTGATCATCCGATGATTTTATTGCGCTAATATATGCCTTAGACTCGCATTCTTTCAACCTAAGGGCCAATAAATGACTAGGTCTCTCTGATTCAAAATAATATTTTTGTCTAGTCCTATGTAAAATAAATTCAGCCTTTGAGTGTGAAAGTAAATGATATTCTTCTTTTAAAGAGGACAGCTGTATAGCCTGTTGCTCAGTAAAATGTTGTTTTTGTAGGTTTTGTAATGATTGGATTTAATTTTCTAAGTGTTTAAACTGGTGAGTTTTCGCTTTGGCAAGAGTAGAAGAGAAAGATATACAGAAACCTCGTATAGCACACTTAGTCGTTTTTCACAGTATTTGAGGATCCACATCAGAGGGCATATTAATTTCAAGAAATTCCTTAATATATTCTTTTGGAGAAGTAATGAAAGTCTGATAACTTAATAATGATATGTTAGCGCCATCTAGGGGACTTGGCGTTCACATCGGAAAGAGGAACACTGCACAACACAGCAGAATGATCAGATAATAAAATTGGTAATATAGAGATGGAGGAATTAGATGAAATTAAAGATGGGCTGAGAAATACTGTATGTAGTCTATCCTAGAGAAAGTCTTGTGTCTATTAGAAAAAAAGTGAAGTCCTTAGCTTTAGTATTCTGAATTCTCCAAAGATCGATTAAGTTGAGCTCAGTGATACATTTATTCAGTAATTTAGAGGATGGATTGGCTGTTGTATCAGATTGAGATTTATCTAAAGCAGGATTTACGACAGCATTAAAATCACCACCCACCACTAGAGGGCAATCAATCTCCTCAAGTAGAGTTTTGGAAATCTGTGTAAGGAATGCACTGTCTGTCTCATTCGGACCATAAATAGAGACCAATGCTAACCTATTATTATATATTTTGCATCGGATAAAAACAAATCTACCCTTCTCATCACTACCAAGGTGTTCAATCGTTAAATTGAACTTCCGGTTAACAAGGATAAGCACCCCCTTAGTTTTATTTTGAGCGCAGAAAATAGCTATTAATTTGTAATATTTATTCTGGAAACATGCCACGTCAGATTGTTTTAAATGTGTCTCTTGAATTAGGGCACAGGAGATAGATTTACGGTGTAAATATTCTAACATACGGGTTCGTTTAACAGCAGAATTTAAACCATTCACATTCAGTGATAAAATATTTAGAGTATGCATTGAATATTCATAATCCCAAGATTGTATTCAATAAAAAAATAAACAGAAGCACTTCCATTCTGTAAATAACATGTAAACGCTGATGTGCATTTTAGATACCAAACCTCCTAGATGAAAAATCCCTTTAGAAATAAGGTAAAATAAATAGAAGTATAAATGTCTGTTGTAACAAACAAAAACAACATAAAATCATGAACAACTGACAACCATAAACAAGGAACAACTCAGACTGCACATTACCGAGAACATAGGTCTGACTGAGCAACAAAAAATAGTGATGGTTCGTGACCGATCCACTCCAACGCAAGACATGTCTCCCGAAAGGCTCACACAGCCAAAAAAATATATTTTTTAATTAAACCTACTCTCCGTTAGTCCCATCCAAAAAGGAAAAAAAGGAGTGTCAGTCTTACCAGCAAAGAGATCGTTGTACCGGATATATAGGGACAATATCCCAGTAGGAGAGAGGAGAGAAGAAAAAGCAAAAAATAGGTTTAGCAAGCGTCCATGTTCATCCTGCCATCATCCCCTCCTGGGCAGCTAGGACCATGTCCATCCCGGCCGTCATGCCCCTCCCGCCAAACAGCGGCCGCTGCTCCCCCGTCGTCCCCCCGCAGAGCTGCGGCATACATTCTCCGCTGAGACAGGGAGCTGACAAAATCCTCCTCTTTCTGAAGAGAATCGAAGCTCCTCTACTCACCCTTGTGCCGTAGTTTAATTACCGCCGGATAGATGAGGAAGGGCTGGAGACAAAGCGCTGTCATCTTCTTCAAAACCGGACCAAATGCCTTTCTCCTGATCGCTGTAGCTGGACTAAAGTCGGGAAAAAATAGCAGTGTGACATTGTTCTGTGCGCATTTCACCGGATAAGCCTGCCTGGCACCTTTCAGGATTTCCGATCTGTCATGCCATCTCAGTACACGGAAGATGAGAGTGCGCAGCCGATCGGAGCCCCTCCCTCCGTCATACACGCGGTGCGCCCGATCAATCTCAATGTCACGGCCCCTCAAGGAAGGAATCCACTTGGAAAGATTAGCTCTGAGGAAACCAGCTGCGTCTGGACCCTCCATCCCTTCTGGGAGCCCCACCAGTCTTACATTGTTTCTCCTGCACCTGTCCTCCATATCTGTCATCTTCTCGGTGAGTCGCTCCAGCTGATCCTTTAAGTCTGTGACTGTCCTCTTATCTTCACGCGCCACTGCCTGAACAGAATCAACGCGGTCACGTGTCTGCTTCGTCTCGGTAGCTATGGCCTCAAATTCCTCTCTTAGCTCTTTAACAGACTTGTTGGTCGCTTGTATGTCCTCACGCAGTTCACGCAATGCTGGAATCAGCACCGAGTCCATTGCATCTCTTACTGCCGAATTCACAACCGAATTCAAAGTGCTTTGCTGCTCTTTAAATGCTAGTTCAATGCGGTTAGCAATAGCCTCGTCGAGGTCTTCTCTGGAGATGGCTGAATCTCTGAATTTTTTCTTCATTGGCGATTGCTCAATCTCTCTTTTCCGATCCCCTTTGTCTGCCTTAGCACTCATGATGGATCCAATGCAGAGTGGTTTATGTTTTACTGACAGGATCGTAAAATATGTGGCAAAGTGAGCAGAGCGAAAGACTAAGCCTGCATCGCCATCAAAGTGTCACGTGATCCCCCGATTTGTAGCTTTTTAAGCATGCTTCACTTTGTCAGACAAGTTCTATTTAAGTGATTTCTTGATTCAACAGGTCTGATTCAAATTTAACTCAGCTTTCTAAAATAATGTGGTTAATCACAGTTCTTTCATGATTTAACAGGAGGGGGCAATTCATTTTTCACGTAGGGCCAGGTAGGTTTGGACAGCTTTTTTCCCTTAATAAATTAAATCATTATTTAAAAACTTCATTTTGTATTTACTTGCTTTATCTTTGTGTAATATTAAAATGTTTGATGATCTGAATCTTTTAAGTGTGACAAATATGCAAAAAATTTAAATTAACAGGAAGGGGGCAAAAACCTTTTCACGGCACTGTAAGTTGGAGGAAGTATCCAATTATAAAATATACATTGTGTTGTAAAAGAAAGAGTTAATCATATTGAATACATTCAGCAATAAGAGAAGAAAATACAAGTGAAGAGTCGTACTAATAATGAGCCACAAAATCACAGGAACTTTTGCATTTTTCTCCAGATGTGCTGTAGTTTCTTCTATTCCAGCAGGAGCAACCTACAGCTACTCATGTCGTGGGATGGAGGGACGCTATTTGATTGTAAATGAATATTAATGGAACTTCAAAGACTCTTACTTTCTATGAAGTGGAAGTCTTTGTGATTTTTCCAGGTAATCCTGAGCTACTTAACCTGGTCTAATCCCTTTCCAGGCGAATTTGACTGGCCTATTCAAATTGGATTTTGAGCCAAGTGGATTTTGAATACAGCTTCCAAAAGTCAAAGATAGCAGAATATTTTTTTTATATATATATTGGATACAATCACAACAGCGTGAATAGAACATGTCACATCGCAACATACAGAAACTCAGAAGAAACACACTGGTATAAATTCAAAATGCTTAGTTTATTCATAAAATGATGTCGTTAACATACCATGACAAGGGGGCTATTTTGCTGAATATTTCACGATTGCAAATGTCACATTGTTTTTAGTTCAATAAACAAGTAAAGTAGTCAAGTAGTTATTACGTTACTTACATTTTAGACACAATATTTACTGTTTTGTTCTATTTCACCAACGAAAATAGTTCCAAACAAAGATCAGCACATTCTCCAAGCAACGGTGTTTTGTTACTGAATGATTCAGCGTTTTGAACGAATCGGTTGACTCACTCATTAAGTGACTTACCGCCACCTACTGGTGGTTTAGTACGTTTAAAAATATGCATTTCCCCCACCAACATTTATTATTTGTATATCCAAAAATTTATTTAAAATATTAATCTCATAACAATTTATTGCAGTTGTAATTTTTCAGGGTAAATTATTTAATCTGACTGGCAACAGCCCTATAGTGTATATTGAATTTATTGATTAATTGTAATAATTTGACATGAAAGATGCATACATTTAAAAAGGTCGAAAAAGGCCTTTGTAAAGGTAAAATAAAATATGCAGATTGTATGTAAAAGCTGATAGAACACTGATGAAAATAATGCTTCAGAATAAATTTACACCACCAAAATCTCGGTGATGCAGTATATTTGTGGGGATATTTTGTATGGAATATTGTCTGCTGAAATGAAAAGTTAACAGCATATCATTGTAATAAATATCATTTATGACAGCAATGATATTTTGTTTTCTTTTTACGTTAAACACATCAAATTACATATACAGGTGCATCTCAATAAATTAGAATGTCGAGAAAAAGTAATTTTTTTCTTTTAACTTATTTCAAAAAATGAAACCTTCATATATTTTAGATTCATTACATGTAAAGTAAAATATTTCAAAAGTTTTTTGTTTTAATTTTGATGAATAGAACTTACAGCTCATGAAAGTCAAAAATCAGTATCTCAAAATATTAGAATATTTACATTTGAGTTTCATTAAATGACCATCCATACAGTATAAATTCTGGGTATCTCTTGTTCTTTGAAACCACAATAATGGGGAAGACTGCTGACTTGGCAATGATCCAGAAGACGAACATTGACGCCCTCCATAAAGAGGGTAAGTCACAGAAGGTCATTACTGAAAGGTGTGGCTGTTTACAGAGTGCTGTATCAAAGCATATTAAATGCAAAGTTGACTGGAAGGAAGAATTTGGGTAGGAAAAGGTGCACAAGCAACAGGGATGACCGCAAGCTTGAGAATACAGTCAAGCAAAACCGATTCAAACACTTGGGAGAGCTTCACAAGGAGTGGACTGAAGCTGGAGTCAGTGCATCAAGAGTCACCATGCTCAGACTTCTTCAGGAAAAGGGCTACCAAGCCACTTCTAAACCAGAGACAATGTCAGAAGGATCTTACCTGGGCTGTGGAGAAAAAGAACTGGACTGTTGATCAGTGGTCCAAAGTCCTCTTTTCAGATGAAAGTAAATTTTGCATTTCATTTGGAAATCAAGTTCCCAGAGTCTGGAGGATGAGTGGAGAGGCACAGAATCCATGTTGCTTGAAGTCCAGTGTGAAGTTTCCACAGTCAGTGATGATTTGGGCTGCCATGCCATCTGCTGGTGTTGGTCCACTGTGTTTTCTGAAGTCCACAGTCAGCACAGTCATCTACCAGGAGATTTTAGAGCACTTCATGCTTCCTTCTGCTGACAAGCTTTATGGAGATGCTGATTTCATTTTCCAGCAGGACTTGGCACCTGCCCACACTGCCAAAGGTACCAAAAGCTGGTTCAATGACCATGGTGTTACTGTGCTTGATTGGCCAGCAAACTCGCCTGACCTGAACCTCATAGAGAATCTATGGGGTATTGTCAAGAGGAAGATGAGAGACACCAGACCCAACAATGCAGATGACCTGAAGGCCACTATCAAAGCAACCTGGGCTTCCATACGACCTTAGCAGTGCCACAAACTGATCACCTCCATGCCACGCCGAATTGAGGCAGTAATTAAAGCAAAAGGAGACCCTACCAAGTATTGAGTACATATACAGTAAATGAACATACTTTCCAGAAGGTCAACAATTCACTAAAAATGTTTTTTTTTATTGGTCTTATGAAGTATTCTAATTTGTCGAGATTTATTTGCATTTATTTGAATTAGCGAGAGACAGAGAGAGAGAGGGATGAAAGTTGCGTGTGCGTGAACCTACGTCTGCGCATCTCTCTCTACAAGCAATGAACCTTAGTTACTTCAAAAACAGTGATTTTTACTCCTCATTGCAGAGAAATATAACTTTGCGAGTCAGTAGCCTATCGAAGCTATTTTACTAATAAAAGTTTCCGTGCTGTGTGTTCGCTGCACGATCTCTCTGATATCTGTGTGCAATAATGTGTGTGTGTGCGTCTATGCAGCGTAGCCTACATATAGCAACAAGCCTGAGCCCGACCCGAGCCCGAGACTATTCATTAAACATTAACCCGAACCCGACCCGAAACCCGAAAGTATTTCGGGACCCATCGGGCTCGGGTCTGGTAGCGTAGCAGACCTCTAATCTCTTGTCCATGGTATATTTTAACTGCAAAACAAAAAGAAATGCTGCACTAAATATCACCGCAAATTTTGAGAAAAGACGCA
This sequence comes from Aspiorhynchus laticeps, assembly GCA_023376895.1. Taxonomy (NCBI): domain Eukaryota; kingdom Metazoa; phylum Chordata; class Actinopteri; order Cypriniformes; family Cyprinidae; genus Aspiorhynchus; species Aspiorhynchus laticeps. The sequence continues at coordinate 16,046 of JALXFT010000096.1, forward strand.
GCAAAATCAGTATTTTTAGGCCGCAATAATCAGAAAAAAGTCCTGCGAAATCCTGGAGGGATTGGTAAGGTACTTGCAGTGTGTGTCAGATACCAACGAAGACCACATTTGACCCAGGAAAAACCCTGATATTATATTTATAAAATGTTAATTGTTTAGTGTGATGTTGATGCTATGTAGTTTTGCATGTTTTGTTAAACCTTAAATGAAAATATAAAAGACCATTCATTAGTTTTTTTTGTTTTTGTACCCACAGATGTCTGAACAGAAAAGCCCCTACAGCCAGCCGCCACCCATGAGATGCCTTTGTGTTGCAACTCAAACCATGCAAAGAGCAGCATAATTTTTAAAAGAAGGGGCTGAAGTAAAAATTAGTAACCACAAAATAACAACCACAAGTGTGCTGTGCAATAGCACTAGAGTGCACCTGGCGCATACAAGTGGTGACCAGGCTGAGTTTTTGGAAGACATTACGTACGTCTTTAAAAACTATACTCTTTCTGTGAAATATGGGCAGCAGTGCATTTTTCTGGGGCCGACATCTGCCAAATTTAAAAGTGCTCCCCTTTCCATATCAGAGGAGGCATGTGCTAGGGCACATGAGGCCCTTTGCCCGTCATCATACTTGATAAATGGTGGAGATAGCACTCTATTTACCAGGTAATTAGTTACTGTAACTCTCTCTCTCACTCACTGACTTTCTCTCTCTCTCTCACTTTCTCTCTCTCTCACTCACTCTCACACTCTCTCTCTCTCACACACTTCGATGTAGTTCCATGCAAATGAGCTTTATTGGCATGACTGTGGAATAGCAAAATGTTGCCAAAGCAATAAACAGTGAAAGAGTTATACAGGCATATAGATAAAAAAAAACTAATTCAATGGCCATATTGTACATATATTTTCATATATAACACACACACACACACACACACAAAACAATAGCAAATACAAGGTAAATGTTTACAGAGAGTGGTTTAGCCTTTTAGCTTTAGTCCCTCATAATATAACAGGAGGATACATACTGCGCTGCTAGGTGGATACACTTTTCTTTCTCTCCCAAAATATACTCAGTCACTCACTCATTTTATCTCTCTCTCTTTCTCAGTCTCTCACTTACTCTCTTTCTCTCTCTCTCACTCACTTTCTCTCTCTCTAGATGCAAGTGGTACGGATGATGTCTGTCAAGGATGGGCAGGTGTCATCTAAGGAGTGAGGATAAATCAATAGAGGCAAACTTCTTCTCACTTGATTCCTGATGATTTTAGAGGACAAACGGGTGGAGAATGAGTGAAGTTTTTGTTATATTTAAGAATAGGTCATGGTTACATTGATTCTTTGAACGACACAAACCAGCACAAATCGAGCACAATCAAATGGCACCGGTTTGGAGAGATTTGGACGGCATGGGGTGGAGAGTGACGTCACTGTTCGTAAAAAATATTTTTGTTATATAAAAGAAGCAATCATAGTTACAGGGCTTCTTTTAATGGCACAAATGAACTGCGCTGGTTTGGAGCGATTTGGGCAACATGGGGTGGAGAGTGACGTCACACGGTCAAAAAAATTATGTTTATAATCTCAAACACAAAGCCAGCACAAACATTCTTTTTTTGCGGCACAAACGAATGGCATAGTTTTGGTGATTATTTATTTTTATGGGGTGCCAACTTCACGGAGGTAATTCACACACAATTAGTTTACAGAGAATCAAATGAAGTACCACCTAACTTTGTTTTCCCAAGGAATGAGAGTGATGGAAGAAGTTGCCACCAAAGACCTTGAAAACAAAATCCCTAGAACTTGCTTGGTGTATTCAGAAAGAAACAACAGCCTTGTCTGCTTCTGCTGCAAACTGTTTTCAAAGATTTAACAAACTCTAGCCATTATAATTCTGGCACTAAGGGGACTCACAGAAAAACTGTATTCTCCATCAAATAGAAATTTCCTCAAAGAGGTTGAACTGATGGCACAGTTTGATCCAGTCCTGAAAGAGCACCTTAACCGTGCCCAAAAAGTGACCTCTATTCGAATGCAATATCAGCCACACTGAACAGCTGTCAGTTGTGATCAGAACTGTGTCACTACTTTATCATACTGCACAAACCATACACCTTGTTCTCAGCCCCCACACAGCACTGGGCCATCCTGAAAAAAACAAACAAAAAAACAAGTGGACATCTCCTTGAAGATGTGGACGTTTCAGCATCTGTACAGTGGTGCGGTGTGACATCTTGAGCCAGATCCAACATGTGAGTAAACTAATGCAGTCTCCCAGTATGCATGTGGATGCTGCAGTCATTCTTCTCATATTTCTGAGAGCTTCCTTTCATGAATAAACATCAGCAGCTCAAGCAGAGTCATGGTCCTCGATGGCAGGTCAAGCAAGTCCGTTAGTTTCTGTGCAAGCTCTTTGCCATTCAAGTCTGAGAGTCCTTTATAGTGCAGTGCCTCACATTGTTCTGTCAGCTCCTCGTGTGAGACTCTTTTAAAGGGCTGAGGTCCACAAAGCTGCACTTTTCATGCAGTCATGCCCAGAAGAAGCTGGAGGTAAACATTTTCAGTGTTGATGCTGCTGATGTTGACCTCAGCCCTTCAGGAAAGATTGTACACATTTTAAAAAGTGGGACAGAAGTTTGGAGTCCTGTCAATATCCAAATTTGTGGACTGCTCTCAGAATTTGTCTGACTCTCCCAGTGACTGTAGCTGAAGCAGAGAGGAGCTTCTCAATTCAATAATTGAAGTGTAATTATGCTATGCAGTTATTAATTATGCTCTGCAGTGAGTAAGGTTGTTTTCTCTGTGGCAGTGTCTGTGAAGTGAGCCGAAGTGCAGTCATCTCTGCAGGGCTCTCAAACTCTGCTCCTGGAGATACAACACTCAAAACTCAGCGTCTCTTGTGGAGCTGATGAATTAATTAATTTCTCATGTACAAACTGATGAGGTTGTGGGTCAATTTGGAGGACACATGAAAATGTTTGTTTTAGTAAACTTCACCAAACTCACAATAAAAAAAAATCTAAGAAAAACCCAGTATTATTAGAATAAAATATATTTGGATATAATAACTAATAGTAACTAAATTGAACAACAATCTCTTATTTTTTTTCTAATTTCATTTAACATTTTCATTTCATTGACAGTTTTAATAAACATGGACTTTCATTAAAAATGCTTATTTCTGCTATTGCAGGCTCATTTTGTAAATGTAAGCTATTAATTTAAATGACATACAAGCGCAAACTGGGTGCTTAAAACCTGTTAACCCGCACCAGGACGCGAGCGCTCTGAAAGCTCTTTGTTTGCACACGTCATTGTTTTCAAACAGATAAAGTAAAACAGGACAAAATGAATCTTGACAAACTATATATCATTTTGAAGGTCTAAGCCTCAAGCATCGACGACAGATCGCTGTTTTTCGATAGAAAGCTTATAAGGAGTGTGTTTGCTAAATTTGTGTAAGCAGTACACATCAAAACATGTATAAAAAACCACAGTACATACCACATTCATCCTGATAACGACTCTCAAACGTATCCACTGCTGTAAATCCTGGTTTAGTTTGAAAGATAAGGGTCCACTGAACAACATTTCATCGAGCACTTTTAGTCCAAAGAAACAACAACGCTGTAATTTAGATCGTTAATCCTTTGTTTACGTCTCATCTCTTCAGGGAGAGTTATTGTTTGTGTCCGTTATGGAACAAATTACGCTCAAAAACAGCGTCTTGGTGGTAAAAAAACAGCATGATTTTGTAGCAGACAATGTCCCAAACAGAATGAGACCATCCCAAAATAAAAAAGTAAAAGATACACGGAAGATTGTTTATTTGAATTCTGGCGCTCCCTCGCGACGGCGCGTGACGCACGCTGTGACGCACCTGTCATCTGATGGGGCGTAACTTAACGATCTTTTAGCACAAATAAACCTTTCTTTTTTTTTCTTCTTCAGCAGTTTTCATATATGTTTGCGTGTTTTGTGGGTAATGTGCCTGTATCTGTGTGATTAACATCTCTATGGCTGATAAGCAGCATGTAATTACTGACTGTTCACAGATATCAGTGTGAATGCAGTCTATATAAAAGGCCATTATAATGTTGTTATTGGCAATATGGGCCATCTGTGTGAATGATCGTCAGCATGTGATTACTAATGTATGAGCAGGAGCATCCGTATGTCAGGAAATCAGTACGTACTTAAGTTATTTTTTTTAAATTATTATTGTTTTTTTTTCATCACTCAAAAATTATTATTGTATTTTTCTAGTTCTAATTTATTTTCTCAAATAAATCACTGATACGATGTCTAAGATTCTGTCTACTGTTTTATAATTGAAAAACTGCAGTGGCATGTATAAAGACTAAATAGTGTGTAGTAGAACCCTTCAATAATTTGGTAAATATTTTTCCTCAAACGGGGGGGGGGGGGGGGGGACTAGAAAAATGTCTGCAGGAATCTCATTTTTCATGGTATCTTCTTCAGATTTGAAATATAAACTCATGAGACATGTGACTTTCAACCCATTACTTTTCTGGATTGCTCCAGGGCTGATTTCATGTATTTTTATATGAAATTTAAAAAAAAATCAGTGTGGTACAATTTTTATCAAGGCACTTCAGTGTCTATAACTTTTTATATTTTTGAGCATTATCAACTCTGGATGATGGATAGTAAAGGCCAAAGGGTCTTCTTTCCAAAGACACCAAAATTGTGTGTGTGGCACACTGAAGTCAGGAGCTGTTACCATTTTAAGTTAGTTAGTCATTTTCAGCTGTAAAAAATGTAAATATGAATGGGAATATATTTCAGAGATATTTTACTCATAAGAATTTCTAGGGGTGCCAATAATTGTGGCCAACATTCATTGGAGAAAAACATTTATTTCATCATGAGATTTTCTCCCCACTTTCAATTGTTTTACTTCAATGATAGGTTAGAATTTTGTGAATTTATTGAGTGAAAGATCAAAAGGATAAACAATGCAGATTTATTTTCTTTGCTCATATTTATCAAGGGTATCGATATTAGTGGAGGGCACTGTAGTTAGCAAAAATTTGGCAATTTTCTGTCAAGAAATTTTGTTATTTTCATTTTCAAATAATCAGTGGTGGACTGTAAGGAAGTACATTCGTTAGGTATCCTCCTACAAATGTGAAGTAATGAGTTTTTTTTCTCACAGGACAGCAACACTACAAAAATGGTCTTTTACAACATGCATTGTTGTAGATTAAACTACCCAACAGTATGAAGTAGGCAACTTTAAATTTAACAACCTTGAACATATTCTTAAGTCAAATGCAACATACACAGTAGTGCAGCAGTAATATTAATGCCAAACCATCCTGACAAATTATTTTTATAAGTTAAGTATATTAGAGTATACAAGATAATACTTTTACTTCAAGGATAGTTCACCCAAAAATGAATAATTTCTACTAGTAAATATTAAAGTAAATATTAATATTAGTAAATATTAAATATGACTAGTAGTTTTCCCCCAATATGGTATACTAAAGTACCTCAATATTTATTTTACTATTTACTTTTTCATAGCTCTAAACAATTTGTCTTTTCCTTCTTTGCCTAAATCAGACCAGACTCCTGTACTGCAGGATAAAGCTGAATGTGCCAGTGCTGGACAAGTTTTTAGTGGTTTTGGGCTGAGCGGGGAGGCCCTGACAGTCATGCTGGATCTTCTGAGAAGTGCCACTATCCAGACCCTGGTGTTTCTCTTCTGTCTGGCCAGTGGTACATCATACAGATTGGTGTCCAGAGTGTTTGACATGCACTGTCCACTGCATTGTCCTCTGAGTTGCTGAGGAGTAATTCATCTCCCGAAGACCCAAGAAGACCTGGAGGCAGGGCTGGGCTTAAAATCTTTGTTTTTCTGATGTTAAACCTAAGTAATGTTTTAAATAGTTGTAAAAAGTAATTTCAGTAATGTATACAACAGTTTGTTTTAATGTGTAAAAAAAATATTTACAGGACAAAAACATAAAGGTATAAAATAATGTTTTTCTTAAAAATTATAAGCTGCGTTAAAAAAATTATCAATGTACATAATTATCTTTTATTTACACGTGAATATGCATAACAATAAGATGCAAAATATGCAGAAAGTACTCAGACTCATTTACAAATAAATTGCATTACAAAAATGAATAACATATACAACTTATTCATTTAATTTTTCACTTACATCACAAAATTAAACTACAGAAATTAGGTTGTTTCATTGACAATGTGACATTTAAAAAAAAGATATTGAAAAAATTGTAATGTACCCATTTTTTCCCCACTGTTTTCTCTTGGCTAATAGAGAATGGCTAATAATGTATTTGTTAAGCATTCTCTCAAGAAAAGAAATCAGTCTCTCCCTGCTCTCCTGTGCTCTTCCCTCCTCTCTCTCTCTCTCTCTCTCTCTCTCTCTGGAGTTTGATGTCCTCCCTGAGTAGTTCCACCATGTTCCACTCACCCCCTCACCTGTCCCGGGACACTCACTCCCTCAGCTGTCCCGTCCTGGGACACTCACTCCCTCAGCTGTCCCGGGACACTCACTCTCTCAGCTGTCCCAGGACACTCACTCCCTCAGCTGTCCCGGGACACTCACTCCCTCAGCTGTCCCATGACGCCCACTCTCTCAGCTGTCCCAGGACACTCACTCCCTCAGCTGTCCCGGGACACTCACTCCCTCACCTGTCCCGGGACACTCACTCCCTCAGCTGTCCTGGGACACTCACTCCCTCACCTGTCCCAGGGCACTCTCTCCCTCACCTGTCCCAGGGCACTCTCTCCCTCACCTGTCCCAGGACACTCACCCCCTCACCTGTCCCGGGACACTCACTCCCTCAGCTGTCGTCTGGGACACTCACTCCCTCAGCTGTCCCGTCCTGGGACACTCACTCCCTCAGCTGTCCCGGGACACTCACTCTCTCAGCTGTCCCGGGACACTCACTCCCTCAGCTGTCCCGTCCTGGGACACTCACTCCCTCAGCTGTCCCGGGACACTCACTCCCTCACCTGTCCCGGGACACTCACTCCCTCAGCTGTCCTGGGACACTCACTCCCTCACCTGTCCCAGGGCACTCTCTCCCTCACCTGTCCCAGGGCACTCTCTCCCTCACCTGTCCCAGGACACTCACCCCCTCACCTGTCCCGGGACACTCACTCCCTCAGCTGTCCCGTCCTGGGACACTCACTCCCTCAGCTGTCCCGGGACACTCACTCTCTCAGCTGTCCCAGGACACTCACTCCCTCAGCTGTCCCGGGACACTCACTCCCTCACCTGTCCCGGGACACTCACTCCCTCAGCTGTCCTGGGACACTCACTCCCTCACCTGTCCCAGGGCACTCTCTCCCTCACCTGTTCCAGGACACTTGCAATCCTAAGGCACAGCAAATAAACCATGACTGTTAACAACAACAGCACAATGAATTTCAGCAAAAATCTGTCTATTAACTTGCTTGCTTATTTTTTAAGTCCTTCACTAGCAGGCTCATTTTCTCCAGAACAGTCCTAAAACAAGAGAAAATGGAAATGCTCATGAAAAATATTAAGACAGGTTTGCAATCTTAACATTAGAAAATATGACACAGCAGCACATGCATACAAAATACTGAAGTATGGTTAAAACATTTGTAGACATATTCTTGCATGACAGCACTACAAAAACACAACAAAGATAAAGGACCTTATATATTGGTTGTCTTATTGTTTGTGGGCTTTGTGTTAAAAAAAAACCCTGGCTTTTAACACTTTTGCTAGGTAACTTATTTGAGTAAATGAAAACACAATGGCCGATCCGCATCTTAATAAGTTTTTAATAAATACATTTTTGAACTCATTAAAATGTTAAAAACCGTTGAATACAAATGTTGCATTGATTATTTTTAATAACTAAGCTTTTGATTATTTATAACGTTTTATTAAAGAAGATTTTCACAGAATGATTTAGGCAAAATTGCACCCCCCTATGTGTGGTGCCCCTATGCACTGCATACGCTGCATACTCCGTTGTTGCGCCACTGTGTGAAAGTGGTGTATGGGGCGCCATTTGTAAAATAAAATGTGTAAGAAAAACTGGTCAGATTTACCTACAAAACAAATACATTTTTGCAAGATTTACCTAAATAAACTTTATGCAATATTTTTATTACTATATGACTATATTAAAATAAAGTATTAAAGGTAAATCTAAATGTTTCATCTAAATCTAAATCTTCATTTTAAATCTAAATCTAAATGTAAACGTTAAATCCAAATCCTAAACATAAATGTTAATCTTATATCTAAATGTAAATGTAAAATATAAATATATAACTTTTAAATGTGTGATATAATTATATATATATATATATATATATATATATATATAATATATATATACAGTATATATACAGGTGCTGGTCATATAATTAGAATATCATCAAAAAGTTGATTTATTTCACTAATTCCATTCAAAAAGTGAAACTTGTATAATGTATTCATTAATTCCACACAGACTGATATATTTCAAGTGTTTATTTCTTTTAATTTTGATGATTATAACTGACAACTAATGAAAACCCCAAATTCAGTATCTCAGAAAATTAGAATATTATTTAAGACCAATACAAAGAAAGGATTTTTAGAAATCTTGGCCAACTGAAAAGTATGAACATGAAAAGTATGAGCATGTACAGCACTCAATACTTAGTTGGGGCTCCTTTTGCCTGAATTACTGCAGCAATGCGGCGTGGCATGGAGTCGATCAGTCTGTGGCACTGCTCAGGTGTTATGAGAGCCCAGGTTGCTCTGATAGTGGCCTTCAGCTCTTCTGCATTGTTGGGTCTGGCATATCGCATCTTCCTCTTCACAATACCCCATAGATTTTCTATGGGGTTAAGGGCAGGCGAGTTTGCTGGCCAATTAAGAACAGGGATACCATGGTCCTTAAACCAGGTACTGGTAGCTTTGGCACTGTGTGCAGGTGCCAAGTCCTGTTGGAAAATTAAATCTGCATCTCCATAAAGTTGGTCAGCAGCAGGAAGCATAAAGTGCTCTAAAACTTCCTGGTATACGGCTGTGTTGACCTTGGACCTCAGAAAACACAGTGGACCAACACCAGCAGATGACATGGCAACCCAAACCATCACTGACTGTGGAAACTTTACACTGGACCTCAAGCAACGCGGATTCTGTGCCTCTCCTCTCTTCCTCCAGACTCTGGGACCCTGATTTCCAAAGGAAATGCAAAATTTACTTTCATCAGAGAACATTACTTTGGACCACTCAGCAGCAGTCCAGTCGAGACGCTTCTGACGCTGTCTGTTGTCAAGAGTGGCTTGACACAAGGAATGCGACAGCTGAAACCCATGTCTTGCATACGTCTGTGCGTAGTGGTTCTTGAAGCACTGACTCCAGCTGCAGTCCACTCTTTGTGAATCTCCCCCACATTTTTGAATGGGTTTTGTTTCACAATCCTCTCCAGGGTGCGGTTATCCCTATTGCTTGTACACTTTTTTCTACCACATATTTTCCTTCCCTTCGCCTCTCTATTAATGTGCTTAGACACAGAGCTCTGTGAACAGCCAGCCTCTTTTGCAATGACCTTTTGTGTCTTGCCCTCCTTGTGCAAGGTGTCAATGGTCGTCTTTTGGACAACTGTCAAGTCAGCAGTCTTCCCCGTGATTGTGTAGCCTACAGAACTAGACTGAGAGACCATTTAAAGGCCTTTGCAGGTGTTTTGAGTTAATTAGCTGATTAGAGTGTGGCACCAGGTGTCTTCAATATTGAACCTTTTCACAATATTCAAATTTTCTGAGATACTGAATTTGGGGTTTTCATTAGTTGTCAGTTATAATCATCAACATTAAAATAAATAAACACTTGAAATATATCAGTCTGTGTGGAATGAATGTATACATTATACAAGTTTCACTTTTTGAATGGAATTAGTGAAATAAATCAACTTTTTGATGATATTCTACAACCCCAAATCAGAAAAAGTTGGGACAGAATGGAAAACGCAAATAAAAAAAGAAAGTAGTGATTTCTAAATTTACTTTGACTTGTATTTCATTGCAGACAATATGAACACAAAATATTTCATGTTTTGTCTGGTCAACTTCATGTCATTTGTAAATATACATCCTTTCCTGTCATTCAGACCTGCAACACATTCCAAAAAAAGTTGGGACAGGAGCAATGTAGGGCTAGTAATGAGGTAAATTGGTTAAATAATGATGTGATTTGAAACAGTTGATGTCAACAGGTGATTGTAATTATGATTTGGTACAAAAGCAGCATCCAATAAAGTTCTAGTCCTTTAGGAGCAAAGATGGGCCGAGGATCGCCAGTTTGCCAACAAATACGTGAGAAAATTATTGAAATGTTTAAAAACAATGTTCCTCAAAGAAAGATAGGAAGAGCTTTGGATATTTCACCTTCAACAGTGCATAACATAATTAAAAGATTCAAGGAATCTGGAGGAATTTCAGTGCGTAAATGACAAGGGCGCAAGCCTAAGCTGAACAACCGTGATCTCCGATCCCTCAGGCGGCACTGCATCAAGAATCGTCATTCATCTATAAGCGATATCACCACATGGGCTCAGGACTACTTTGGCAAACCTTTGTCAAGTACCACAATACGTAGTTACATCCACAAATGCCAGTTAAAACTGTACTGTGCCAAAAGGAAGCCCTATGTTAACAGTGTCCAGAAGCGCCGTCGACTTCTCTGGGCTCGGAGGCATCTGGGATGGACCATCACACAGTGGAAACGTGTACTGTGGTCAGATGAATCAGTATTTCAGGTATTTTTTGGGAGGAATGGACGCCGTGTGCTCCGGACCAAAGAAGAAAAGGATCATCCAGACTGTTACCAGCAACAAGTCCAAAAGCCAGGGTCTGTCATGGTATGGGGTTGTGTCAGTGCCCTTGGCAAAGGTAACTTGCACTTCTGTGATGGCACCATTAATGCTGAAAAGTACATAGAGATTTTGGAGCACAATATGCTGCCTTCAAGAAGACATCTTTTCCAGGGACGTCCATGCATATTTCAACAAGACAATGCAAAACCACATTCTGCACACATTACAAAGTCCTGGCTGCGGAGGAAGAGGGTATGGGTACTTGACTGGCCTGCCTGCAGTCCCAACCTGTCTCCAATAGAGAATGTGTGGCACATTTTGAAGCGCAAAATGCGACAAAGAAGACCCCGTACTGTTGCCCACCTTAAGACTTGTTTGCAGGAAGAATGGGACAAAATTACACCTGAAACACTTCATCACTTGGTGTCTTCAGTCCCTAAACGTCTTTTAAGTGTTGTGAAAAGGAATGGCAACATTACAAAGTAGTAAATGCTTTACTGTCCCAACTTTTTTTGGAATGTGTTGCAGGTCTGAATGACAGGAAAGGATGTATATTTACAAATGACATGAAGTTGACCAGACAAAACATGAAATATTTTGTGTTCATATTGTCTGCAATGAAATACAAGTCAAAGTAAATTTAGAAATCACTACTTTCTTTTTTTTATTTGCGTTTTCCATACTGTCCCAACTTTTTCTGATTTGGGGTTGTAATTATATGACCAGCACCTGTATATATATATATATAGCTAAACATTTAAAAGTGTAGCTAAATATTTAGAGAACATGGAATAAGTAAGGGATGGATACTCAACGGCTAACCGTGCATTAAAGGATTTTAATGCATGACTGGAGGCAAAGAACCGCCAGACGCGAAGTGCATTTAAAATCCTTTAATGCATGGCTAGCCGTTGATTATCCCGCTTATTCCATGGTCATTTGCCAAGTTATAGACAATTTAAAACCAGTGGCGTAGCCTCAGATTTCTGATGGCTTAAAGGGGTGGTTGACTAGGTTTTTTCTAGGCTTGATTGTGTTTATGGGGTGCAGTCTAGCATGTGTTCATGCTTGTTTTTTTTAAAAACTCATTATTTTTCACATAATTTACCTTTATTCCACACCTCTCTGTCCCTTCTCTGACAAACGCCTCGATTTATTTCCTGGTTTTATGAAGCTCCTCCTTCAGAAATACGCGATGGGCTGAGATTGGTTAGCTGGCTCAGTGTGTTGTGATTGGCTAAACCGCCTCTACTGCACGTCTGAACGTCCCGCCCCTCTCCTCAGCGGCATGCGCTCCGGTTGAATTGTAAACAGTGGCGTTGTCTATAATGCTTATCAATTTGAGCCCGATTGAGACCCAGAGGATATTAGTGAAGAGGATCGTGCAGAACCTGTGCAAGCACGGCTCTTAATGGTATGTTTGGTTGTTGTTGTCTCATACTTTTAAATACGCTGCTATTTGTAAGTGCTACTGCTTCTGTTAGCTTTTAATATACGGTTTTATCCTGATTAAAGCTTTAATACAGCACAGCAACCGCACGCGTGTCCATTTATAATGCTTCTCATTGCTGTGTGAAAATAAGTGTATAATTGGAACAGTTTGTTGGAGCTGATCTGATGATCTGAATGAGAGAGAGAGAGAGATGCAGAGCGTGTGCAGAGCAGGGGGATAAGAGTAACAGTATTAAGAACAGCTGCTTTAATGATTTTGAAACTTGTGAATCCATTAGAATCGTTAGAAGACAGAATCGCGATTCATATGAATAGATTTTTACGTACATCCCTAGTTTTCTCTTCCTCTTCTCTAAAGCAGCGCAGCATGGCTCCGCCCCCTTTGCTGCGTGTTCCCGGGGGCAGGGTTTATCTGGGTCTGTGACGTATCAGACCCGGGAAGTAACTCGTTGTAGTCCCTTACCTTTTTTTGTCGTTTTTGTAGGCATTAAACTGCTAGAATTTTAAAAGACGATATCTCCGTTTGCATTGAACTTTCAGTGCCGCAACTCTGCAGATATTGTTTATGCTCAAACAGCAACATTACACACTAACTAATGTTAAAAAAGTGAAATCGCAATCAACCACCCCTTTAAAAAAAAAAACTTTTAAGCCTTTATCACACTTTGTTTTCTCCTTCTTTCAAAGCGCTCTGTAGCTTGCGTGCTATGCTTGCGCTCTGTGGCATCTGCCGTTGCTAAGCAACCTAGACCCATGCTCTCCATGAAGATGCAGAAGTTTCGAGAAGGGTCTAACTGCAGAACCCTATGACATCACAGCAGTCTGAGTCCGGAAGTGGGCGGAGCTATTTAATCCTAATACGTATTGCTCCATTGGGAGCGTTTCAAAGACTAAAATCATGATATTGTCAAGTATTTTAAATAAATGCTTATTTAATTTGGCATTCCTCACTCCAGTTTGTAATTTGTCTAATAAATGACAAATGTATTTTTTTTGGTCAGATTCTTAAAATATTTGTTCATGTTGTGTTTTCTCTTTATTTAGGGTTAATCGTGTATACACACTATACATTATATATATATATATATTAGGGTTGGCACGGTACATGTATTCGTACTGAACCGTCACGTTTGGTGCATGAGGCCTTACGACGAATACAGGCAATTCACCCCCAATCCAGAAGGGGGTGCCCACTGATGTTTGGCTCACTGGATTTTATTTTGATAAAGTACCAACTGGCTGTCAAGTTAGCAATGCTGGAACTGATGTGTTTTTATTTGTGCTGAAACTGCTTTTATTTGTGTACGCTCACAATGAAAAAAAAAACAGATTGTATATATGTAACATGTTACCACCGTAGAACCTCCAGAGGTGGCGGCGTTAGCTGCAGAACCTCCAGAGGTGTCGGTGGTATCCTCCTGTGAACTTTCACCCTGCCCTGTCACGGCTAGGAAGGCTGTCTATGAGCCCTCGCCCTGTCCTGCTCTGGCCATGGAGGCCGTCTATGAACTCTCATCCTGTCCTGTCACGGCTAGGAAGGCCGTCTATGAGCTCTCGCCCTGTCCTGCCCCGGCCATGGAGGCCGTATATGAACTCTCACCCTGTCCTGTCACGGCTAGGAAGGCTGTCTATGAGCTCTCGCCCTGTCCTGCCCCGGCCATGGAGGCCGTCTATGAACTCTCGCCCTGTCCTGTCACGGCTATAGAGGCCGCCTGTGATTCCTTGTCCTGCCCAGTCACGGCTATAGAGGCCGCCTGTGATTCCTTGTCCTGCCCAGTCACTGCTATAGAGGCCGCCTGTGATTCCTTGTCCTGCCTAGTCACGGCTCTAGAGGCCGCCTGTGATTCCTTGTCCTGCCCAGTCACGGCTATAGAGGCCGCCTGTGATTCCATGTCCTGCCCAGTCACGGCTGTGAAGGCCGCCTGTGAGTCTTTGTCCTGCCCAGTCACGACTATAGAGACCGCCTGTGATTACATGTTCGGCCCAGTCACGACTATAGAGGCCGCCTGTGAATTCCTGTCAGGCCCTGTCACGGCTAGGGAGGCCGTCAGTGATTCCCCGTCCGGCCCTGTCACTGCTATGGAGGCCGTCTGGGATTTCCTGTCCTGCCTTGTCACGGCTATGGAGGCCACCTGTGACTCCCAGACCTGCTCTGCCACGGCCCCTGAGACCAGGAAGGCTCTCCCTGTGTTGTCTGTCTCTACTCTCCCTGTGTTGTCTGTCTCTGCTCTCTCTGTGTTGTCTGTCTCTGTTTCCCCCCAGATCTCAGATTTAGACATGGTTTCCTGCCTGGTCTACGGTCCTACTCCGGTCTGGTGGTCTCTGGTCCCGTCTGCTCCGCCCTGGGGGGCTCCAGTCCCCTCTGCTCCGCCCTGGGGGGCTCCAGTCCCGTCTGCTCCGCCCTGGTGGGCTCCAGGTCCGTCTGCTCCGCCCTGGTGGGCTCCAGGTCCGTCTGCTCCGCCCTGGTGGGCTCCAGTCCCATCTGCTCCGCCCTGGGGGGCTCCAGTCCCGTCCGCTCTGCCCTGGGGGGCTCCAGTCCCGTCCGCTCCGCCCTGGTGGGCTCCAGGTCCGTCCACTCCGCCCTGGGGGGCTCCAGTTCCGTCTGCTCCGCCCTGGTGGGCTCCAGATCTGCCTGCTCCACCCTGGTGGGTTCCAGTTCCATCCTCTCCGCCCTGGCTTCCACATGGACCTGTCCCTCCCCCTGTTCCGCCTCCGCTCCTCCGCCCTCCTAGGATTGTTTAGGAGCGTCTGGAAGCCGCTCCTTGGGGGGGGGGGCTATGTCACAAATCCAAGCCATGAACTTCCGGTCATTCACCTCTAGGTCACTCACCCATCACATGGACTTTCACACCACACAGTCAGTCACAGATCACTCAAGGACTACATTTCCCATCATCCACTGCACCAACACAGCTGTCTGCACTGATCACGCACACACCTGAATACAATCTCACATCACCATCACCCAATCACACACACTATATAAACTCTGGACTTTCTCTTACACTCTGCCGAGTATTGTTAGCCTAGCCTGCATACAAAGCGTTTCCCAAGTTTCCTAGTTACATTCCCCGTGTTCTGATTCCTGCCCGTGCTCCTGTCTTATTCTCTCTGCCTAGCCCTCTGGATTAAGTTTGCCGATCGCCGACCCACGCTTGCCTAAGGACTATTCTCTGCCCTGTCTTTGTCATACCTGTCTGCTACTGTTCGACCCTGCCTGTATCGACCATGTCTTGGAATAAAAGCTTGCAGATGGATCCGTATGTCTCATTTCTCGTCAACCCCATAACAAGAGTGTCCTCGGCCAGCGAACAGTATCAACATGAAGTTGCTTCAGCCCTCGCTGGGATCAAGGGAGTGGAGAACATTTCTGACCACATCATTATACAAGCTCTTACCCAAGAGACACATGATCAGAGACTACATGCAGTTTTACAGAGGATCGTGAACTGAGGGTTGACACTCAATGGAGAAAAGTGTCAATATAATATGAACAACCTGGTGTTAGTGTGAATGCTGCTCTCAGAAAAAGGGATTGGCCCAACAGCTGTGAAAGGGTTCATGATGTGATCAATGCCAGGGAACCTGGAAGTACAAAGCTACTTGGGATTGGTGAGATATAGCAGACGGTGCATCCCACAATTTGCCTCAGTCTCTGAACCACTAAGGAGACTGACAAAGAAATAAACCCCATTCAAGTTTGGTTCTGAGCAAAGACAAGCGTTTCAAGTCTTAAAGCAGAAGCTAGCTGAAGCTGGAACCCCTGCTTATTTTGACAAGAAGGCACCGACCAAGATTATTGCAGATGTGAGTCCGGTAGGCATTGGGGATGTGTTGATTCAAGAACAGATGTTATGTCAGTCGCAGCCTAACTGAATGTGAGCAAAGATACCCTATCCGGCTTGGCCACGGGCATATGCCCCCCCCCCCCCCGCCCAAAAAAAAATTCTTGGGGAAAATTATGAAGTCTGGGGGGCGCTCAGGAGGAGCGGGCTCTGGTGGGTGCTCAGGAGGAGCGGGCACTTGAGGGCACTCTGGAGGAGCGGGCACTCTGGAGGAGCGGGCACTTGAGAGCGCTCTGGAGGAGCAGCACTTGAGGGTGCTCTGGAGGAGCAGGCACTTGAGGAACGGGCCTTGGAGGAGCGGGCACTTGAGGAATGGGCCCTGGAGGAGCGGGCACTTGAGGAATGGGCCCTGGAGGAACGGGCCCTGGAGGAGCGGGCACTTGAGGAACGGGCTCTGGAGGAGTGGGCACTGGCATGAGGATGGGCGCTGAGAATTTCGGGGGTAGTGCCGAATCCAGGAACTCTGGGGCTGGAGCCAGCGGGCTTGACAGCGGAGAGGCCGGCAGGCTTGACTGCGGAGAGGCTGGCGGGCTTGACAGCGGAGCCGTGGACGACGGCGTGCTTGAGTGAGCTGCGGATGGCGGCGGGCCTAACTTCCCCGCGGACGACGGGCTTGCCACAGGGACATCCGGCGGGCTTGCCACAGGAAGGTGAATCCTTCTAGAAACCTATAAGCAGTGTTGGGAAGGTTACTTTGGAAATGTAATAGGGCCCGGTCTGCCCTGGTGTGGTCGGATGCCGGTGGAGCCTGCGGGCTTGCCGCCACGGCACCCTGGGGCGTCTACACTGTGGCTGTCGGAGGTCCCGCCTTCGGGCTCTCCTCTGCCCTTTTCTGGGTGGAGGCCGCGGTTGTCCCTGCGGTGGTTCTCCTGGGGGTCCCGTGCCCTGGGGGGCCCCCGGATGTTTGGGGCCCGGGTCTTTTCCATGCCTGCTTCATGCCTTGTGGGATGGCACTGTTGTTCCCCACACACACTATTAAACATTTACATGGAAGAACCTTATGAACACAAGCGCGCTCACACACACAGGTGTACACTCAAGCATTCACATTGGTGTAAAAACAGGTGCTCACAGACACACATTGTCTTGATCTGCTGTTGCTTCAAAACTTATTTTGTAATATTAGTTATGTGTGCTGCTCAATAACATTTAACATTTAGAATTTATTGTGATTCATACAGATGTTGGTTGTTGCTGCAGTCTCTCGGATGTTGTGTCTTCTGTTGTTTTCTTCTGTTGTTTTCTCTTTTTGTCAGCAGGTATCGAAGCAAATTGTCTGGTTTTGTTTTTTTTGTTTGTTTTATTTCTTTTTTTCTTTTTTTTCTTTCTTCTCTCTCTTGTTTTCTATGTCCCCTGGTCTTGTCTGTCATAGTGTGGTTAAATAAAAGGGTATATAAAATTAAATTAATTAATTAAAAATAAAATAAATAAATAAATAAATAAAATAAATAAATAAATATAAAAAAAAAAAAAAAAAAAAAAAGGCTGTGAATGATGATAGCATAGCCACACATACGTACTGTCATGTGTTATCTGTGTTACTGACAGGCCGGGGAAAAAAAAAAATAAAAAAAATAAAGGAAATGTAATAGGTTACAGATTACAAGTTACCCTACTTAAAATGTAATAAGTAGTGTAACTTTTCAATTACTTTATTAAAGTAATGTAACTGATTACATTTGATTACTTTTTGATTACTTTTCTAAATATCTAATGTTTTCAACAGTTAATCATTTTCAAACATGTTAACCAGGCAGGGTTAACCTTACAGTACTCAACACTGATTACCTCATGCTGAGGTTAGATTTAAAATCATAACAAGAAATAATTTAATAGTTTTGATACTGTTTTTGAAATCAAATCTTTGCATAGCTATGACAGGAAACACTGGATCTAACAATGCCTTAGAAAAAAAAGAGTTAATCTTAAAAAAATAAAACATATACAAAAACCCATATAGGAAATATAAGAGTTATCATATAAGCATGTTATAAACTTCTGAAACATTGGGGTTTCATATTTTAGAGCAGTCACTGCAATTTATGAAATAAATCAATTAAATCTGTATGTGGGAGTGTGTGTGAAAAAAATCAGATGCAACCCCCTTTGTAATCCTTAACATTTTCATAAGTAACATTTTCATTTAATTACACATTTTTTCTCAGTAACTGTAACTGATTACAATTACTTTTATTTTGTAATTAAATTACGTAATTCCGTTACATGTAACTAGTTACTCCCCAACACTGCCTATAAGTATCGGCAGGGTGAAGTAAAGAAGCATGTTTAGATTATGAAATACCTCTACTTAAAGACACGATACTATAAGAGATAGCTCCAATTACAGAGGCATATTCTTTTGGGGTTACAGGCAGTGTTGGGCTAGTTACTCAAAGAATGTAATATATTACTCATTACTAGTTAATGTTGTTACTTTACTTATTACTTTCTGGCAACAGTAATTAGTTACACTACTAGTTACATTACTTTTTCTTTACGCCCCACATAATTTGTAACTGTGTATCTTCTACATAACATTCTTCTTTAATGTTACTAACAACGTATTTCTGCCTCATCATTTGACCAAAATCCACATTGGATCGCAGTCAGAAGTTATTACAAACAGTCAATAGTGATTGATAGTGCCATTCAAGTAGAAGTGTTGTATTAATCTCATTAATTATTATGTGTAGCTTGAAGCTTATTGTAATTTCTCCATTACATATTTCATTATGTATTTTATCAAATCATGTAAGTTTGTAAGAAGCTGTTTAATTTTCCAAAAATATTTTTAATTATAGTAATATAATGTACCACATGCTGATCAGAGGGATGTGATGCCAACTGACTTATCAAGACACTTCTCCCTTCAACTTGAAGTCCTTAATAAAAGAATGCTCAACAGTATCAAAGGCTTTAAAACAACCTAAAAACAATATAAAACTATCATCTTTAATGAGATCAGAGTAATCAAAAATAAGTCTGATATTATTAAATATGTATTTTTCTCATAAACCCAGATTGATTTCCATCAATTACTGAATCGAATACTCATTTGAATCTTTGAGCAAGAACAAGATCACATACTTTGTAATCATTATTCAACTAACTAATGGGTCTCCAATTATCAATAAGCAGTAAATCTTTCTTGGGTTTAGGAATTAGACAGATTACACCTTGAGTCATAGTTGTAGGAAGTTCAGAGCATTTTAAACTTTCAGAATACACTTCAAAAAGGAACGGGACGAGAATCTCAGAAACTCAGCATTATCTCAGGAGGTGGACAAACACCTGGGCGGGGGCCGGCTGACAGAGACCAGGGAGGTGACGAAGGAGGGAGGAGACAGGAGGGACCCGGAGCAGGAGGCGCACAGCTGGACCAAGGCCACAGCCATGATGATGGCCCACGGTGGAGCTGACCGAGGGAGGAGCCATAGAGGAGCGATGGCCGCCGACTCACGGGGCCGACCAATGGCAGCGGAGCAGGTGGTGGAGGAGCCCGAGGCGGAGACAGAGAGCCAACGAGCCAGGGGGATGCCGAGGATCGGGGGGGCCAGGGTGGAGCCGAGGGCTCTGGCGACCGAGGCAAAGGCAGAGATCCGGAGATCCGCGGCGAAACTGGAGCGATTGAGGTCCAAGGTGGAGCTGGCAGGAGGAAGGAGCCCAACAGAGCCGGTTGGATGGAGCGACGAGGTGCAGCCAGAGGAGAGGAGTCCCGAGGTCCCAGATGTAGAATCAGCTCATCCCCAGCCACGGTGCAGGGGGCGGAGCTCCACTCCGCACTCATACCGTCCACGGCTGGTTCCCTCGTGGTGGGCATTGTCGCCGGCTCTCGCACCGGATCTGACATGTTGGGCTCAACTTCCAGGGCAATCCTCTGCTCAGTCGCTCGGATTTGTGCTGGCTCGCGGCGGGAAATGGCTCTCCGTCATCAGTGGGCTCGGGCTGATGCTCCGTACTGCGGGGAGATGGTGGGCTGGGCTCTGGGTCAGGAGTGGATCTGGCGAGATCATCCACGGCGCAGATGGTGAGTGGCGATCCGTTACTCGCCAGAGTCCACTCCACGAAGGCAGCGAAATTCTCTCGGGGACCATCTTCGGATGACAGCGCTCTGCTAGCGGCGTTCAGGCTCGCATCATAGAATGAGCAGAGCGTGTCGTCCAGGTAGCTGGTTGCGTTAGCTAAACACAGAAACAGTCTAGTATGGTCCTCGAGAGATCTGTCCCCCTGCTCCAGCAGGAGGAGGAGGAGGAATTCGGGCCGGACGAGGGGATCCATGGGAACACACAACAGAAACAAAAAAACTGAGTAAAAGCGATAAACAAAACAGAGGGAAGACACAGAGGTAACTGTTGTCGGTTGGTCCTTCTGTCACGAATCACACGGGAAGCACAGAACAAGGAGATAAGAAATTCACAAATAAAGACTTTAATTATACAAACAGTAGACAGGGATCACAGGCAGGGAAGACATTCAAGGACCAACGAACATTAACTGAAAGGACTGGGGCTTTTAAAGACAGGATAACGAGGGAACTAAGGAGACACACCTGGGATCAAATAAAACAATCAACATGAGGGAGAAACTGGGTCACAGAACACATGGGGAGCAAAACACACAAAACAGTCCAGGGGCGTGACACCTTCACTTTTGGCTTTAACCCAATAATAATTAATTAGTCTTTCCATTTCCTGTTTAACTTTACTTAATTTTAGCAGAGAACTATTATTTTTCCAGTATGAGTGCTGCCTGTTACAGTTTGCATTTGGAGAAATATTCATTTTAATCGAAATAGCTTTATGGTCAGTTAATGGAGTTGCCATTACATTAACTTGAATATTATTCTTATCAAAATTATTAGAAACAAGCCAAAAATCTATCCTGGAATATCTAGAGCCATCCTTATTACTCCAAGTATACATAATATCATCTAAACCTTTTTGTCTCCATACATCAATAAGATCAAACCTGCTCATAAACTGCTTTAAATTTGAGGGTCATCCTGGTGGCCATCTATCAATAGATTCATTCAAAACAACATTGAAATCACCTCCTAAAATTAAATAAGTACCAGGAAATTTGTATAGCCAATGAAGAAGTCTCTCCTCTAACAAAAATAATAACTGGTCATTGTCAGGTACTATTATATCCATATATTATATCCATAAATATTAACTAATATAAAAAATTCACTGAAACTTCTTAAAACTAAACAAATGAAGTGCCCATTTTCATCACATTCTGAATACAAAACTTCACCAGCAAAATTATTTTTCAGACAAGAGACCCCTGCTGAGTGTATTTATCCATGGACAACCAAATATCATTGCCCCATTGTGAACACCAAAAATTCACATCAGAGGCAACCAAATGAAATTCTTGGAAGAATACAAAATCAAAATGAAACCTTTTAGTAAACAAAAACAAGGCCTTACGTTTGACATTTTGTCTTAAACCACTGGCATTCAAAGAAATAATAGAAAGTGACATAAACAACTAACTCTAAAAGGAAAGAACAAAGAAAAAATGTATAACCTATTTAAACAAGTAGTTATATGAAACTAAGTTGGGCAAAAAGTAAAAAAATGTGACATAGCACCATATAAAGAATTTTAAGTGCAAATAAGCCACTCTTGCTCAAAAAAGAAAAACATATATTTTTGGTAACACCAATAAAGTTTCTGCTCCATCCATTAAAACAAGGTAAGTCTGAAAATTGTAATGTTATATAAACATGTAACTTATAATTCCAACCAATTAAAGGTCAGCTCAGAACGACAGTAGAAAACAGTAGTGTCCCATTTTTTGAAATCAGCTGGTGAGAGTAATTTCACCTTCCCCTTGTACAAAGGCTCTGGCTCTGACAAAATAAGCTGTCTTTCCAGCCGCTCGAGCCTTTTGAACTTCCGGCCATAACTTCATTCTTTCACGGGCTCCTTTCGAGAAGTCCTCCCTAAACTGCAGACCTTTGTCGCGCAGAGAAGAAGAATTTCTGGCTGCCTTCCAAATGGCATCTCTGAAGGTGCATGTAGAAAACTGGATTATGGTAGCTCTAGGCCTACCACCGCTGCCCTGTTGTGGTTTTCCGAGAAGATGAACAACATCGACAACTTCTGGAAGTTTTTCCTTTTCGCTGGGAAGCACAGCCTGACAAATCCTGACGACTTCAAGACGGATGTTTTCGAATATCTATGAGCTTCAGGTTGCACCATCTCATGTAGGTTTCTAGATCATCTATTCTTCTTTGCATCTGACTAATCGGTTGTTCAACTTGATCCACGCGTCACTCTAGGGACATCAACTTTGCTGCCACGGACTTCAACTCAAACGTCACAGCATCCACTTTTTCATTCAGATCGGATATCTTTTGCTCTATTGTGTCCGAGCGGCAGTTGATCAGCTGCGTTATGTTGTCTAACTGAGACGAGACATCAACATCAACATGTCACTGGCCTGTGACATGTTGATGTAGCAGCTGGTGACTTGCTTGGAGTAACGTTAACAGGGAGAGCTGGAAACTCCTCTTCGGCCAGGCTAAATTAATCCTCCTCGCTCATAGAGGCAACATAGTCATTCCCACAGCTAACGCTAATGAGTGAGCATGTGCCAGCGCTAGCATCAGGGTGCGAACTATGGGGGAGCTAGGGGAGCTCGGCTCCCCTTAATAAGACATGGGCTCTCCTGAAAAAAATATTTGTGAAATTTTGGGGGGTCTAAAAAAATATTGACAATGTGTTATTTTGATGTGCAATTTCAGTTTTGTGTACTGTGATCATCGTGGATTATTATGTGTAAAATTGCAAAAATATCATTCAATGCATGACAGCGATTTAAAACTAATTCACTTCAATATACATGCTATACATGCTATTCTTGTCATGAGCATCAAGGTGTGGGGGCGCTGCGGTGCAAATTCCACTCATGTTTAGTACGTTAACTCAAAGCAAAGACTAAAGGGACTTTGCTCAAAGATTCGTAGAAGAAATATAAACATCGGAGGCCATTGATCTGCGCGCAAAGTTCTTGAAATCCATTCTGCAGTTAGCATCATAGCATCATATAGCCACCATGGCAAGAAGAACACAAGGCATTCTGTGTTAAGGTAAGGCATGTTATTCGCAATTATGTGTTGTGGCTGGGTTGTTATAGGTCTGCGTGACTCTCGATTGACAGCCTGAAGCTAAATAAACTATTTGGGGGTGGCTGTTTGTTGTTTCACCTATCAATTCTTGTCGATAATGTATAATAGGGTAAATCCTGTATAGTGATTCATCCTATATAGTGCTTGCATAAAGCAAGCAGTGCATACACTTGCAGCTGTTGTAAGTCATTGTAAGCGCACAACCCCCCCCCCCCACCTGGTTATAAAAAAAAAAAAAGTGGGCTCCCCCAAAGTCCACAGTATAGTGCGAACACTGGCTAGCATTCGTAGCTTCTGACTGAGCCGAAAGTCTTCGCTTACGAACCATGGTGAGGCAGAAAGCAGTCGTCAATAATCCAACTAATTGTTGTAACCAAATGTAAGCCCGAAATAACTACATACAGCTTATTTAGCAATAGCTATAAAGAAAGTTGGTGCAAGCATTTAAAACTGCATCCGCTCTGCCTCCTACATCTCTAAACAAAGGTGTATGTTTGTAGAGTACTTTACAACAGCTTCAAACGCGGCTCAACCAATCAGAATCAAGGACCGGAACTCTCCCTTTTATAATTTAATCACATATCATAAACCGCTGGAAGCTATCTATGGCCAGCGGTCAAAACCATGCGCTCGCATCGAGAGGTGGGTGCAAAGACTACAACTGTATGACTTTCATGTTGTTCACATTTACACAGCAGACCCGCTACATGGGGTTTTCGGTTTTCAATTGCAAAAACACAGGTTATTTATTTCACAAAAAGGAGGAACAATAATAAAGTGAGTATAAAATTATATGACCAAGAACTGGAACAAGTAAAGGTTATGAGATTTTTAGGAATGTGGATGGATGATAAATTGACATTTAGCATTCATATTCAAAAGTTAATAGACAATTTCATCCACACCTCCTTGGTTATTCACAAAGACAGAAATTCACAAAAGCCAGAAAACCAAAGCTATTTTCACACAAATATAAGAAGGAATCAAATCTGCCAATAAAAACAGCTGTACAACAATATGTTAGTTGAGTATACAACAACATGATTCAAAAATTCACAGATGGTTCAAAAGATCCAAAATCTGGAAGAACAGCTTCAGCCATTTTTATTCCTAAGTACAATATCAACATTTCCAAAAGAACAACAGATCGTATTCAAGTGTTTACAACAGAACTGATAGCAGTCTCCACAGCACTTCACTGTACAGAAGGAAGGCAGAATGAATGGTGTGTGATATATGTACAGATTCACAGTCAGCTCTGGAAAGTTTAGAAAGTGGTGTATCCTCAGCAAGGCAAGATATAGTAAATTAAATTTTACAAGGAATTATTAGAATGAACAATGTTGCACATGTTGGAGTGAAAGGAAATTAAGTAATTGATAAACTGGCAAAGGATGCATTAAAGCATCATGATATTGTTATTAGAGTAATGTTGAGTAAAGCGGAAGTCAAGGGGATAATTGGAACTGAAGTGAAAAAGCAGTGGCAGATGAAATGGGAAAAAAATAAAGGGAAGGCATTTGCACAATATACAAGGAAGGGTAGGCGTGGAAAGAATAATAATTAATAACAGGAAAAAATATGTGATATTGACAAGATTGTGAATCGGACATTCTGCATTAAATCATAATGTCTGTAATAATCTGTATAAAATAATCTGTATAAAACAGAAACATGAAACTGGTAATTGTGAAATGTGTGGACATTCGGAAACAGTGAATCATGTATTATTAGAGTGCACAACGTATAACAGAGAGAGAATAAAATGAATCCAGTCATTAAAAGATGGTGGTATAAACAACTACACACTTAAAGAATTATTAGGTGATGCAATAAATTATAGAATTCAAAGTGAAGTATTTAGATTTTTAAATGACACAGGACTAGTGAACAGAATTTAAGGATTTTGTTTTGTTTTATTTTGTTTGTGAATAAGCTTTCCCCAAGTATGCTTCATACTCCAATCCAGTAGGTGGCGGTAATGCACCTCACAGTTGTTTGCCAACCGCCAGGTAAATAGCAGAAGAAGAGAAGAATTCTTCACTGGGGCGACTCCCTTGTGTTGATGAAGAAAGCAAACTCAACAGGGGGAAAAAGACTTAAAAAACCGTCATAAACATCACATTAAGGTAAGTTAATTTCTCGGCTTCTGATATAAATTCATATTATTAGTTACTGGAGGAAAAAGGACCATCTGGATGTACGTTAGATTCAGAGTTTACTCTGTATGAGTTGAAGAAAGCGTTGGCAGGGGTTAAACAAACTTCTCCTGGGGACTAGTAAGTGGAAATGCAACAGCAAGACAAGATGATATATGAAGTGATGCAGAGTTTATTTAGAATAAGTCAATCCGGACTAATAGTAAACTTCATGCGAGTACCATCACACAAGTTGTGGAAGGAAATGAGGAGGCCGACCATCTGGCTAAACAGGCTTTGCAGACCTGCCAACCTGTACGCATTTTGCGTAGTGGATATGCATTTTGACCTCAAAGTACGCTGGTGAGTCATTCTATAATTAGGGGTACATGTCATGTCCATGGACTCTATTATCAATTTTACTAATTTTTCATTAACTTTTCACTTCAAACAATGATCACTTTTATATCAGGGGACATTTCTAATTAATTTAATACAAAAATCCAACAGATATCCATCTTTTATCTTGCAAAAATGGCTTATTCTATACTGGAAGTTGCTGTTTTTTTGCTGTCCGATTTGGTAAATGTGAGGTTTTGCTCTTCAGATTAGCTCTAAAATACATGTTTCTGTATATATTTCTTATAATTATTTGTCCAAAATAATCATTAAATTATGAGAAAGGTGTTTTTAAATTTTTTTTGCTCATGCATCTACATTAAATCATCCATTTTGTGTACATCCGAGAAATCAACGTCAACTGTGTTACTCACTATAAAACCCCCTATAAATCAGCAATGGTTTGCTCCAAAGTCACATGTCCAACATCAATTGATGTATTTTCCTTTTTTGGAGGGAAATTTGAAGACAGTGTGGAAAGTCATAACTTCTTCTCTTCAATATTGTATCTATATTATCGTCTGCACGTAGAATAGATTTATTGACCGTCAACTGTGTTATCAACATGTTCTGGTGAACTTGCGTCACATATTATATGTATAAATATGTAGAGAAAGAATATAAAAACATAAGTTAATCAAGGTCATGTAATAACTAGTCCAAGGTCAGCAGTTTGCACAAGGCCCTAAAATGGCCGAAATGTCATCTGTGTTATCTGTCAACTGTGTTACCCATCAGCTGTAACACAGTTGACAAGGATTAACACGGTTGACATTGTTGGCAATTCAGGGTCAATTTATGCAATTTATACACACTGAGGAAGGTCTTTGAGCCGAAACGTATGTGTCCTTGTCCTATTGGTGATAAAATGTAGAATAAGACGAAAAGAAAAGACTATTTCATGTGAGTGTGGGTCATGGTTTTGTATAATAAGTGATTTAATGGATCAACGCACCTAAACGAAAGATCAAGTGACGAAAGAGTGCGGTACAAACAACTTTTGTGGGTCAATTTATGCTCCCACTGTGTGTTGTTGATACTTTTTTTTTTTTAAATCACAAACTATTGTCATTACATGGAAATTACATAGGAATTGCCTAAATACCATGATTTGCATTACAATGGATAAACTTAACTGATCTAATCACGGCCACACTTTTCCACATATTATATACACATTATATTCACATTTGTCAAGGGTTATAAAGCATTCAGTATTCCTCATGATTGACTTAAACCTATATAATATTATAGATTTGGCATATATCTGTTTCTGTAGGGTGACCATACGTGCCATTTTTCCCGGACGCTTCCTGGCCAGGATTTCTACATTGCCTAAAATATCTAGGTTTTGGCTTTGTTTGCGTGCGGTGTATGACATTGGTTCCTTATGTTTTCGAAACGCTCTCGAGGTACTTTGAATCAAAGCAATATAGAAATCTTGGCCAGGACATATCCGGGAAGAATGGCATGTATGGTCACCCTAATTTCTGCTTAGTCATGACTGATAAAGTGTTATGATGTTATTGAACAAGTTCTTACAACTTGAAGTGTCATGATGCATTATAAAATTTAATTTAACTTTATAACAATATAATATAGTCAGTAATGTTATAATGTATATTATTATAATGTGTGTGTGTTTAAAATGCTTTATGGATACTAAGTTGCTACCTGTCAACTGTGTTACTCATGTCAACTGTGTTGCTTTGTCAACTGTGTTATGTGTGGTTTTTATGTAATAAATCATTTAAATGTGAACTAAACCGTCAGACAATATCTCTGGAGATGGATGTCTTTGGTAAGGATGGCAAATAACACTAAATTCATCATACCGTGGATTTATGTTGAAGAAAGTTTCATCCTTTATGATAGCATCTCACTGAATGCCCATTATGATGCCCCAAATTCATATTTTCAAATCAGTTAGACAGATAACATAAAAAAACTCTGGTGAAAAGACTCAAAAACCTTCAAACAAATGTGGTACTTCATTCATGTTTCATTTGACACAGCATTTGTCCGTAACACAGTTGACAAAATAATGAATCAAACTTTAATTTTCATTAACATATTTAAAAAGGTCATTAGAGCTTAAGCTTGCCAGATAATTAATTTAGCACATTAAGGAGATATATTATTCAACCACCTAGTTTATTTATCAAAAAAGAATACTAATTTTCTGACTTCTTGGCTGACCTGAAATGTACCCCTAAATATAGAATGACTCTGGTATGATATGTCACTCTAAACTACGCAAAAACCTAGTGATGCCTCTGGTTTTTTTTACAGTCTATGCTCTGTCTACGTGCAGTATTCAAAACAAGCAACAGACGAAGAGGTCAACCAATCAGAGCGTTTTTTGAGGTTTTGCTTTTAAATTTCCGTGTGTTTTATTTCTCTCCAAGCTGGCTCTGTTTGTGTGTCCGTGAGTCTGCGCGCTGAGATGAGGAAATGCGTGCATCTGAAAAAGCAACACACGCCGAGCATCTTCCCTTGTAATGACTAAACCCAGTGGAGTAGAATTAGGGGGGGACGCTAGGGACGTGCCCCTACCAATATCCAGCCACTACCAAACTGTCCCTAGTAATATTTTGATCAAATAATTAAATATATGTAGGCTATATGTTTTTGTCATTTCAGATGCATCTGAAACGTCATATCATAGATATTACCTAACAAGTTAAAGTAAATATGTTAGAAAACTGCATGCTCTCAAGGACGCACATTTAATGTATGTGCGGAATGTAGTCGCACACCGGACGAGAAGCGCAGCCGCATTTAGAACAACTCACAGGTATTGCACCCAATTCAAGACAGCAGTCCAAAATAGTTAATATAAAAGCCCACTTCAGGATTGAACAAAGCTGCATCGATGAGTTTGAAGTGGTGTTTGTTTGACAAAACAGAGAAAACGGAAAGAAAAAGTGCTAAATATGGCTATTATTAGCTCCCTATATAAAGCATATGGACAGAAAGACAAACGTTGTCCGGGAAGATACACAATCTTTCAGCCTAGGATAAAGTCATGAACATCAACAATAATTTGGGACAAATATAATGTGATTTTTTTTGGAGGGTAAACTATGTAAGTGGCACTCTGAGGTCCAGCAGGATTTGGAACAGCATCCTGAGTCGCCGCGAACAGTCTCTAACTTTAAATTAATGTTGTTCAACTGAATGTACAATTCAAGCTGTTAGCTGAAATATCCACAAAATTAAAAAAACAACACTGATATAAGAGCGTGCAGTTTATCTGTCAATCAGATGCGCACGAGTTTAGTTACTACAGCAACAGCAGAGTATTCTTTCAGAATCATCCTGGGTCCAATTCGATTAATATTAAAATAAAGTGATGTGTGGTTAAAGGGATAAGTTCACCCAAAAATGAAAATTCTGTCTTCATTTAGTCACCCTCAAGTTGTCCCAAATCTGTATGAATCTCTTTGTTCTGCCGAACACAAAGGAAGATATTTTGAAGAAAGTTTGTAACCAGGATGTTTTTGGGAACCATTGACTTCCATAGTAGGAAAAAAAAATACTATGATCCAGAACTGCTGTTTCCCACATTCTTCAGAATATCTTCCTTTGTGTTTAGCAGAAAGAAAGACATTCATACAGGTTTGGAACAACTTGAGGGTGAGTAAATGATGACAGAACTTTCATTTCCAGCGCTCTGATGCTGATGTTGTTGGTTCACAAAATCATTATTGGGTAGGCCTAATTATTGTCTGTTAAACATACTATAAAAAAAAAAAAACGGAGGGGGGGGGGGGGTGTTTGGGTTTATGTCCCCACCAATGTCAAAGGCAAACCTACGCCCATGACTAAACCTGTTGTCCAACAACAAAAAGGAACATTGTCACATTACTCCACAACATCAGACAAATGTTTAAAATAATTTCCTTCTTGATCTGATGTGGCTTCTTATCACAGAATGATGCAGAAATATATACTGTAATAACGGCTATGTCGATTAGCAGTGGATTATAAATATACTAATTATTAAAATACTCGAGGTGGTTTTAAGAACACAGATAAACATTGTCGCAGTACAGTGTTTATTATCTTAATGTTCTTTTTGAATGTCATCATTCAAAGCGTTTTTTCATTCAGTTACAGCAATAGCTGGATGCTTTTCCTGAAGCGTCATGAGTTCTGCGCGAGGGCACCCTCAGGCGACCAGTATGAATGAAGCACGCATTACATGTGTTCATAGCACTAAATGATATAAAAATAATACTTCTGTCAAAAGAGATTTGAAGTAGACATGACAGTCCATGTTTTTGTACAGTGTACTGGAGTGTTGTTTTTTTAAATAGCATTTAAAAATAGCAAAAAATAACTAACCCCCCCCCCCCAAACTGATGGTACTCAAAAGAAAAATCAAAGGTTGGCAGGTCTGGCTTTGAAACATGCACAAATTGACATTAAAGTGTCAATGAGTAAAACAGAAGTAAAAGGGTTAACTCCTAATTCTTTAGCAGTGTCATTTACAATCCTACCAAAGTTCTCACTTAGCCTTTTCCAATATTCCCAGCTATCCTGTAACATTACCTTAGTAGGATGTGAATTAGTATGCCCTTGTAACCCTGCCTAATAATTTACCATCAACTGCTTCCTTCTTAACTCTAAAGGAAATTCTCCCATTTCTATCTGTAATGCTGATAATGGGGTAGGTTTAAAAGCTCCACAACACAACCTCAAGGCCTGTGCCTGGATTACATCAAGCTTTTTTAACTGAGATTGAGCTGCAGAACCAAAAACCACACACCCATAATCTAACACCGATCTAATCAGAGCCACATATATTCTCTTCAATAATAATCTACTTGCACCCTCAAACATCTCATTATATGTATTACCCTCTTGCACATTTCCTCCATTCTCCTGGTATGATCTGCAAATGTCAATCGTGAATCCAGATTAATTCCAAGAAATTTTAAAGTTCCAACTTTCTCTAAATCTCTCACATACATTCTTAACTTTAGTCCCACTCCACCACTATATCAATTGCTTCCTGCATTTTCCTGGTAGCATATCCCATATTCCTTCCCCTCTTCCACAGCGCCCCATCAGCTGTGAACAAAGACCTTCCTATATCTTCTGGAACTGTTCCAAATACGTCATTAATCATAATAATGAAAAATAATGGACTTATCACACTGACTTGTGGTGTGCCATTATCAACTATGTACTGATCTGATAAATCTGCCCCAATCCTTACTTGTATTTTCCTTCCGAACAGGAAATCTTTGATCCAGTTAAACTTTTTTCCTTTAACTCCTATCTTATTTAGTTTGATTAATAACCCCTCCTTCCACATCATGTCATAAGCTTTTTCTATATCGAAAAATACTACAATTACAGACTCTCTATTTGCTTGCACCTTTCTTATTTCAGTCTCCAATCTC
>JALXFT010003430.1:0-40001 GCA_023376895.1 Aspiorhynchus laticeps
TGCTCAATCAGCTTCTAAGCCTGAGCCCCGTCATCGCTTCCGCTCGGCCAGACGCTATCCATTCCATAAGCGCCAGGGACCCTGGCCCAAGATAGTGCTGGACCTGGCGCCTCAAGCATCTTCCCACACCAAAGGGTCTCCGGTCACGAAGCAGAGACTTTCCAAATGGATAATTGACGCTGTTGCGCTAGCGTACACTTCTTTGGGCCTACAATGCCCCCTGGGAGTAAGAGCCCACTCAACTTGAGGCGTCGCCTCTTCCTGGGCTTGGTCTAGCGGTGTGTCATTGCAGAGATTTGTGTGGCGGCCGGCTGGGCCTCGCCATCCACATTTACCAGGTTTTATAATCTGGACGTCCTGGCCTTACAGGCCCGGGTCCTTTCTGCATAACGGGTTCACTCTTGTCATATGACAAAACCAGTGTTTTCTGGCATTTGCCTTCTTCCGCAAGCTCTTGGCCCTCTTGGAGTTCTGAGGCTGTACAAAAATTATCTTGAGACGATTACTCAAGGCTGGGCCGACCTCAAGGAGTTTGGCCCTATTGCCTCCTGCGGGGTTTTCCTGCAAAATACTTGGTCCCTCTGGGCCCCTTCTGGTGCTTAAGGCAAGTTCAAGTATTAGTCATTCCTCTAGCATAGCATGGCGGGATTGTACTACATTTGTACATTTACATTTATCAGACGCTTTTATCCAAAGCGACTTACAGTGCATTCAGGCTATACATGTTTTATCAGTATGTGTGTTCCCTGGGAATCGAACCCACAACCTTTTGCGCTGTTAACGCAATGCTCTACCACTGAGCCACAGGAACACACTGGTTCCTCTTAGCATCTTAAGCAAGATGCAGTACGAGTGAAGTATCGATAGGGAACATACTCGGTTACTAACGCAACGGGAACGAGTACTGCATTGCTGGCCGTGCG
Source organism: Aspiorhynchus laticeps (assembly GCA_023376895.1). NCBI lineage: Eukaryota > Metazoa > Chordata > Actinopteri > Cypriniformes > Cyprinidae > Aspiorhynchus > Aspiorhynchus laticeps. The sequence goes on from JALXFT010003430.1 coordinate 924, forward strand.
ATTTAGCTGCTCGACTCAGTCATCGCTTCAGTCGAAGTAACCTGAGGATCCTTTGGCGAAATGCCCGCTTATATAGCCAGATGACCCCACCCATTCTGGCGGGCTTTGGCGGGCTTCGTCGCCGTAGTTGGTTCATTTTTAATTCACTGCAAGCAAGACTCAGTACTCATTCCCGTATCTTAGGGAACCAAGCTTACCGTTAGTAACCGAGTACGTTCTTCTTTGGCCATATTAGCCTACACTTTCGTAATAGCATAAACAGGCTTTACTCCCTTCAAACTTTAACTGGAATTACACTGTTTCTGTTTCTGTCACTGCAACTTCCCGAACACATGAACACACACAAAAATTAAATTTGTGTCTCTGTCTGCCTGATGAAAAAAAATGCATTTAAAACAATTTCATATTTTAGACAATGTACTTAATATTTGCATCATTAATGATTTATTTCATCCACCCGCGACCCACCCGCAATTAATTACCCACCCAATCCACGGATTATTATTATAACCGCCATCAGCGCATCACTATTGTGCATCCATAGATGGATGGATATATTTCATGGATGTGTGTTGTATGAAACAGTAACAAAAGATAAACAGTTAGAAACCTCATGCATCCACACCAATAGGTGTCAGTACAAAGTCCAAAACCTCTGAGATGAAGAAGTGCCTGCAGAACATAAAACTTACTAAGTGCACCTTTAACATCATTTAGCCAACTTCTGCTTTCTTCTGCTAATAAAATATGCAGTGGTACTGTGTGCACATTCTGTTTAGTCAATTGTGGTTCAATGGTCTTTCTCATTCCATGCACTCCACAATGAGCATGTGGTGTGGTTGCCCTGGAGATGGCCACATATGAGAAAATGAGCTTTAATTGCTGGTGACATCTGTTTTTAAATACACTTTTAGAATCCAGACATATATTTCATGCATGCTAAAAACGCTCAAACACTAAAGGGCACTGGGCCGCTTGTTAAAACAAAATGGAGTTTAGAAATCCATAATTTCCCTTTAGCTAAGAAAGAGGAAAAATTAAATTGGCCAAGCGCTTGCCAACACAATGTAGGGCAGCAGCAGTCAAATGCCACAGACCACCGCAATAAGACATGACTAGACTTGATTCATTGTCAAAAGTAGATTTTTTTTCCATGTCATCTTAATACAAGTCAGCATTTCAGGTCTTTTAGATCCACGTTGAATACCAAATGTCCAAACTTTTTAAAAGTAGCACACACACACACACACACACACACACACACACACACACATGCTTGTCTGCCATCCCAACCACAGTATGAAACAATCAGCATACCCCGGACCTCAGCATTATTTCCTTAAAGAAATAGTGTACCAAAAATGCTGGCATTATTTACTCACCTTATTGTCATTCTTTCTTCTGAAGCCATACAATCATTTTGTGTGGAACAGTTCAAAATGTAGGATATTATTCACGCAAAATATTCTCCCTAAAATGTGGTCTTATTTACATATATTTGGAATATTGATATATAGCCACATTAACTAATTTTATGTATTTGCAATTTTTGCATTTGGCCACAATAGCCATAGCCACAATTAATTGCTGCTGTATGGAAAGGAGCTGCATAAAAACCATTCAAAATTTTGAGTTCCACAGAAAAACAGCAGTCATGGGGGAAATAATGGCAGTTTTTGGATAAACGGTTCCTTTATGATGGGATAGGAATGTGTGTTTGCCTGTCTGTACAATATGAAATCAGTCCTGATATGTCCTGGAGTGCAGCTCTATCCAAAGCTCTCATTTCCCTTGCCACATCCTTTTAGGATGCAAATTCCAACATGTCAAACACTGGAGATTGTTAAATGCATCAAAGAAACCAGTCTGAATGTTTGTATGTGTGTATGTATTCCAACATACACCGAAACACTTTCCAAACATCATCATATGTTCTTAATTGAACATCTGTTCATGTTACTATCGGTTTTTCAGGTTTTGTGAGATGCAATTTATTAGTTTTATTGATTTTTATGCCTTGCTCAAGGTACTACACATGTATCATGTTAAGAATCTCAAATGAGTCATATTAATAGTTTTCCAAGTGCAATGTGAATGCGATCAAACAGCAGATTCCAAAGTCTGCAGTTTCTTGTGGTTCCTATGAACCGTCTGCTCTCTGTTCACTTGCTGCCTTCATACAATGACACTCTCTCACACACACACACACTTACAGTTCATAGCAACCATTGTGTATTTCAAAATACCATAGTTACTACAGTTATTGTTACTATAATAAAAATCTGGTATATTTTAAACTGTTTACTGCCATGTGAAATAAAACAGAGAAATAGTTAAGACTATATTTTTCACTTTCAGAAGAATATGTAAATGATGCTTACCAGGTACAAAACTTGCCACAATAGGGTGATTGCCAGGGCAATAATAGGTGGTTGCTAAGGTGTTAGGGTTAGTTGCTAAGAGGTGACTTACTTCTCTGAGCCCATGATAATCTGGGGTGCATTTCCCAAAATCATTGTTAGCTAACTATGGTCACAAGTTCTGTCGTTACCAGCGTAGTTCAACGATTCAGTGTTTCCTGAAACCATAGTTCAAACAAACATCCGCAAATAGCATTGCAAACTTACATTGTTGGAATTACAGCTCTCAACCTGTTAGAAGCATAGTTTATTGTTAGTAAGACCTGTGGACTTAAATAAATGATGCTCTTGGGCAGGGTGCGAACTACGGGGGAGCTAGGGGGAGCTCGGCTCCCCTTAATAAGACATGGGCTCCCCTGAAAAAGTGATTTGTGAAATTTTGGGGGGTCTCAAAAAATATTGACAATGTGTTATTTTGACGTGCAATTTCAGTTTTGTGTAATGTGATCAACGTGGATTATTATGTGTAAAATTGCAAAAATATCATTCAATTGCGATTTAAACTTAATTCACTTCAATAAAGATAACTATACATGCTATTCTTGTCATGAGCATCAAGGTGTGGGGGCGCTGCGGTGCAAATTCCACTCATGTTTAGTACGTTAACTCTAAGCAAAGACTAAAGGGACTTTGCTCAAAGATTCGTAGAAAAAATGTAAACATTGGAGGCCGTTGATCTGCGCACGAAGTCCTTGAAATCCATTCTGCAGTTAGCATCATATAGCATCATTTAGCCACCATGGCAAAAAGAACACAAGGCATTCTGTGTTAAGGTAAGGCATGTTATTCACAATTATGTGTTGTGGCTGGGTTGTTATAGGTCTGCGTGACTCTCGATTGACAGCCTGATGCTAAATAGACTATTTGTGGGTGGCTGTTTGTTGTTTCACCTATCAATTCGTGTCGATAAAGTATAATAGGGTAAATCCCTTATAGTGATTCATCCTATATAGCAGGGGTTTTCAACCTGTGGGGGGGCGCCAGCACCTGTCAAGGGGGGCGCGATCATCAATTAATTCAGAGACATTGCCTTGAAGATTTATGAATACGAGCTTTCAAATCTTTAGCCATCCGCTAGGGGGCAATCTGACTCCTGCTGTTAGGCGACAGTGCGAATGGTGTAAAATGATTTACGGTTAGTCATGTCAGAAATCCAACCACGGATTGGCATGTTGTTATCTCAGAAACAGGCTCAGCCATCACATTGAATCAGGTAAACTGGTTATATATTTATGTTTCAGTATAATTACGCACGCTATACCAGGCAGGGGTGGTTCTAAATAGAGATCGACCGATATATCGATTTACCGATATTTTTCCCGATATTTAAGCATTTTTCCATAATCGGATATCGGTTTTGTAATATCGGATTTTCCGATAAACGCCGCCATCTTGTGGGTGTTTTAAGAATTGCACGCATGATCGCCATTACAGCGCATCTGAGAGGAGACGAGACAACGGCGTGCACAGGTAAAGTATTAGGCTACTTGCTTTGCTGTAATTAGTACATTTTATTTAACATAACAGCCATTAATGCACAAATTAGATGTGATACATATGCTTGATATGTAGTTTATGCAGCTTGGCTCTAAGAAATAGAGGAGTCACGTAAGATAATCCGTCAAGTCCTGTCCCAATAAAGACGTAACTTTGCATGAATTAAATAATACAGCCATGAATGAGCGCAAGTTGGAAGTAAAAGCGCTGAATTAAATTCTCTCTCTGTTGTATATTTGCTCATCATTAGTCTCGTGAAGCCGCTTCATATTGCTGTTCACTCAGTGGGTTGATGCTCAGGAAATGCTACAGCACGCCACCGCATGTAACTTTTAAAAATATTCACGATTAAAACACCGTAATTATATAAACATTTACTATATAACCATCAATTCCCTAATAAACATCCTAGTAAACACAACTCCAGTGTTTCCCACACATAGACTTTACCTGGGCGGGCCGCCCAGGTATATTAACGGCTGCCCAAGTATATTTGGTGACACATTTTTGTTTTTATTACTATTATTATCTTTTTTTTTTTATCCGCCCGAGATAATGAAACCATCCGCGATCGATTAACTGGTTGAAAATCTCCCCGCGCCTGACGCGTTTCGCACTGCTCGTTCTGTGTGCTCAGGAACTGTCCACACTCCCTCAGACAAGCTCTCTCTCTTTATCTGTGGCGGGCTGCAACATTATCCACCGCCCGCTGCCATCAGCTCCCGCCTCTCACACACAAGAGCGCGACTTTCAGTATTTAGCAACTTTCAGACCCTTTTGGCGGCTTTTTTTTCTCACAACAGGTACATACTGACAAACCTAGCGACTTTTTTTGAAAAAAACTTAGCTATCGTTCAATTGGAAGGTGTCTCCAGTAACGTTACTGCCCCGCGAGTGCGAGATCTGACTCTCCCGGCGCAGTGTCGTCTCTCTCGGCGTCTATTCTGTGCAGTGAGCGGCAGTGAAGCAGCGCATTCATTTGGCCGTAACGCAGCAAAATCGTCAGTAAATCATTTACAAAACAGCGTTTCCAAGCACCTGTCGCTTACTGACTGTTTGGACTTTTAAATATGAACATAATTCGTCTGTTAATATGCGCATAGCTTGTTACTCAGATGCAGACAGTGCGCTGAATGAGACAAAACCGTAATACAGCCAAAACCACGCATTTAGTCGCTTTTTAGTGTAAGTTATATGTATATTGATTTTATCAGACGATGTTGCGATTATAAATCAGGATTTAAGGAGTATAGTGAGAGTGATTCCTGGTTAACATGTAAAATTAATGGTTCCTGTTTACTATTTATACTTGTTTTATGTATGACAACAGAAAGTATAATGTGAACAGCTTTATTGGCATTGTTGTATTAATTACAGTATGTGACATTTAGAACAGATCTTAAGTGCCAAAACTGGTCTGAACGCAAACTTGACACAATGACATGCAAATTAACGTGACGTCACCTGCCGCCAAAAGTTTTATTTATTTTTTAATTGGTGAGAATTATTTTTGTGCTTTATTTATTTTACCTGTTTGTTTTTTTTACCTCATCGAAGATTTTATTTTTAAACAAAAACCGTTTAGTAACAGTGCACTTTTTTATTTTTTGTACTCTCAGACCCCTCTATTTATTGGTGTATAAATAAGATTTGTTTTGTTTTCTATGCAAGGAGGGAGCAATTGTTATAAATAAAATGGTTTGTTCAGTTCAGTGGTGTTGTAATCATTGTGTCAAAAACACAAGTATAACAGTAAATAAATATCGGTTCTGCATATCGGTTATCGGGCACATAAACAAACAAATTATCGGTATCGGTATCGGTTCTAAAAAATCAATATCGGTCGATCACTAGTTCTAAACCCTTTTTAGGTGGGTTTCAGCCCCCCAAAACTATCTTAACGATCAGGCCAGTGCTGCTTCCTCAAGAAAGTTTTTAATTCTCACGTGTTTTAAGTCTTGTCAATTTAAACAAAGTAATTTTAAGCCCAAGACATCTCAACGCGGTACTCACGCGCTGTGACAGAGCGTTTCTGCATGCCTGCGCGCACAAACAGATAGCCTTCTGAGACAGCAGGTGAATACCAGTGGCTGTCTTGAGGAATATCCTCGTAAGCACAGTCGGTTGTTTCAAGTGAACGTAAACAGTAAAGTAAATATCAAATGTACATCAGTATAACGGATCCGTGCATTTCTTATGTAAATAATGTTAATCAAAAAGAGCAAAAGAAAATAATTTTTCTTAAGGAGGGGGACGGGGGCGGGGGCGCGAGTGAAATTAGACAAACTTGGGGGGGGGGGGGGGCGCATGTCCTAAAAGGTTGAAAACCCCTGCTATATAGTGCTTGCATAAAGCAAGTAGTGCATACACTTGTAGCTGTTATGTATCTTTGTAAGTCATTGTAAGCGCACAACCCCCCCCCCCCCCCTCTATAAAAAAAAAAAAAAAAGTGGGCTCCCCCAAAGTCCACGGTATAGTTCGAACACTGCTCTTGGGCACAATAAGCATAAAGATGTAGTACAATCTATATCATCCATGCCATTTAAAAAAAAAAAAAAAAAAAAAAAAAAAAAGAGCCCTTTTTGAATAGTTTGCATGTGCATAAAGGTGTAAGAGAACCCGGAATATGACATAAAAGGGAAGCTGTGATGAATCAAAACATCAAATAAAGCAAAATGACATGGAACAAAAAATAGTGAATTAGTCATCATCTGCCATGTTTATTACAGCAGCATCTCAGGGATCTCAAATCAATGAATTAGTAGAAGTTACTACTCCAAAACATCTGTCTGATGTCATTAATGACCATTCTTCATTGTTGAACCAACATAGTACAAACGATGGGGATCAAACTATGTTCAGGAAACAGTCGTGCCTAGCTAGTTAGTTTCCACAAGTATGCATTGTACCATGGTGGGTAAGCATGCAGCCAGTTAAATTGTAGTACGGGAAACATATCCCTGGTCTCTAAATATGGTCTTTAGACAAAATTCTGTACTTTTAAGTTATGAACCAAAGCAAGAACTGCACAAATCACATATGCTAAATTACTTATTTGGCTTCAAAATATATGGTTTCATTATTTACCAAAAGGCAGCAACTTTGGGACAGTATTAATTTTGTACTTACAATAATCGTGTAACTTAAATATGAAATGTGAAAAGATTTATTCTTAAACTATGAGGAAACACTGGCACATTCAAACCCTAAACCTGAATTTGGGCATTGTGAATTGCTGCCTTGGCAGACAGCACTAACTATTTTGACAGAACTTGGTTACTAATAGTAACAATGGTAAACTTTCGTAAGGGCACTGAATCAATTCTAACCTTATACATGTAAAGTGACATGGATCAGGTCATGTGAAGCTGGCTCTGACAGCTTCTTCGTCTTTCTCTCCATTCTTAAAAGCTACAGTTAGCTCTTACTGGCAGTCAGCCGTACGGTTTACTGTGCCAAAGCTCCCAGTGTGCTCATTAATACACCAGCTGTGTTCCACTCCAGCACAATGCCCCAAATACACATACTATTCACACATCTGAGTATAAAGTAAAGGCTGGCTGGTCCATGCCCGTGACTCAATCCAAACTCGACCATCGATGATTACACCAGTGACAGCCAGAGTGCTCTTAGTCAAGCGAGAGCATTTTCCACCCAGAGTACTGGTCATTTTCTTTGCTTCTCTGAGGAAGAGCGAATCAGGAGTGAAACACCATATCACAGAAAGCCTTCTCCAGCAGTCCATGTTCCACAAACACATACTTGTTTTTGGTAGGAAACCAGCTGCATGTTACTTATCAGTAAGACATTTTCCCCTCAGGATTTCAACAAGAGGGTCTTTCTCTCTCTCTTAGAATGGATAGTTTTTCCAGATGTTCCCAGAAAGCAGAAATATATGAGGGTTTTGGCAGAGTTTGTCAATGGGGAGCCCATTTCTCTCTCTAGCCAGACATGAGGAGGGTGATATCATTGCAAACCATCTCAAACACATCTCAGTGTTTTATAACACCCTGAGAGAAGAAGCAGAGATTTACAACCCTCTCTACATACCAGTCCACCTGCTAAGAGCTTTCATGTCTCATTTAGAGATAATACATAACAATACCTGCATGATTTCTTGATTGACTCTTGTGCTTTGGAAGCACTGAGAAACATTTTACCTGTCAGTACAAATTGCACCCTATTTAGACACAAAAACTTCCCACTTAGTTACACATCCACTGTAACCAACGTGTAAGTGTAAATCCCCTGTTGAAAAAAACAGCATACACTATGCTGGTTAGGTATGTTTTGAAGCATGGCAGCTGGTTTGAGCTGATTTAAGCTGGTCATGAGCTGGTTATAAGCTGGTTTGAGCTTGTTATTTACATTTACATTACATTTACATTTAGTCATTTAGCAGACACTTTTATCCAAAGCGACTTACAAATGAGAATAATGGAAGCAATCAAAATCAACAAAAGAGCAATGATATGTAAGTGCTATGACAAGTCTCAGTTAGCCTAACGCAGTACACGTTATTTTTAATTATATAATAAATAAAAAGAAAACAGATAGAATAGAAAAAGAATATAGCAAGCTATAGTGTTAGAGGCCTTTGTTTCCCCTTTTTGTTAATTGTATAATAAATAAAAATAAAGCAAATAGATAGAATACAAAAAGAATACAGAAGCTAGAGTTAGATTTTGTTTGTTTGTTTGTTTGTTTTAAGAAAACAAGCAGTTAGTAAATGGATAGAGTGCAAGTCCAAAAGTGGCAAGTTATAAGCTGGTTACAACGTTATAAGCTGGTCATGTGCTGGTCCTAAATTGGTCCTAAGCAACTATCTCCTGCTTAGGACCAGCTCATAACCAGCTTATAACCAGCTCATAACCAGCTTATAACCAGCTCAGGACCAGCTTAAAACAGCTGCCATGCTTCAAAACATTACAATTCATACAATTAGCCACCAATTCACCAAAATGTAAAGTAGCTTTGAATTGCCAAGAGGTTATGTTGGTTGATACCAATACAAATGTTCATTCAGATGCGCAACTTTCCATTTCTGACACCAGCTTGCCTTGGAGAAAGAAATCGAAAAGAATTTACAAGTTCAAACGGTATTTCAAACAGCAGTTAAAGACACCAAGTTGTACCGGAGTTTCATGTATCAGAAGTGACTCTGGGCACTTGGTTGGCCAGTGTTATTCACAGATATTAAAGATAATATATATCAGATATATAAAGATATTGCAACCCCTCTCTGTAACATAAACAAACAAACAAACAAATAAATAAATAAAGATACTGTCACATTGACAGCATTTCAGTCTCATGATGTTCACTTCATGAGATTCATGAGATTCTTCAAACCACACTGAATCTCTGGACTGGGTTCACTTCTATACATGCACTTCTATACAGAGCCCCTAAAGCAGTGGTTCTCAACCTTTTTTTTCCACCGGGCCGCACTATGGTCCAAGTGCAAGTCTCACGGGCCGCACGCATGTCATTTACATATTACGTCATCAATTCAAACCAACCAGATTTATAATATTATTTATAGCCTAAATATTATGATATCTAAACTATTACATTTATTGAAATAAATAAATAAATAAATAATTCTACTCACCATTAATAAAACACCTGATGCTGTCGGGAGCTGACCAATTTTGTGAAATTCTGCTCGAAAGGAGTAACAGCACAATGAAGTTGCGATTGTAAGTTGCAGTCTGTGAGACGCGCACGGAAGCGTGACATGACACGCGACATTGCAGAAAGTGTGCGTTCACAAATGTAACCTGTGTTGATCCAAATATGAAAAGCATTTTCAAATTTAATAATCTGAGGTTCTCTCCAGAGATGTTTTGCCACATATCTGTAATTAAGGATGATTGCTGCGTAGTAGCCTATGGGTGTTTCTTTTTACCTGAACATCTTCAAGTGAGTGGCGGGGCAAACCGAAAGCTGATGCCGAAAGTCCAGCACTCTCTTCACTGCTGATGCTGAGACTATTCTTGTTTTCTCGGCATTTTCCACATTTCGTTTTCTCCCTTAACAAATTTGTCCGTTCTGATGCTCAATTTTACAGAACTAATGGCTGCTGATGACTATTTTAATTGAATTCTTCCAAAGTGCGCACTTGTAAGTGTTCGTTAAATGTGTAACATTAATTACGTGAGTACATAGGTCTGCTCGTGTATGAAAATAATATATGAAAAACAAAATTATTTTACATAAAAACATTATAGCTTATATTTGTTTAGTATATTTTTAAATTAATGTAAAACTTAAAATGAATTGTAAAACTGAAAGTTATTTTTTAATTGTGTTCAGCACATAGACTGTAACATTCAGCATGGTGGGCCGCATTTGGATTCGTGACGGGCCGCGGGTTGAGAACCACTGCCCTAAAGGGACCATGGTGGTGGAAAAAAAAATCAGTGAGTGAAAAAATTTCGTCTGGGAGGAAAACTTATTTTTCAGATTTTTTGCGTTCTCTCGCAAAACCTGTTGAGTTCGGACAAACACTTCCTGTTTACTTTACAGATTGTAGTGGTTCATACAGCTCCATACATTCACAATGGAGTGGTTCATAGAGCTTTATTTTGAACTTGGACGAAATATTCAGTGCATGCTTATCAAGGCACGGTTTTGGGACATTCTAAAACGCTTAATGTAAAACACTGGAGGACTAAATTCAGTACACACCTTATTAATAAAGCATACAGACAAGTAGAATAGCCCAGAATATGAACATAAATTGCACGTTAAGCGTATACCCCATAGAAAGAAAACACTTAAAGGACTAAGAAAGTGGTATAAAAAGGCTAAATTTGGTATACAGTTTATTAATAAATTATACATGAAAGCAGGTAAGCCCAGAATATGAACAGAAGCATTTTCCTCCCATAAAGAAAACACGGCTTAATGAAGACGGTGATAAAAAATACCAAATACGCTATAGAAATTGTTAAAAATATATTCTTTTTACATGCAAGCATATGAGCTGAATTGCATGATAAGCATTTTATTCCCCATAGAAAACCATGCTTAACGTGGCTTAATATAAGAAGACAGTGACATAAAAAGCCCAAATTTTATAAAAAATATACTACAGGCAATCAACGCAGTAATCCATTAAGCCAGTGGTTCTCAAATTTTTACAGTGGCGTACCCCCCTAGGGCATTTAGCCTATACCCCCACTTAGACAGCAGTCACACCTTTTCCATTAAGGGACAATATTTGCCCCCTTAAATTGATTTACAGGTGCATTTTAATCATTATAGAGGCAAAGTTTTTCTAGCCTTATTAATTGTATGCAAAAATAAAAATAAACAAACACAATGCGCACGTCATAATCCCATAGGAGGCAAAAAATTATGTAGGCCTACATAAATTAAACAATATTATCGAGTAATAATCTTACAAATCAGCAACAGCCCAGCAAATTCAATTAAATATCACTCACCACTAAAAGGGCTTCTTCCTGCTCTTCTTATAATGTGCTTTAAGTTATATACATTTTAAAAATGTATAATTTAGTTTCTCTATTTAACAACATTAACTTACAATAGTGAAAGACATTCCCTCAGGTATTTGTATTTGTATTTATTAAGCACCGATAAACACAACAACAGCTGACCATAGAGCTGAACAAATGAAATAAAAACCAGTAAAAAGAATAACATCTGTAAACTCAAAAGATAATTTAACAAAGTTTAAAAAGCCAAGGTAAGAAAATAAGATTTAAATTTAGTTTAAACTCATAGACAGAATTTGAAGCTTTCACAGATAAATGAAGGTTATTCCATAGCCTCCGAACTATTGCAAATAGTAAAACGTAGCCTAGATAGTATGTTTTCTAGCTGGATGTTGTGCTTACAATCAATAATCATGTCTTTGCATTTCACCAAAATGATTTGCAGAACACGAGACCCACTCGCTGTGAAGCGGGAGCGACTAGGCGGCAGAGGATTCCGCCTGGTCTTAAAGCCTTCCTTGAGCGGCTACGTTCACAATTCAAACAATGATTTGGAAAAAGAAAAATGTATTTGTTATTTGTATGGTCTAGGTGGTCGTACGGTGTATGCCTGCAAATACGGGACAAACTGATGCCTTAAATACGGGACGAAATACAGAAAGCAAAAGTTTTGTGAGGGAACACGAAATATCTTTGCGAGATAATGCAAAAGTTTTGCTAGGGAACGCAAATATCTTTAAGAGAATGCAAAAGTTTTGCGAGGAAACGCAAAGTTTCCCTCCCACCCAAATTTTTTTCCACCCACCCTGATTTTTTTTCCCACCACCATGTCCCTTTAGGGGCTCCATACACTTCACAGGTTACATCGCTGAAAATATATGACTAGAGACATGGAAATAAAGTTTTGTGAACTACAAACACCATAATTGTCGGAAATTTGAAAAACCTACTCCAGACAGCATGGTTTATCTGTTTTCTGGGATTTTATAAACACAGGCTGTTTATAGATTCAGTGTGCTGCTGTAGAGGGCCAAGAAATAGTTGTCCACGTCCACATACAGTACATGCTCGTATACTGCTAAGGTCATTGTTTATCGCCTTCAGCTGAGTCGTCACTCCAGCGGGCAATCGTAAAGGGAGCTATGACCCTAGAAAAACATATACACAACCATGCAAATTCAACACACTGAAGCCACAATGCTTCACATTAAAACATGCTTACTCTGCTACCTTGGTTAGCTGGGCTACCAAACTGGTCTGGCACTTGTCAACTTGGCCAGGCTGCGAAACCAGCTAGACCATCGTAAACCAGCCACAGGTTCTGTGTGGTTCAGCTCCCTGCACAAATCCTCCTCCCCTTATTACATATGAAGATGTACTTAAGTCCTACTCAAGTAAAAAACAGTAATTTGACCAGTAATTAAGTAAGTCCTACTTAAGTGGGTAAAAAAGCACTCTAAATTTAGTTAATTGCATAAAAAATACATTTAAACTACAATTCAGTTTCATTGAATTGCAGTTAACATACAAATAGGTGTCAGAAAACATTCTGTTTGCTTGGTATATTCTTTTAAAGTATATTATTTTTAAGTTCTCATTCTAAAAGTATGCTAAAGTACTTATTTTTCATGGGCAGCCATTGATTGGAGCTCCACGCTCACAGACATCCTCCATCAAGCATCACTGTGTTTATATCTCTCTGTCCACTCGCCTCTCTCCCAGTGAAATATAACGCTCGAAAAGCATTAGCCAAGCAGCTCTTCTTGCACCAAGCAGTCTGTTTGCCTTAGCTGGCTTACCCTACACTTTCATCTGCATGTGTGTGAGTGTGTGTGTGTGTGTGTGTGTGTGTGTGTGTGTGTGTGTGTGTGCTGAACACAGCAGTCTCCTGTCCTGCAGTGCTGAACTCTCAGTGCAGAACACAATTTCACCTCAACAACAGAGCACTCAAACATTACTGTACCTGAAAGAACACAAGTATTCTGCATTACACTGCAGGGTGAAGAAATAATAGAAACTGCACTTTTACATTTTCTTAAGAAAATGAGAGCAGTGCTTGTCTGCAAGAGTCCCAGCACAATGTTACAGAGTTGTTGGTGGCTGTCAGAGCATTGCAATGGAGTCGCTAAAGTGGTCTGAAGGGTTTTAAAGTTGGCATGAAAAAAAAATCTAGTTTTTATTTATTGTGAACAAATTGTCCAAGCATTTTTTATGATCTCGTAATTTTAATCAAACTGTCATAACTCAATCTTCAGGTGAATTGACAGACTGGTGACATATGCTGGACTTCTCCAATCGTTTAGCCTGCTTAAACTCTGCCCCTTTCTTACCATCGACGGCAAGCTCACATTCAGATCTGCCTCCATGCAATCAACAACTGATGAGCAGAAACAAGTTCCTGAATCACATTTTTTCTTTTTCCATTATCTGTTTCACTCAGATGTACTGTATGTCAAAATACAGAAGAAAAAAAACTGCTTCTACATCTAATTGCTTCTACATAATTTTACGAAGCTACAATAATATTTTTTGTATGCAAAGAAAACACAAGAAAACAATTCGTCTCCTCCGCGTCTAGCGCCATTTTGGAGAGTATCCACTAAACTTAAACATCGTATGCTGTTCTGTGTCAGCTGCGCCACGCGGATACGCTGTTTTCAGTCAGATCAATGCGTGACACAGCTGACACAAAACAGCATACGCTGTTTACATTCAGTGGATACTCTCTAAAATGGTGCCAGGGTGACGCAGAGGAGACAAATTGTTGAATAAAGACGTTATTTTTGTTTTCTTTGCGAACAAAAAGTAATCTCGTAGCTTTGTAAAATTGATCACATGGATTATTTTACCGTTCTCTTTGCTGCGTTTCTGTGCATTGATCGTGGTAATTACATTGCTGTCTATGGAGGGTCATAGAGCTCTCAGAATTCATTAAAAATATCTTAATTTGTGTTCCGAAGATGAACGAAGGTCTTACAGGTTTAGAATGACATGAGGGTGAGTAATTAATAACAGAATTTTCATTTTTGAGTGAACTATCCCTTTAACAAGGCCCATGATTTGAGGAATCCTTTATGTCCATATCATAAATGGGTCAAAGTTTAATTGTTCGTAGTTCAAATTCAAGTACGGTATATCTAAGCAAATGCCACTATTGACCGACTGCAAGCAACTTTATTGTTCTCATTGTCTCTGTCTCAGTCTCTCAAATCATCTGTCTCTTGGTTAGCAGTAGATTAAATATGCATGAGCACTCTCTGGTTCCCTGCATGAATCCTCATGGAGCCTGTGGCCATGGGAGCGTGTGCATCCTGCCTAGGTGAGGTTAGTTCATGGTACCCCCCACCCGGTGAAAACAATAAAGAAGGAATCATGTTCTTTCCACTGGAACTGTTTCAATGGGTGTTTTCATTTCCTCTTTCTATCAAAGCTGTGCACCCTTCAGAGAAACCTGGCAGACACAGACATCCTTAAGAAAGAAACATCTCATATGAGATCTATTTAATATCTCAACTGCTTCAACTAGACATGGAGATTAAATGAATGGAGAACTTTTGATTAAATTCTACTGTTTCTCAGACTTTCTCCAGAGAAACAGACCCTAGTAACATTGTGTGCCTGCTCTATAGTTTCAGAAGAGATCTCAACAGTGTCTCAAACTGAGCTCAGATGTGGATGTTATCAATCAAAGTTTGCTAATAAAAGCTAGAGATCTCAATAGGACCCTTTCTCTTAAAATTATTCCAAGATCGAGTGATCTGAATGATCCTATTCATATTAATTGTATACTCTGGCTATATTTCAACATTTGCCTCATTTGTGTCTGTTTTTATTTTTACTGAAGCACTAAGGAGAAATATCTTAGACAAAGCTAATAGATAGCTAAAGAAATGAGAACTTAACAGAGCTATGAAAAAGCAACTTCTGAGCAAAAACATATCTGTGTCTGTTCAAATGAAGATGTTTGAATGGCTTTCATTTGTCTGATGGAGGCTAGATCTACTTAGGGGAAGCTTATGGTGGAGAGTGGGGAGAAAAAATGTGAAATGTGTATTACAGTGCATTTCACACACCATTTGACTGCACATATGTTTGGAGTATAACTGCAGGACTGTGCTTACATCTTAATGCTTCATTTCAAGATCAATGGGGAGCAATTGAGAAGCAGTTTCAAAGGGCTGGGTATCTCATTTCATTAAACAACATAAATCATGAAAGTGTAGATATGCTCTCAAACTTCTCTGTGAGATAAAGTTGATTGATTAACATTAATCAAAATGTCAAATCCAGCAGAAACAGTTAGAGCAGGTGTTCTGATGAAGTGTAAAATACATCCAAAATCGACTCTCTTTTTTTTCCACCTGAACCCCTAGTAGATAGTTTTCTGCATTTAAGTGAAGAGTATTGTTCTATTTAGCAGCAGATATATACTTTTTAATATAAAGGTCCAAACTACAACTAAGAGTTCCACAGGACGCATTTACATATCATAGCGGAACACAAGTTTCCTACAATTTCCACATGAAATGTTTAATTCTCTAGTTTCAATCTATGTACAGTCAAGACTTTACACAGCTCAGATATCAAAACGCTGATCTAAAGAACATGCAATGCAACAGCAACCCTATACAGACAAAAGTGTTTCTTGAGAAGAAGAGGGTCTTATCCATAAGAAAACCAAAACCACAAATGATATCTCTTTAATATATCAGTAAGATGAGACTAAAATAAAAGTGAGAAATTTATATTTTTCACAGAGTAGGATTGGGACTGTATAGGGCTTTTCACACTGCATTTAACTCCAGGTTACAGTTGCTCCAGATCCTGCTTTTAACCCTGGGTAGAGTGCTTTACCTTTGTAATTCAGGAGGGCGATTCATAACATGGGGTTATGAAACCCTGCTCTGGAGTGCGTGCCTCAAATCTCAAACTTTGTACAGTCACAGAAACCCAGTGTGCTGTAGAACACTGACACTGATGCAGAAGCGTAACACAAGCTGGTTATTTAAACCACTCATGTGCTGCATTTATCCAGTCATGGCTGTTAACGCCACAAATACGCAAATAACGTTAACCCAGAGTTTAGGATGACCCAGGGTTAACTATTTCAAGTGTGAAACACCCTTATAGGGTTAACCCAGGGTTAAGTATAATGTGAAAAATTGTATGCATTCTTAAGCCAATTAGAGCTGTCAGCTCTAGTGAGTACCTGTTGAGCATCTCAGGTGATTGGTTCAAAATGAATGCAATGAATGGAACATTGAAATGTATTTTACCGTTTAATCAGTGCACACATCACCTTTGGTCTGATTTATCATTGAGCCTTTTAAAGGCCTGCAGGTGAGAAATGTAGTTGAAATTTGCATGTGTAATCTGCCATCGCACATTAGGAATAAGCAGAATTAGCTGTTGGAATGGCGAGTGGAGCAGCATCTTTATCAGTGGAGCACAGATGCAGACTCACATGCCTCCAGGGAATAGTTCCCTCAATCCATCTAAAAGCCTCATTCAAAGCCGAGGATCAGCTAATGAGATCTGACTCCATTAGCCTGCAGTGCTAAGTGTCCGTCCACGCTTACGTAGCGCATGAACAGACTGCGGAAATGGGGATCCCTCTCACTAAAGCCCATCTCCCTCAACGTCATATCATGACTCTATAATCCACTCAAATCTGCTCTCACTCGCGCTAAACCCACTGCCTCTAACCGGCCAATTAGCCATCTGCCACACTACAACTGTGTGTGTGTGTTGGGGTTAGGGGTTACTTATAACTCTAGTTGAGGGGAAACTAAAAAGATAAAATTGTCCCCAGAAGTGAATTAAAATCTCCTGGACACTTCCTCATTTGGCAAACATTTGGTATGTGTGTGTAATTACTTAACAATGTGTGTGTGATTCCTTATATAGTTTGTGGACAAATGTGTCCCCAGAAGTGAGTTTGGGGACATCCTGATTTAGAAAAAAATGTGGGTGGGGTTTGTGTTTGGTTAGTCTGAAGTCATAATAGTGATCTTTATATAAACCAATTGAAGTCTAGTGTGTGTTAGCTAGACAAAAGTGTGTGTGTGTGTGTGTGTGTGTGTGGGTTTATGTGGTTTATGAGGACACAAATTTGTATAATAACATGGGTATGACAGAGGTATTACAATGTGAAGGTGGTTTATGAGGACACTGCCTATGTCCCCGTAATTCAAAAGGCTTAAAAAACATACTAAATGGTGTTTTTTTGAAAATCTAAAAATGCACACAGTCTCCTGTGAGGGCTAAGTTTAGGTGTAGGGTAGGTGTAGGGCAATAGCACATACAGTTTGTTCAGTATAAAAACCATTACGCCTATGGAGAGTCCCCATAAACCACAAAAACCAACATGAGTGTGTGTGTGTGTGTGTGAAAGAGGTAAAGACATTAAAGGAATGGAAAATGCAAACTGGAAAACAGAGAAAACCACAAGAAATGAAAGGCAAAAGAGGTGATGTGGCAGACAGACACATGCTGGCCGTCATTGGAGTGTATTGTGTGTGTGCTGATGCTGGAGCATCATGCTCTATTGTTCTTCCTCACACTGGAGCCCACGAGCAGGGCACAGACAGCGTGGTGTGGGGGAAAGGGGGTGTTCACACATACATGCACAAACACACACACTTTGGCAGGAAGCCAAGGCTTTTTCCAGCACCGGCTGTGCGTGTCTCTTGTTGTGTGTCAGTCTAATCAGGCTGAATCATGCTGTGGCATTGTAGGATTTTATCTGCAGTTTCCAGCCTTGTCTCATGCACACATGAACAGATATAGAATCATTCAAGCAAAGCATGTATATTACAATTTATGTTTGAAATGTTATCTTTCTCTCTCTATATACAGTATACAAAAATTATAATAAAAAATATAAATAAAATACACATAAAGAGAGTATTTTTCATGACAATGTTTCTTAAAATAATCCTTTATATGTTAAATTAAAAGTTATTTCTGAAATAGTAATAAATGCATTAAATTACAAAAACTTTTACATTGTTACAAAAAATATTTAAAATAAATATTATAAATTATTTTGAATTTTCTATGCAATAAAAAAAAATCTGAATAATTGAGCCGCAAAATTGTTTTCAACATTGATAATAATGAAAATTGTTTCTTGAGCATCATATCAGCAAATTACTATGATTTATCACAGTATATCACATTTCAAAAGAATTATGTTGCTATTCTTCTCTTGTATATTTACAGCAAACAACACAGGTTATTATGTCAATAGCGGCATTATAACAGTGACTGGCCAACTGGCAGGACGCTTTATTTACTTGCCAAAGCCAATTTCCACTTTTCCCTTCTGACTACACTGAGTGGAAACAGATCCAGATCTGCCAAAAACCAAACCAGGACTGTACCATCAGTACAGCATCATGTTTAGAGGATAAAGGCTGATTCATGACCAAATCATATGATAAGAGGCTTCAAAACATATTTAATTTCAGGAGATACCATCCCTGCAATTCATTAACTGTTTACAGTTGGTTATTGCTCTGAATAAATGTATACTCTCCATGAAAGAAAGAAAGGAGAGTATTATGCTCATATGGACTGCATATGATTACAGTGTGTATCTCACGGTGCGTTAAACTGGAGGATCTATATTGTGAGTGTCTGTGAGAGTGACAGAGAGAGAGCAGTCATGTGTGTCAAAGAGATCCAGTCTGTCCAGCCGTATCACTTGAAGAGGAAATCAGTCCTCAGGGCAACACCATCAACCAGCTGCCCACAACAGACTGTTCTGCACATTCAAATACACACAGATTCTCACACAACCCAGTGTATTTAATTCTCATTAGCTCTCCCTCATAACAAAGCTCTTCCACTTTGCTCACACTACGCAGAAATCCAATTTGATTTTCAAATCTAAATTTCCAAAATGTTTAGATCAGAACAGTTATACTGTGTGTGAGTGAAAAATGTGACAGACATTCAGGATGTTTTGTCGTGGTTTTCCAATAATCATTTTTACTTTAGTGAAAAGTACAACAACATGTTCATTACTGCCACAGGTTTATCATAAATCTTTCCTGCTACTGGCACATATTTGCCAAAGGTTTGCCAAAAAAAATTGTCAGTAATGGCAAAATGCTCATTGTTGCCAAAGGTTATCAAAATTCACACCACAAATCAAGTTTTGACTGTCTG
The DNA here is from genome assembly GCA_023376895.1 of Aspiorhynchus laticeps. NCBI lineage: Eukaryota > Metazoa > Chordata > Actinopteri > Cypriniformes > Cyprinidae > Aspiorhynchus > Aspiorhynchus laticeps. Next base: position 20,482 of record JALXFT010003430.1, read on the forward strand.
CACTGTTGAAAGCAGATCATTCGTTCATACAGTTTAGTCAATATCTGCTGTTTCTACATCAGTTGCCTTAGTTATGACGTAAGCATCAGTACAATGTCAAGAGGCGTAAGAGAGCATGACATAAACTACAGAGGCACATCAGACAACATAAGCATAATCTGTATTTAAACATGCATGCATGCTTATATGAACTCAATCACAATTCATTACATAGTGAAAGCTATGTGTGAGTGTATATGAGTGAACCGAGACGGCTGTAGACACTACTGCACTTTGTCTATGATGTTACGGTCTGGACTGACTGTTTATTTCCAAAAATCCGGAAATCCATTTTTAATCGGATTTCAAACCACATATAAATGAGGTTTGGATCAATTTTGTAAAAAACATATTTTTTTCAGTTTCAGTTCAGACAACACACAACTAAATGGATTTAAGTTGGATACGCCAAGAAATCAGATTTTTGCTGCATGCTGAACAAATCCTTCACTAAACCCTGTCAAAACCAAAGCAATACTCCCAGACTGGATTAGCAAATAATCTTCTTCATGGCCCTTAAAGCCTGGCCTACCTCCACCCAATGTATTGACCAGGTGATTGATTATGTAATGAATTAATAACCGCTTTAGAGGAGACAATAGAACACAGATGCTTTACAAAAACAATCGCTCATTTCATCAATGCATGATTTGCCTCATCTGATGTTGTGAGCCAGTTTCACACAGTCATATAATGTTTAATAATCAGTGCTAAAGAGGACTTCAGAAGGAAGTAAGCTTATAACAGGAAGGATAACAAAGGAGGGGTCCAAACATGACAATCAACATAATTATTTTGAGAGGAGAGAGGTCGTTCTCTAATTTCTCATCAACTAACCTTTTTATACCAAGAATAGCAGCCAAATCAATGTACTCAGAACTGTAGTGACTCATATGCATGTGTTCACATGGTCAGGGAACAGTTATCTAATAATAAAGAGCCACACTTGTGAAAAAGCAGTGTTAATTGTATTGATTGTGCACTTGTAGTGTACTTCAAACCTTAAAAGTGTGTTGTTAAAAAAACTGCACTTGCAAATAATATAATAGTAATGATTTAATGTTATTAAAATGATAATATATAATGTTAAATTATCTTAGGGTACATTTTAAATATTTGTTTTAATAATATTTTGTCATGCTTTTAAGAAGTACATTTATTTGATGTAATATGCTTAATTATAATTTTAACTGTAGCATGATATTCAAATATAATATTTAAAGTTAATAGCAACTTTGTGACTGGAAATGTGTAACTATTTAAATACATGACATACAAGATTCAAATGACTTTAAATGGTTAACTAAAGATTTTAGTTAATCTTAAATCAGTACATTCAATAGTACACTTTTTTCATAAACAATATAAATAATTACGAAATTACAAAAAAGGTGTACTTACAAAAGCACTCAAAATAGAACCTAAATTAAACTATAAACTGTTCATTTGGTTGTAATATATTCTAATATATTCTTTTAAATTTATTTCCATAATAAAAACTAATTTATTTTTCACAAGGGCACATAGTCCTGTGTTGGTATAGAAGTTAATCTAACCATAAATACTGAATACACAGGCAGCGTGTAAGCCATATGTGGCTGAAGGTATAAAACCCTCTTCAGATCGCTGAGTGTGGCGCTTGTGAATGGATTACTGTTCACTCGGCCACGTAACGTCTTTTCTCTAGGAGGGCAAACACCCACTACAACTGGATGTGGCAGAAGAGAGAGGATTTATGGTCCCATTCACTCTGTCCCTCTCTTCCTCCATTATAACCTCCTGTCTTTTTGTTGGCCCCAGGGGCACGGGCTGCCAGGATGTATCTGTATATCTATTGATGACGGCCAAAGGCTGTGTTCTGCAGGCAGATGTCCTTCCCTCCACTGGGTAAAACCACAGTAAAAAACCCTCTACTCTTTGATACCTCACCCAGACCTCCAAACATCTGCAAATCATTGGCACTGGAGATCTCAAAACCAATGCTCTGCACAACTCAACAACGTCTTTATGATCAGGCCTAAAAATAGCCTGCTTTGTTCTTTACTTGCTCTGAAGTTCTAGGTGAGAAAAAGCCTCAGTATTGCTTATATATTGCCATGGAACTGATGGTGAACCATTTGTGCTACAGACAAGAGCGATATCTAAATCGTGCAGCTTGCTGAGGAAGTTTGCTATTACTTTGTGATTGGATTTACGTACAAAGCAAATTAATTAAAAATCCCACTGACATTGATGGAGGGAGACCAGAATATCCAACACAATCTCATGGTAATTTGTAACTATTTTACATTTTGGTGAATTGGTGGTTAGTTTACACCCCAGTCATTTTCATACGATTCACATTGCACAAATTCATACAAATTCGGCACCTCATAAAATAGCTAAGTTTTCCCATGAAATCGGGTTGGAAAATCATAGAGACTTTGTTGTGGTCACCTTGAACACACTATCAACCACAAAACAACACCCTGGCAGCCACCAACAGCACTTTATTATGGCAGAAAGCTCTGAAAAAAACATGAAAGAGAACCTTCAGAAAATGTAAAAATCTGTTTCAATCTGTCAACATTTCCACACTTCCAACATCCGTGAGTTCCAACTATTATTCTTTCTGTAGTTTGTGGGTTTTCTCTGAAACTCTTTGTTATTTATCAGCCAGTGCTTGCAGATATGACCTTCACCTCAAAAACTGAGATACTTCACACACTTCCTCCAAAGAACCTCACCTTGAACCACACTCACATTCAAAAGACATAAATAAAGGAAGCACAATTGTAACAAATGGGGGAAAACGTTTGTGATTTGTGTAATGCAGAGTGTGTAGATGTGTTTTCTGTTTGTGTGTGTGTGTGTGTGTGTGTGTGTGTGTGTGTGTGTGTGTGTGTGTGTGTGTGTGTGTGTGTGTGTGTGTGTGTGCGGGTTTATGTGGTTTATGAGGACACAAATTTGTATAATGACATGGGTATGACAGAGGTATTACAATTTGAAGGTGTTTTATGAGGACACTGCCTATGTCCCCGTAATTCAAAAGGCTTAAAAAACATACTAAATGGTGTTTTTTTGAAAATCTAAAAATGCACACAGTCTCCTGTGAGGGCTAAGTTTAGGTGTAGGGCAATAGCACATACAGATTGTTCAGTATAAAAAACATTACGCCTATGGAGAGTCCCCGTAAACCACAAAAACCAACATGTGTGTGTGTGTGTGTGTGTGAGAGAGAGAGAGTGAGTGTAGTGTACCAGAATCCTGACCTATAGCCCGCTGTGTAAAGCTGCAGGGTTTATGCATCACTCCTCAGCAGGGGTCTTACAGCCTGGACCACTTACTTAAACATTAGCATTTCTACCAGCCATTTCCTCTCTGTAAACTCCAGAAACACTGCACACGAGTTCTTTCCTCTATTCTGACCCCGTACGTCAAGGGTTGTTGTGACACCATTGCTAATATATGACAACTGCACTCAACTCAACATACACATTATAAATATCTATGTCCACTTTGCAAAGACAATAAGAGCAACATAAATGGTTGAAATACAAGGAATTTGCTTGTTATAAATGGGCATGTGGCAACAATTACAGAATCGCCAGACCTAAAATCTGTAAACTTCTGACTTCATTGACTAGTCTTTCAAAGACCAAGAGCTTATAGAAGAGGCTGATTTTTAAGCAATTTAGCTAAAGCCTCCCTCAAACTGGGGTAAAGCACACATCCCAGCAAAAACTTTGTGGCACTTCCAACACTCACAAGCAATGAGCTTTTAGATAAATGACACATTAAACAGAGGTGTGTTTGTAATTAGCTTCTTCCCAATGACTGTCCCATGAGCCCAGCATGAAGCCCAGTTAAGTACACAAAGTGACAGTGATTTGACACTAAGTCAGACTTAATATATGGCAACGAACCAGTCATTCTGTCTACTACAGCATACACATTGATAACCACAATCCTGAGAAATAATGCATACGTTATCAATTAGTTATATGGTGCTGTTCAAGAGATATGGGCTGGGCTGGGTTTTCAGACCAGGGCTAAAGCTCATTGTAGCTGTCAATCCCAACAGGATAACGGTACTAATGCTCAGCATCCCCATCACACAAACTGCACCTCAAGCATCCTTAAACCACACAATGCCATGATTTATCCCATTCGTTTCAATTTAACTTCGGCTTTCATCTTTTTCTTCAACCTACTTTTGAGTTTATTAAAAGGTCTATCTCTTTCTCAATGCAGTTTCAATTTAGCGTGCTTCACAAACAAAAACTACATTGCCAAAACAGCGCCAAATAAACGAAATAAAATAACAAAATTTAATAAACGAGAAAAAAAAGATTAACAATAAAAAAAGAAAATTGAATAAAATATGATTAAACAACTATGAAAATAAATACAATGAGCACTTGGTAAATTAAAGAGGAATAGGCTAGCCTACATTGCGAAGGTAACTGGAGTTAACCGTCATAAAGAAAGGATGAAAAATAAGACTAAGTGCGCCAAAAAAGGGCCAGCGTTTCTACAGAGATCACGGTCTCTCCATCTCTCCTCTCATCGTACCTGTTTTGAAAAAGGCATCCGTGTCTGAATCATTGGGTCCGTCTTCCGCCGCTTCAGCAGAATTCATCTTTCCTCTTAGATCTCACAGTTCACGATAACGGGAAATATATCCAGATTCAGCGCTCCATCATCTCTATATTTCTGTGTTTTGATGGCACAGCCCTCGATCAGAGCGACAAAGCGCAGCTCTGCATTGCCTTCTATTGTCTCCAGATGCGCCTCTCCTCCTCAGATCGCTCTTTTCGCTTCTTATGAGTCGGTTCTTTTGAACCGGTTCACCAATTGGACTGATCGATTCTTTCGCGAATTGGTCTGATCCGGTCGGAGCGGTTCTCAAAAGCACTGAATTGTTGTTTTGGTCTTGTCCGACTCGAACTGATTCAAGAGCCGCTGAACATGATCCTCGTTGCTCGGGTTGATCAATGGGGCGCAAAGTGAATAGAGTTAAGAAATAGCCGAATTTGTGCAGGAAGCAGCTTATGCGTAGTGTGACAGCATCACACAAAGGGCAAAGAGATTGCAAAACATTGTAACTATTAGAAACATGAGACATTTTTACATCCAAAGTAGGCTATTTCTGCAAATAGCCTAATAGAATCAGGTATTTTCAATTTGCAAAGAAAAGCAAATTAAACAGGACTTAATGCTAATCTCAATTAGTGTGAGGCAGCAAAGTGAGAGAGAAAAAAAACACTCAAAATGTAAGGTTGTAGGCCAACGTGAATTAATGTAGGCTGATTTAATAAAGCAGAATAATTGCGTTGCATACATTGGCAGGTATTGTTTAAAGATTTTCAAATGTTCACTTGACACTTGGGTACGGCCCGGGTGTGATGTAAAGTACCGATGAATCTTTTTTTTTTTTTGAATCTCTTTATCTAAATGAACTGTTCAAAAGAACCGATTCGCGGAAATGAGTCGGACCAACACAAAGCGGCGCGCAGCCTGACTGTGTCAGACGGGATACAGTGCGATCCTGACAGTTAAAGCTGATGATGTCATGAATCCTGCATAATGTTAGCGGGCCTGTTGGTCACTCTTTTCCTCTCTTATAAATATTTTCTTTAAAAAGTTAATGAGTTATTTTGGAAACATAAGCATACTCGTTTAGATGGCCTCCTGGAGCGCGGCAGAGACTGTGTTCGCGGCTGTGGATTGTAGGCTATTTTGCCAACAATAGAGAGCAGAAGGGGAATGTGTGTGTGTGTGTGTGTGTGTGTGTGTGTGTATGTGCCCTCCCTCTGTGAAATATCACGCCCCCTTCACTCATGCACTCTTCGGGCTATTGATGAATCCTAATGCTGCAAACATTTTCATAATAAATAGGAAGCACGAGTGCACGTGTGCATGTGTGCATTGTGTTGTACACACACGTTCGTATGCACTGTTACTCTTAAAAATAAAATAAAATATAGACAAATATATATATATGTGTGTATGTATAGGCCTATATATACAGGTGCATCTCAATAAATTAGAATGTCGTGAAAAAGTTCATATTTTCTTGTAACTTATTTCAAAAAGTGAAACTTTCATATATTTTAGATTCATTACATGTAAAGTAAAACATTTCAAAAGTTTTTTTTGTTTTAATTTTGATGATTAGAGCTTACAGCTCATGAAAGTCAAAAATCAGTATCTCAAAATATTAGAATATTTACATTTGAGTTTCAATAAATGACCATCCATACAGTATAAATTCTGGGTATCTCTTGTTCTTTGAAACCACAATAATGGGGAAGACTGCTGACTTGGCAATGATCCATAAGACGAACATTGACACCCTCCACAAAGAGGGTAAGTCACAGAGGGTCATTATTGAAAGGTGTGGCTGTTTACAGAGTGCTGTATCAGAGCATATTAAATGCAAAGTTGACTGGAAGGAAGAATTTTGGTAGGAAAAGGTGCACAAGCAACAGGGATGACCGGAAGTTTGAGAATACAGTCAAGCAAAGCTGATTCAAACACTTGGGAGAGCTTCACAAGGAGTGGACTGAAGCTGGAGTAAGTGCATCAAGAGTCACCACGCTCAGACTTCTTCAGGAAAAGGGCTACCAAGCCACTTCTGAACCAGAGACAACGTCAGAAGCATCTTACCTGGGCTGTGGAGAAAAAAGAACTGGGCTGTTGCTCAGTGGTCCAAAGTCCTCTTTTCAGATTAAAGTAAATTTTGCATTTCATTTGGAAATCAAGGTCCCAGAGTCTGGAGGAAGAGTGGAGAGGCACAGAATCCATGTTGATTGAAGTCCAGTGTGAAGTTTCCACAGTCAGTGATGATTTGGGCAGCCATGTCATCTGCTGGTGTTGGTCCACTGTGTTTTCTGAAGTCCACAGTCAACGCAGCCATCTACCAGGAAATTTTAGAGCACTTCATGCTTCCTTCTGCTGACAAGCTTTATGGAGATGCTGATTTCATTTTCCAGCAGGACTTGGCACCTGCCCACACTGCCAAAGGGACCAAAAGCTGGTTCAATGACCATGGTGTTACTGTGCTTGATTGGCCAGCAAACTCGCCTGACCTGAACCCCATAGAGAATCTATGGGGTATTGTCAAGAGGAAGTTGAGAGACACCAGACCCAACAAAGCAGATGAGCTGAAGGCCACTGTCAAAGAAACCTGGGCTTCCATACCACCTCAGCAGTGCCACAAACTGATCACCTCCATGCCACGCCGAATTGAGGCAGTAATTAAAGCAAAAGGAGCCCCTACCAAGTATTGAGTACATAGACAGTAAATGAACATTCTTTCCAGAAGGCCAACAATTCACTAAAAATGTTTTTTTTTATTGGTCTTATGAAGTATTCTAATTTGTTGAGATAGTGAATTGGTGGGTTTTTGTTAAATGTGAGCGTAAATCATCACAATTAAAAGAACCAAAGCCTTAAACTACTTCAGTCTGTGTGCATTGAATTTATTTAATACATGAGTTTCACAATTTTAGTTGAATTACTGAAATAAATGAACTTTTCCACGACATTCTAATTTATTGAGATGCACCTGTATATATATATATATATAATATATATATATATATATATATATATATATATATATATATATATAAGAATAAAAAATCGAGATATTGGGGGGGGGGGGCATTAATGGTATGGTTATTATTACATCATAGGCTATGGAAGCTAATAATGGGGAAATAATGTAATTTGATTTGAATTATTATTATTATTATTTTAGTAGAATTAATATTTAAAATACATTTCATAAAATGCATTTTAAAATAACACCTTTCAAACCAACTGATAAACAGACTGGTTGTGGGGTCTCATTAGACGAGAAAAAATGAGGATTTACTGCCCCCTGGCGAATGACACTAAATATCCCAGTTTATATCACTAGGTACAAAGACTCAGTAAAAACTATATGTCAGTATGAACTGTAATAATAGAAAGAAATAGACCCTCGTTGACTTGATTTCTTCTTCATTTCTATTTTCATGTATTATTTTGCCTATGATGATAATCTGATCATTTTTTAATTTATTATGATATAGGGCCTAAACACTTTTGTATTTAAAGTTAAGTAAATCTTGTAAAAATAAAATTAAAAAATCACATTTCAAATCATCAAGCATACTAGTAATTTCACTCAGACACATACATTTCTCTTGCAAATCATGCTTGATTTATTTATTTATTATTCATTATACATACATACTGTATATACAGTACATAACGGTTTTATAATCAAATGCAGTCCTTATATATATACATACAGTGTTTAAATATATATACAGCATATCCTGTTTTTGACCAGGACCAAAACGGGAACCTGATGTGATTACTCGGCAAACATCTCGTCATTTTGCTTCCAGTTCTTCCTGTTACCATGGACACTTTTGGCAGTGTATTCTACAGTGTGTGTGTGTGTGTGTGTGTGTGTATGCGTGCCAGGAGATCTGTTGTTAGCTGACTCTAAGTGGGCACAATACCAGCTTCCTTCAGCCACCCTACAGGCCCCTGTAACTCAAACATTCAGCAGATGGTTTAGCTGTTTAAATGCCAGAATTATACAACCACGTCACACATTAGAGTCTATCTAGGTGAAATCTCTAACAAAATACTGCAATATTCAAACTAAATGATAATGTCTGAGTAATCTGCATTATATTTTTTAAACTAAAGGTATTTTTTGAAGCAGATGGACTTCTGAGAAAGTTAAGTGAGTGAATCGAACACTCTAGTGTTTCTCAAGCGACTTTCTTTATGCTTTGGTTTTCTACAGCAGTTTTCACGCCATAAAACTCCAGTATATGGGAAGGTTAAGACGAGTGCTGACCCACATCTGTTCACTGTGAGAGATGAGCTGTGCTGAACAGAAGCAATGACATGTTTATGGTCAGGTGTTGAGGAATGGACCGTACCAAATGGCTCCCCAGGTGAGTTTAGTGTTATTGGGTGAGATGCACAGAGAACAGTGAGCACAGAGAAGTGTTTCATCACAAACATCTGTTGACTCTTTCTCTTATTCTCCCCTTGATACAGTTGTTTCTCATCATGTTCATAACAGCAGTCTTACCTTTTTTATTTATTAGTGTTTTAATATATTGATGTGAATGAGTGCGTGTGTGTAAAATGTTCAATCTATAAACTCCTGTTTACATTTCCAATTATGATAACTATAATGTTCAATATGAATTACCTTACCTTTTTAAAATGTAAATTTAGAAACTGTTGTGCCGCCATGGGTCTCTGTGTCTCTTGAATCATTCCCATCCCACCACTTGCTACAAAGGTGAGCTGGCTAACAGAACCAAAGGGAATTTTCCGGAAGGCGATAGAGGTGATTTATGTGGCGTTCCTGTAGTTCAAACAATAGAATATGACGCTATACAAGGTCATTGATTCGATTCCCAGAGAATTCACTGATAAAATGTGAATCATGTACTGTAAGTGGCTTTGGAGAACAAATGTTGTTCAAAAATACAGAGGAAGGGAAGAAATAGTTGAGGAATATCAAAAGGGCGGCCTTGCCTATTGTAAAATATGTGGTCAGGTTTATTTCTGTTAATGTTATTTATGTTAAACAGCAACAAAATGTCAATTTTGTTTAGGTTTTGTACTTGAGTGCCTTTAAAAAAATGCATTTAACTGTATTGAATGTACACTGTACTGAACGAATCAATTCTTAAAAGCAAACTTAAAAACTGCATTAATATAATATTACATGTTAAAGTACACGTTAAATATTTTAAATAATTATGTTTTAATAATCTTTTGTTATACTCTGAAGTACACTTATTTTGATGTGTTGACTAGCATACTGGACATAATATGAGCAACATTCATTATAATGTTAATTATAGCATGCTTTTCAAAAATAAATTCTAAGTTAATACATTTTAAATGTACTGAATTGCTAATTCATCATTACAAATGTGCAATTACAAATTTAGTGTAGTTTCAATAGAAATTACACTAAAGTACATTTTAATTTACTATAAATGCTTGTCAGTACATTCGGCAGTACTTGTTTACCATGCTTCATGGTACATGTTTCAAATATAATAGAAATATTTGCAAAATTACATCTAAATAAATATGTCTTACTTACAGTAAATGGATTGAAAAGTTTCAGCTAACTGCTTTTAATAGAAATTTAAGCGTTTTTAACTATTTATTTAAACTTTAAAATACTTTATGTAATTGCAATGAACATGCAGTTAATGTCAAAAACATTACATTCATTACACACTTTATTAAAAAAAAAAAAAATTAAGTACATTATTCTGTAATAAGTACTCTTTTTTTAAAAAAAAAAAAATATATATATGCTAAAGTGTACTTTTTTTTCAAAAGGGACAGCTTCAGATTACTCTTCCACAATTCATTCATGTTTAAAACTTGGTATTTTGTACTTTTTGACAAACAGGGTCACTATGAATTTTTGTTGTAAGCAAAGAGCTGTGTAAAAAAACAACATCAGTGTGTGTATAATGACCGATTTTTGAGCTTTTTGACTACTATATTACTTTACATTACTGTATGAAAGTAACATCAGCAAGTTACCATGGCTGTTATCAGAAGTAATCAAACCTGGCAGCACTGCTGACTCAGGCTGGAAATCTCTGTGAGAACTGCAGTGATCAGTAGCTAAATGAGAATCAAACCACTAACCACAACGAGAGCCAACAGGAAGACAATTAAATCTGAACTGTGGAGCCTGACGATACAAGAAAGAAGTCCCAGTGTGCTGAAGTCCCAATAGGGACATCAAGTCAAAGCTTTCTCTGTTCCCTAGTTGGTTTTCTTAGTTACTGTTTATTGTCACCTGTGTCTTGTTCAGTTCCCTTGCTAATGGCAATGTGGTTAGTGTTTGTATTTCTCCTGAGTGTATTCTTTTTAGCTACACTGTAGTTTTTTTTTGTTTTTTTTTTTACTAACTTGTAATGTAACTGACTGCTCAAGTAGGGAGCTTAACTTTTTTTTTCCCCCGACGAATCTATATCAGAAGTTGCTTGTAGCGTGACAAATTACAGTTTCAAAGTAGTTTCCCTACACTAGTGTAAAGTGGATTCTCTTGGGAAAAAAAAGTAAATTTTTGCATACTTTTTTAAAAGGGTACTTCAATGGTAGGCCACTTTAAAGAATATACTTGAAGAAGTCAGTGCTGAACAAAACTTCAACTTTTTGAGTGCTGAGTGTATTCTGACTAACTGAAACACTTCTGATTGACCATCGCATTCAAGAAATAAACAGATACGCCTGTGAACGCCCCACAAGTTGACAGGATTGGGTTACATGTTTGTGATCGCAGGAAATGGGCGATTTTGAGACACTGGTACACTGTTTTAAAGAGAAAATGCTGAACAATGATGTTGGCTGATGAATTGGCACACTGTCTTTAGGCATATTACAAACACCAGAGTCACATGTAAACAACATTAAAAACTTAATTTTCATCACATGGGGTCTTTAAATAATTCAGCATATGAAAATTTAAATAAATAAGCCATAACTGTACACTTCTGCCATGATTTACTCACCCTCGTTTTTGAGTGAACTGTCCCTTTAAATGTACAGAAATGCTGTATAATCTTCTATCAGTCCATCTCTTTTTCTCTCTCTTTCTGGCAGATGTTTTGTCTAGGGTTCAGGGCAGTGCTCCCAGAGAGTGTTTACTTTCTGTTTCCTGTGGGTGCTTTATGTCCCTCGAAGTGCAGCCGATGCATCAGGAGCCTCCTCTTACTGGAACACATTTGCAGATAAGACCCTCCACATGCCTATGTTTAGAATAAACACCCAAATAATGTAAACTACAAGCTTTCAAAAGAGAATACATTTGGTGAAATCACATTCTTTGAGGGTGCATTTTACAGGTTCATTATTGCTGTGCACTTTGTTTGGATTTCTTAAAATCCTCCAGGTGGCGCAACAGTTTCCTCAGTAAAGATTCTCAAGAATTCTGTATATCTGTACATCATCAGCGGGTTTATGAATGTCTCCACTTTTTTCTATGTAAGTGCAATGCTTGTCGATGTAAGTGCAATCTCATAATTTTTGTATGAAATATTCCTTTAATTGTCATTCATTATCAATGGCTGACTGCTCCTTCACACCAACAGAGATCTGTTTTATCAGTTTGTACACTGATATATTGAAGCCGTCATTCAGAGTCTTATCTTCCATGACACACAGTCACTTCTGTTTTTTGCACTAGCCTTTCTGTCCTGTCATTAGTCAATGTCGACAGGAAGGACCATGTCGCTGGCGATGTTATAGAGCCCTCATGTAGGAGACTTCAGCAGGTGTTTTCTGTATTCAGAAGAACCTAAGTCAAAATCCATACACAAACCCAAACACACAGAGACATACACAAGATGGCCATTCCACATGTTACAGGCGATCTATAGCCTGGTGCTCTCTATCCTGCTACACATCAGATCCAAAAACATATATTTCTCACAGTAATATTTCTTTCAAAGTCTCTCATTATTGAGCCAAAAGCAGCAGGACTTGGTTTATGCTTGTTGACAGTCTGTAGCCAATCAGTGTCACTGTGCAGAGTTAGCTGTTGGGTTTGTGCAGTGGGCAGCTGGTTAATATAGGGGGGTTGTTAAATACCTGCCATGCATCAGTCTTTATGAGCTGTTTGCACTGAAACATGTGCAGTACCCTGTTACATTTGGTCATGCGTCCATCAGCCTTGCTTTCACTTTCAGTCTTAATCTGTGTCGACGTACTGCTGACAGATTAGATGCAGTTTCTATGGATTTCATAAACTTTTAAATCTTTCCAATTAAACAGTAAAAATAGTAATTTTGTGAAAAATAACTGTCAAAATGTTTTCTGACTGAATATTTTAAAATGCTGTTTATTCCTGTGATGCAAAGCTGAATTTTCAGCATCATTACTCCAGTCTTCAGTGTCGCATGATCCTTCAGAAATCATTCTAATATGATAACTTACTGCTCAAGAAACATTTCAAATTATTATCAGTGTTGAAAATAATTTTGCTGCTTGAATTTGTGAATGTTTTTTTTTTCAGGGTTCTTTGATGAAAATCAAGTTTAAAAGAACAACATTTATTTTAAGTCTTTATACTGTCACTTTTGATCAACCAAATGCATATTCAAAAATAAAAATCTTACTGACCCCAAACTTTTAAATATATAGTGTTTTAGACACATAATACTAATACACTACTATATAATGCTATAATACATACTGGTCACACTTTATTTTAAGTTCCAATTCTCACTATTAACTATGACTTTTGCCTCAATAAACTCTGCTTATTAATAGATAGTAAGGTAGTTGTTAAAGCTGCAGTCCGTAACGATTACCTCTATCTTTGAAAACCTGGAATTGCAGTTGCGGAATTATCTAGCTTGCCCGGGGTTGTGATCCGGTGTTGTGCCCATTTTCGACCCCCTGCCAAATTGTTACCCCTCTCGTTGAAATCGCTATATGATTGCCTAATCCTAACCCCTCCCCCACACCTAACCCTAAACCTACCAATATTAGGGGGGTAATAATCTGGCAGGGGTCAGAATTGGCACGGCTCCAGCGCGGATGAATCTAGTTTTGAGGTGAATGTGTAGTTGTCAGTCACTGCACCGGTGTGGATAAATACTGCCCATGTCTTGGAATATGTGACCCAAATCAGAATTTTCACTGTATATTGCCATCTGAACAAGTAAGTAAGACTGCCACGTTTGTTCTGCCCATCTGAGAAAAAAAACATTACAATAAATCGTGCTACCAACGGTGATTAAATCTAAAGATCAATTAGATCATATCACATCTAACTATGCAAAGTATTATCATTGTTATACGTTGTTCTCAAATTATTAATATTAACAACATCAGCATTGCGTGACTATGGGTATAGTATGTATTAGCTTGTAGATTTAATTTTTTGTACAGTCTAATATCTAATTGTCATACCATTCAAATTTCATATTAAGAAATTCATTTAATCCAAAAAGCAAATTAATCTTCCTTCCAACTGATTCTATTTAAAATTCAAAAAAAACTTTTTTGGCTATCTGTAACCAGAAGCACATTTAAACTAGAATATAATTTAATTTCATTCACATGTGTTTCATAAACACATAATCCTTTCTGGATTACAATCCGCCATCAAAATGATAAATGTAATTATTCTAGCTGCTGTGAGATAACGCTATATGAGCCACCACCTGCAGGATCCTCACGTGCGATAGCCGGGAAAACTTCGTCATGTTTACAGACGTGACGTAATTACGCAGCAGCATGCTCGAATTTCCCGCGGAAACCTCAAATTAGAAAACATTATTATAAGATTACCGTTGTGAATCGGGCTAAAGTAAGGTGATAGTTTTGAACACTGGCTGGTTATGCATTTTCTCAAATATTGATTTCGGATCATTTTTGACCAAAAAAAGTTACGGATTGCAGCTTTAAGTTTAGGTAGGCTATAGGGTAGAGTTAATATATAGAATATGGTCTTGCAGATTAAGACATTAATACTGTATGTACTTTATACTAATAAATAGCCAAATATGCTATGCATGCTAATAAGCAACTAAGTGAGAACTGGTTCCTAAACTAAAGTGTTACCTAAATACTGCTTTATACACATATCCAAAGGAAGCCTTAGGTAAAAACTATTGCATAACCAATGAAAAACATGCACTATATTCACATTCCTCTGGCTTTAAAGGAAAACAGAAACGCAGCAAGGCACACATCTCATTTTTAGTGTGTGCCGTGTTCAGTCCTCCCCCTTCAACTCCTATAACCCTGCGACCAATGAGGAACTCTCAGCCTGTGATGTTAGGATTCATGCCAGCCAGCTCGGTGCCGACAGGGAAAACACGTTGCTTGAGAGCAGATCAGAGTCAGGACAGCGAGTCTGGACGCGCTCTCGCCACTGTGTCCCGCTGAACTCCTGTGAATGACAGACACGCAGCAGACGGACACTAATCTCTCCAGAGTCCAACACGGCTGTCTGGGTAAGTTTGCTCTGACTCTTTATGTCCTCAGTTTAATATGGGATGGCGTTTACCTGTAAGAAATGTTAATCTCACACTCATCAATCATCTAATGCACTTCTTGAATGGAGACTGAGTACTTTCTCTGAGAAAGTTTGACATTAAAACTTAGAAAGCTTGACTTTTTTTGTCAATAAGAGTTCTTTATTGTTTTACATAAGTTGTTCATTATAAGGTGAAATGTACATCGTTATGCTGTTTTGTGACATGGTGAGTTTTAGAATAACTATAGTTTAACTGTGTCCCCAAAAGTCACTTCTGTCACACTTAAAAATGTCAAATGTTATTGCAAATGCTTCCAGTATTAGTGGATCATGTCTATAGTTAATGTGATTCTCTACACCTGTGATACACATAAAAAAGACTAGCAGTTTCTTAGAAAAGAAAATAAAAGTTTTAAAGTACCGTAAATCCTTCACCATTTTTTTTCTCTCAGTGTATTCTGTGTGAATTGAATTCATACATACACTAAAAATCAACAAAACACCAGCTGCTTAAAAGTCATTGAAGCAAAAAAAGGATTAAGAAAATTAGTTAGGAGAAAAGGTCCTGCATCATAGATGCTTGCTTTGTTATTTAGAATCTAGTCAATTTTTAAGTGTGAAAAATGTACTACATGCATTCTGAGAAGAGAACACTGCAAATAATGTTTATTTTGATGAACACACAAAATATGAGGATGTCACATACAATATACTGTAAGAGGTACAGTATATCATGTGGTCACATTTCCAGTTAATTCCACATTCTCATGTATAATTAATCCTAATCAACATGAATGTGACGTTTATTCCGGTCGGATGTCTTTGATCCAATGCTGTGGTTAAATTCCCAGAACAGGAAAAGTATCCCATGATGTATAACAATGCCCATGAGGATGAATGAAGCCTCGATTTTTTGAGGTTAATGAATAGACTTTTGCCCTTTATTAAGTTTATTATGTATTAAGGGTGAGGTGTATTAGAGGGCGTTTCTTTCTATAAAGCCCCTTACTGCTGTCTTTTTTCCTGAACTATGACTGGTGTGATCAATTTTTAGCTTCCCCTCCCTCTCTCTGTCTTCACCCTCCAGATGTGTTAAATTCAGTGCTTTTAATGGTCATCTGCAGGTTAGGTGCTGCTCTTTATTGTGTTTCAGAGCTGGTGTGATCAGAGGACAGCGACAGGCTCTTTCATGTCTTATCTGTATATGTTCAGAATCTTGTGAGTGAGTCAATGAACACAATTGTTTCCTCTTGTTATGTGTAGACAAATCTATACAAAGTGTTTGTGCAGCTGGCTGAAATTACATTTAACTAGGCGCCTCACTACCAGTTTGTGTTTTCTGACAGGACAGAGCATTTTTGGGGCTTGATTACATTGTTTTACCTGAGGCAGAACCACACAACAGAGAGCATGTTTAACGCTCGTACCCTCATCTTCAGCTGTTTGTTGAAGAACAGTCATACTACATCTTTTATTTTATATAATTTTTTTCAAACACAGCATAAACAACAATCATTTGGTCTTCACCAGCTTCTATAATTATACAACTCTATGTCTCGGATAACACATAACAGATTTTGTTGTTATTATTTATCCAAAAGCAAAGGAAGCCAAATTGCTGAAACCATGACTGAGCCTTGTTCTGCTCCCTAGTTTCCCTGTCGTGAATCAGAACAACATGAATTTGGATACATCAACAAGGAAGGCAGTTGTTGTAATCAGTCTGAATAAAATTATAAGGCCATTTCTGAACAATTTGAAACCAATCATTCTTTATTTTCTGCATTCTTCTGGATGATTTACAAACAGAACACTGATGAAAATCCTCCATCCTGTCAGGAGCAGAAGTCTTTGAAAATTCACACCTTGGTGTGTGTGTGTGTGTGTGTGTGTGTGTGTGTGAGAGAGAGAGAGAGAGAGAGAGAGAGAGAGAGAGAGATCAAAAATTGAGATTGATCAAATATGACAGACATGTTTGATGTTACAAAAGATTTCATAAAAAACGTATCACGGTTTCCCAAAAATATTGCACAGCACAACTTTTTTCACCATTGATAATACTAAGACATGTTTCTTGAGCAGCAAATCTGCAGACTGGAATGATTTCTGAAGGATCATGGGACACTGAAGACAGAAATAATGATACTGAAAATTCGGCTTTAACATCACAGAAATAAATTGTATTTTAAAGTATATTAAAATACAACACAGGCTAAACTGTAAATTGTATTTTACTGTATTTTAATCAAATAAATGCAGCCTTTATGAACATGACTTTCAAAAACATTAAAAACTCTTATTCAAACTAGGGATGTCAATTTTCAATAATTTCCATAATCGATCGTCGTTTAAATTAACGATCAATTAATCGATTAATCGTTAACCTTAACTACTGCAAAATGCCTCTATTGCAGTGGCATAGTCACCGGCATGACAGGATGTGCCAATGCCACTCAAAACGCCAGCTTCCTCACCCGAATAAAAAGGGTTTTTAGTCTAAATAAAAGGCTGGTGGCAGGATGGTAAAATGAATGGATGTGATTATGATCATTTGATAAAAGGAAGAGAGCGCGCTGTAGTTACACACGGGATCATTATACTTTATGTGCTGTTTCATATCCTGTCACGGAGACCGCTGAATGCGCCTTTTTAAATGGTTTCATGGTGCTCGTTTTTTTATTTTTAAAACATCATAGCAATGTTTGCAATTGACATTATCGGGATTTAAAATAAAATGATCCCAAGTACGGCGCGTGGGGATGTGACGCGCGGTCAGTGATCTGCTTCCAGAAGCACCAGCGTTGCTACATACACACTGTTACCCATTTGAAACATTTTAATGTGAGTATTATGACACAAGTGAGGTACAAAGCTTTGTTAATAAGAGAAATAATTGGTTAGCAGGCAAATGTTACATCGCGACCATGCTTTTTGATTCATGCCGAGCGCATACATTTAAATCAAGTCATATGCGGCTTTGTGTTCTGTTTTTCCGGATGGTCACGAATTTAATATTATTTATTGTTTCTTTTCCTAAATCCTCGCTGTCTCACCCTCTAGATTCGCAGGTTTATTTTATTGTTGTTCACTTTTAATCACTGTTTTCACATCTCTTACAGTGGTAAACGTGTGGGGGGAAATGAAAAGTTTCGTGGCCATGAATTAAGAATTCGTTACTATGTAATTGTTCCCGCATTTAAGTTAAATCATGGGTTTTCTAGGGCAGGGGTTTTCAAACTGTGGGTCGCACAAAGCCACTTGGCGGCAGCTAAATGACACACACAACACATTATTCATGTTTAAATTAAACATTATTAAATGTTCATAAAGGTTCATTATTAAAATGCTCGGTCCGCATTATTAATGAGAAGAAACTCTCTCACTTCACTGCGCTGTGTTCTGCATGAGATTGCATACTCATGCAAAATGAAAATTCAAATGTTGCGAAAATTGTATCAGGTAGGCTGTTCATTAATTTCTATCGTCTGTTTGAACTCTGCACTGTATCTTTCCGAGAGATGTAAAGAGTTTGTTGTTTTCGTTCCTTCATATGCATTTAATCCATAAACTGTCCGTAAAAAGCATTTCACATGTACGGGTTGAGCGGGGCACACATGCGGGGTTAATTGTAACACCATACAAACATTTCCACATGCTAGCATAACAGAATTTACAAAATGTCCTATTATTTCCTTGCCATATCATCACTATATAGAGAAAAAAAATGTAAAAAAATCTTTTGAAGATATAGCTGAACATTTATTTAACCATTGCAAAAGTAAATTTCTGGCTGAAGTAAATTTGTCTTTCGGTTTTTAGTGTTTATTTAAAATGAGACGCATATGTTTATTATTTTTACAATTATTTCAAAATTATTTTAATCTCTAAACTGTTTGAGAATTCTGCTTCGCTTCTTATGCTTTGCTAAAATAAAATAATGTTGGGTTGTGAGGGCACATTTTTTTTATAGCACTCGCAGCGCGGATTACAGTTCATAGCCGCACCGGAGTGAGTGCGTTTCCAGGTTTTATGGACATATTTCTAGACTCATTAACATCTGTAAATTAAGAAATTAAAACGTAAATATTAGTAGTGAATGTTTACAGTGGTACTAGCCTATAAAATAAAATGGTTATTTTTCTTAAATACTTAATTTCTGCCATATTATGCTTTTAATTATGATTAAGCTTATAGTAATGTCAATTGTTTTTTATCTCAAATATTTTGGTGGGTCTTGAAATAGATTAGGCTATACTTGTCTAGGTGGGTCGTGGAATGGAAAAGTTTGGGAACCCCTGTTCTAGGGAACAAATTAATGAAACATGGACAGCTGCCACAAATGAATATGTCATAGGAACGAATTAACAAGTTGTATGAATGAATAGACTGTCCTGCTCGCGTGCGCAGCCCTGTCAAAGCGAAGTGCCCGATATGCAATAATTATCTAGGG
>JALXFT010003429.1:0-40001 GCA_023376895.1 Aspiorhynchus laticeps
GTACAACCAATTGAAAGGGCTGTACTCCCAATTCTTGTAGCCTTATTGTCATGTCAGACTGTTTACTCCAAATAAGTAGTTTTGTGTATTCAGTTACCAATGGTGATTTGTTTATTTGTTGAATGTTTACATGAACAAGTACTGTTAACCACTTAGTATTGCTTCCCTTCCTGTAGACACAAAAGACAAGCAATTTGAGAGTGAGTCATTAGATAACTTCAAAATTATTAAATATTTAGCCCTAGTCCAATCTAGTCTAATCTTTTTTAGTAATTCGGACAAACATTTGGACAAACACCGAAATGTATGAACATAATGACAGCATCAAAAAATGTGAAATTATTTACATTTAATTATTTACAAATACAACACAAATAATTCACATTAATATAAATCATATAATATATATATATATATATATATTATTATTTTTTTTTTTTTATTATTATTTTTTTTTTGTGTGTGTGTGTGAATTCTTTGTGTTGTATTTATATTATAAATATATTTGCGTTGCTTTGTTTGCTTAATGCGTTAAATAATGTGATTGGCATATGCTATTATATAATGTTTACATTTTAATTGTCTGTGCAAACATACTGTACATTATGCAATGGCATCAAAATATATTTAAAATGTATTTGGACACTTAAGCAAGCAAAGAAACAAATAAATAAATTAGCATTAAATAACAAAAATATCAAAGTAAGTGGGATTATTTTAAAGGGGTCATATAATGCTATATCCACTTTTACAAGTTGATTGTACTGAGATGTGTGTTGGCAGTGCCTGTATACAACCATCCTATAATGATAAAAATCCATCCAGTGTTTAATTTTAATAATTGATCCCGGGTTGGGACCTAGTAACATTGCCGGGTTCAGTCCCGGAACAAGCGCTGTAGGGGTGGGCAGATCGATCCAAATATCGATAGTATCGATACCAACGTTGGTATTGGTATCGGATCGATACTAGCCTGATAAGATCGATACTTTCGATTATTTTTTTCTCCTATACACTTAATACCTTGCTTAATACATTTATCAAAGTGTAGACATGTCTGTGGGCGTATATTCCGCTCTTTTCACATCTCGTATCCAAACATTACTGCTCCTCTCCTGCTACGCTGGTTTGTTGTCATGCATCACGTGACTCAGCGGCTCCAAGCGGTAAGCGCGAGCGGATACTTTTGGCTGCAGTGAGAGATGGAACGGTAGAACTCTGAGCTACAAAAGAAATGAAAAGGGGAGGAAGGAAATCCTTCACATAGTACACATTGTATATAACTGTATACCGAATTTGTCCTTTTTATGCAGTATCACTGTAAGGTGTATACCGAGTTTGGCCTTTTAATATTATTTATTTTATGCATTAAGCCACTTTAAATGTTTTCATTATAACAGTTTTCTATGGGAGTAAAATTCTTAACATGTAATTTAGCATGTTTTCATATATATTCTGGGCTCAGCTGCTTGCCAAATATTATATAAATTGTATACTGAATTTAGTCTATATTTATTTGGTCTTTATCACTGTCTTCCTCCATTACACCATATTAAATGTTTTTATATTTGTTATCAATGAGAGGAAATTAAATTCTGCATGTTGCATTCATGTTCTGGGTTCATCTGCTTACCTGTACATACATTTACATTTACATTTACATTTATGCATTTAGCAGACGCTTTTATCCAAAGCGACTTACAATGCATTCAGGCTATACATGTTTTATCACTATGTTTACATACATAGTATATATTTTTATAAACTATACCGAATTTGGCCTATTCATATCACAGTTTTTTTTTATTGCAATAATAACAAACAACTATTACAGTATGTATAAAATAAACAGAAAATACAGCACATACGAAAATCCTTTCAATAATAAACGAATTATGGTTTAATAGTTATTTTTCATACCACTGTCTTCATTCAATAAGCCACTTACGTTAAACTTTTCTTTATAATGGTTTTCTATGGGAGGAAAATGCATAATGTGAAAACTTTGAGCGTTGCTTTCATATTCTAGGCACATCTGCTAACTTGTATATCTAGTTTGCAACATTAATAAGGTGTATACTGAGTTTTGTATTTTATGTTCTTAATTTACGTTATTTTTTTATAACTCTTTTCTATGGGAGGAAAATACTTAACATGAAACTGTGCATTGCTTTCATGCTCTGGGCTCCTCTGCCTGCAAAGTCCTTTTAGAAAGGCAAATAATATCCACATAGCTTTAAGGTGAATATAATATTAGTCATATCAATATTAGTTATTGCAATTTTTTTAATTGTTGTTGGTCATTTAAATGTATGTATTTTTAAATGACAAGTATCGGAATCGGTATCGGTATCGGCGATACTGGCCCTGTATTTACTTGGTATCGGATCGATACCAAAATTTGCAGTATCGCACACCCCTAAAGCGCTGTGTGAACAAAAGCCGGATCAATGCCGTAAAGGGTGTGTCGTAGTGATGACGCACTTTATCGTTCGACAGTTTTACCGGGTGTTTTGAAGGCAGATCAACGTTCACACGACGAAAAATATGTAAACTGGAATGAAGCAGCGATCAGGGAGCTCCTCACTATCCGCGCTGAAGCTGAAATCATTCTCCAGTTTAGTGAAATGGTGAGCGCGCATTATACACGTCACATGAAAGGTCACGTGTCTTTACGGGATCTTTACGGGTTGTGTGTGAATGCACGCACAGATTCCGGAAAATCACTGGCAGTGTGAATGCAGCAAATCTGACGATCCGGGAACAAATGCCGGAACACATTACCCGTGTATTTTCCGGAATCTCTGTGTGAAAGGGGCTATAGAGGGCTCAGAAGAGAGGGGCGGAGTCAGCAGAGCTCATTGACATTTAAAGGAGAATGACACAAAACCGCTTGCTCTGACAAGAGCTGTTTTTGAGGGTAAAAAGTGTGTTTTTTACACTACCAATGAAAAATTTTAACCAAACTATGTTACAGACTTTTCATTAAGACCCTAAAGAATAATATCAACTTGTGGAAAATGGGCATTATATGTAGGTATGATGACAAAATTTTCAAACACCCCTAAGCTCAAAATGGATCACATGACTAGACAGAGCTGAAAATTCCCTTTACGACAACACCTGGATTGTGAAAATCAGTTGAGGATTGCAAAAGTTATGATATTTATAATAACGGGGAATATATTAAAATACTATAAATTAATTACAATAGAAGTCATGAGACCGAAAATGCTTATTATTCACACATTGTTGCTTGTAACTTCCTCATTTTATCAGATATTTGCATGAAATTTGAATAGAAGGTAGAATTTTGTTAGTTCTTTCAAATGAAATCATGAACATTTACTGTTTTAGCTGGAATGGGCATCAGACCCATGGTACCTCACTGAAAACAATTATAATTAATAAGCGTTCATTCATATTCATAAACATTTATTTTCAGAATACAAGAGAAAACAACAATACACATCACTATTAATTGTTAATTCATATTCATACAATTACACAACAAATATTCATTGTCATTCACAAAAGTACAACTAACAGACATTCAGGTTTTTTTAGAACGAGGCCTGCAGTGCATCTGACACAGGGCATTCGCTAATCTACCCGCCACAAATGTGACTACCTAATTTCCGCGATTTAGTAAAATACATTCTCCTCTATGGATTTCGATGGAATTTCGTCAGTACCAAGATAAAAGCTATGTATTTATGTCCACCTAACTTTCAGTAGTGTCCAAAGCTTAGATGAAGCCCGCCGACTGGTTGAAAGCCACGCAAATCTTCCGAAAGTCGCGGTGACCTGAAAACACCTCAGGGCTGAAATCCCGAAGTGCCCAACGCTGCAGGGGTTTGCACTCGACGTAGTTACCATCGTATTCAGGAAAAACATACTCCCACCAGGCGGCCAGGAGTAGATATTGAATGACACACACATTAACAGTACCACGCAGTTTGGAACACATTGTTGAGACAGAATGTTCGCCACGAGTGGTTGCTATGTCATCATACCTATTATATGACCCCTTTAAGGAAATATAGCACAAAAATGTTTTAGAATATGAAAAATGTAATATTTTGTTCAGAACAAAGACAGAATGTCTTTGACACTTTCTGGGTGTCAAACTTTGTGGAAAATGTTTATAGTTAACATGATGAACTACACTTGAGGAGAACTGACTTCATACCTGCACAAAAAAATGACCTTGACAGCAATCGGTTATTAAGTCTAAGTTAGTTTGTCTAAGTTAGTTAAAAAAAAAGTTTGCATCATTTGTTTACAGATGCCACTTTGATTTATGTATCGATATGTGTCTAATTCAATGAAATTTAGATATTTTAAGTTTGACTTGGTGTCCAAATATTTCCGGGCCCTCTGTACATGTGCTAAAATCAAATTTTATGTAAAATACATGAAAATACTCATGAGTTCACATTGCCTCAGCATCTTTTCTTAATAGCAGGTTATATTGATCTTGATGTGAGACTTATTTAGGCATTAAATATCTGCAGATTTTACTATATTTGTTGTGCTACAATTGATTTATTATGAAAGTAAGTTAGGTAGATATGATCAACTCCATTATCTCTATTTATAAGTTCAGCTTGAGATCTGTTTTGGCCAAATTTGAGAGATTCAGGTGAAAGCTCACTGAAAGGCCATTTTGAGCCAGAAGCAAAAATAGTTTTGTGTTGGAAAGAGGATGTTTTCATTTCCACGGCTACAGAGAAAGAGAGAAAGGAATGAGAGAATGGCCTCTCAGAGAGGGATGAGATTGGAATGTCTTACAACTGACAGAAAAACTTCTCCAAAGTTTGACATTGCTTCAGATCAGAATAGCTTCATTGCCACTGCTGCAGCTCTAGGCTTGTGTTTGTTGGCCTTGCCATCACATTGTTTCATGACAGCGATCAGATGTAAAATAAATAGTGCCAAAAGCTATTTCCTGGATTCTAGTTAGAGATATTTTTAGTATGACCAAAAAAGGCAAAGAGCAAAGAACCTTAGCAGCTGATCTCTCCTAGTACATCCAGAGAAAAACATCTCTCCTTTCCTCTCATTCTGCCCTCCCTTCTTCAAGTTTTGTAAATGTGAGAGTGCATGTTGTCTCAGATACTCTTGAGTAGATCTACTGGTCAGTGTTAACATTTGTGTGTTTGTATGACTTGAAACCTGAAGGTAAATCAAATGCAAAGTAATTAAGGATAAAGTACCGTCAGCTGGTCAATATCATGATTACGGCAATTCATATAAATCCCCATATCTGACTTGTGATGCAGCCTGGAATTAATATGACATATGTTTGTTCATTTACACCAGAAAACTTGATTTGTTGGGTGGTTCACAATCACTTCTCTGCACTGAGATTGGATGTTGAGCTTATTTTCTTTGTTAACTGTGATGTGATAATCTGATCTGTGTTTATTTCTTTTGTTATTCACTTCAGATGAGGCCAAAATAAAGAAACCCCCACCCAAAACGCTTCCTAAACAAGGTAGGGTCAAATCAATCATCATCTGCATGGTTTAAAGATCAATTCTGGGTTAAACAACTTTCTGTGTGTATTTCTGTGACATGCTGTTGATTACAACAGAAAATAATTTTGTCCTTTTTGTTGTAAAAAAGATAACACTTTATTTTAAGGTGTCCTTGTTACACGTTACATGTACTTACTATTATAATAACAATAAATTATGCATAATTGCAAGTAACCCTAAGCCAAACCCTAATCCTTACTCTAACCATATAGTAAGTACATGTACACTGAAAAAAATTATAGGCTACTAATGATAGGCTACAGTTTTAGCATTTAAGTATTTTTAGCATTTAGTTTCCCAAAAGCTTTTGTGTATACAAGTCATTTAAAATTTCAAGCACATGTGTTTCATGATGAGGAGCACAGGTGATCTACTCATAGCAGCACATACTTTAAATCTCACTTTCATATTTTCTACACAGTCTGCTGTGCAGTTGTTCAATACATTTCTAACTGCTGTGCAAGCAAATGGATCTTCATCAAACATAAACAGAGCCCAAGCTGTCTTTATAACTGGACTGTGTGTGTCAGGTGCTCCTCCTCAGATCCAGCAGTTTCCTGACGATATGAAGATCCTGGCAGGTCAGGAGGTCGGTCTGCTGTGTAAGTTCACTGGAGCTCAGCCCATCAGCTGCACCTGGCTCAAGTTCCGCAAACCAGTAAGAGTCCTTTCACCTTTTAACATGTGCAGAAACCCTGACCGAGAGAGAAACACTGCTGAATGTTCATGCTTAAACACGCAGATTCACATTAATTCACTCACCAGTCCCTATTAAATGCTTTCAACATTAAGTTGTTTCTGCTATTTAAAATCGACTTTGGACTGGGAGTGGCTGTGATGTCCAAAAATGCTGTCTAGATAGGCAGCTCACAGCTTTTCAGAATCAGCCATCATCTTTAATGAGCAAACATATGGAGCTTATAATATGATAAAACTATTTGAATTTGAATTGTGTAAATTTGAATTAGTGACAAGTGTCATTTAACAAAACTGAATATTATGTGGCATTTAACATAGTTCTGAATTAGATTTTTTTTTCACTTGAATAATGAACATTTGAAATTTAACACAATTGAATTTTTTATGGCAGTTTTTTTACATAGACATGTATTTTTAAACTGCGTATTTTTTGTTCTAAATTGTTTGACTGCAAATATCCAGTTTTTAAAAATACAGCTTCAAGTTTTCAAGATGAAGAAGAAATTCGGAACATCAAATTCAATATTTAAAATTCAAAGCGCAGAAATTCAGATCATACAGAATGTAGGTCAGAGGTCATCCACAGGGAAAAGTAGATGATCTCCGAAAAGTCGAACGAAGCATTTACTGCGACCGGGAGGGGACATGTTCGGTTCACTTAGGCTAGTTTTGTCGTGGCCACGACATATTAACTCGTGGGAGCGTGATATGTTGTGGCCACGAGATCATTTTGTCGAGGTAAGGACATCCTTAAGGCCACGCGATTTGAAGTTGAGGGAACAACATCCATTTCTTGTGGACACAAATTTAATGCGTAAACAAACCTGCACCTGGGATTATCAGAGATAGATAAAAAAAAATTCTCCATCCCACAGTCTTGTAGCCTAAGGCCGTTAACTGATTGTGTCTTTTTATTTATTTATATTTGTATTAGGGCTGGTAATTTAACGCGTTAATTAGATTAATTAATTACGGTGAAAAATACAATTATTAACGCACTCGCCCCGCCCCAGACCTACGTGGGTCATCTGACATTTCATTCAGTTGATTGATGACAAATATGAGGCAGGGCAACAACTCTGCGTGAGCCAAGAGAATGTAGTTAGAATGTCCCTAAAATTCAAGATATGGGGGAAAAATGCCCCTGTTTGAGATTTTGTCTCATATTTACATCATATAGTTAAGCAATATCACATGAGCAATATGCTAAGTGCAATATCACAGGAGTGCAAATGTGATACTGATCTTATGCAACAGTTCAGTATGTAGGACGTTAATATTTTGTTATTTTAGAGACAATGTTGTTTGTTTTGCTCAATTTTGCCAACGAAAATATAAAGACAAAGCAGAACTGTTCGTCTCCGAGCAACACACAGCGGCATTTCATTTCTTAATGCACGTTTTGAAAGAATTGGGTGAATCATTTGGCGCGTTGAACCATTGGCCATAGGCGCCTTGGATTTGAAGCGGATCATCATCAGATTGATCGCTGTATAACATCAAAGTACCGCGAGAGTGGTTCAAAAGCATGCAGAGTCATCTGCTTTCTACAGCTCTTGCAGTACTTAGATGTCATACACCGATCGGTCTGATGGTGATGATCCGCTTCAAGTCGAACAAGCCTAATGATTCAATGGTCCATTCATAAAGAACCATTTACTTTACTCCTGAATGAATCAGCCATTTGAACGAGTCAAATGAATGAATAAATGACTCGATGACTTAATCACTAAGACATTTACCACCACCTACTGGCAGTTTTAGTTTATTATGTAGAGTATCATTTCATTAAAGAAATAATTTCATATTTTCATAGTAATAATAATAAAATGAATCAAAGGTATAGTTTGATTATTTTAGGTTAAATTAATTAAAGGTATAGTTCATCCCAAAAATGACAATTGTGTCATCATTTACTAACCCTCATGGTCCAAAAGAGTAGGCCTATTTGTATTAAATTTTATCAAACAATATATTTCTTGCTGAAACTACTTTTTGTAATGTCTGTTTGATGCTTTACACAACAATGACTTGAAATGATCTGTTGGGATTAATTTGTGATTAATTCGATTAATTAATCGCCACATCATGTAATTAATTAGATTTTTTTATTTATTATTATGTATAATAATATATAATGTATTATTATAAAACTGTAATAATAATATAATTATTATATTAACTTAGGGCTATATTTTTATATTTATTGTTATATATGCTTATTTCATTTTCAATTCGTGTAGAGCTTTACCTAATTAACGTTCTGTATAATTATGCTAGTATTTTTAATATGCTACCATATGTTTCAAATACTGTAAGCGCCTGACATTATTATGCCAATATTTTGACTTTATGATTGTATTTACGCCAGTATGTGACAATGAGCGCGTTGTGTTTTCATTTACAAATGAAACTACGCAAATGATTCATTCCTCAACGAAACACTCTATTTATAATAGTCTATTAATTAGCTGAAATAAAATTAAATATACAGTATGTTAAATTCAACCTTTAAACTGCACTTCCAGTAAAAATTTCCGTAAGTCATAGCATAATCAAAGCTTTATTGGCATGTCGGCATTTACAGTAGGCTATTATTTACAAAACTATTCAGAACGTTAAGTAAAGAGATCAAAATGAAGGGAAAATAAATCAAATGCATAACAACGAATATAAAACCAATAATAATAATAATAATAATAATAGATATTATTTAAAAAGACGATCAGTTAATGGACTTGGGATGGATAAAAATGTTTTCTTGTAGGCCTATTTTATTTTATGTACTTTATGTAATTTATTCATGATAAACTTAATTTGAATGCTGTCTACATCGCGCGCAACACAGTCTGGTAACCTAGGCCTATGGTTAAAATAATTTAATAATGTAATAATTTCTAATAATTAATATAATAATATCTTAATTCAAAATTAAACATAAATAAATCCATCTCTGATAATCCCAGGTTGCTATGGTCACTCAGGTTTGTTTACACATTAAACTCGTGGCCACGAGAAAAATATAGCATCTCGATGCAGAGTCCTGCACGGATACTGTTTGATATCCCCGCACCTGCAGTAATTGACAGAACACCCAACCCGTTATACGACCCGAACCACACCCGCATTAAATCTCCTACATGTGGTAGACAAAACTCATTTATTAAAACTTTTATTCAAATTGTGAATGGCAGGAAAGTAGGCAGTTTCGCTCGCGGTGCGCAAGCGGTGCTCGTGCACCCATCCTGCCGCTTCCACGGCTCTTCGTGGCAGGCGCCGCCAAGAGATAAAAAAAAATGTTTTATCTTTTTTTCGGCTTTAACCAATTACCGGGCAGAAAAAAAATCCAGAGCATGCATGTACGAGTTGGTTTGCCAGGTAAAAATTAAATTGTGTAATTGTCATAGTTAACAGTGTTTGACATGAAAACTACGCTGTAATTAGTCCCATGAAATGATAAATAGCAAATAACACACATACAAAATTTCTGTTATGTTTTGTTTCTTTTTAGTCAAATCAAATGTGACCTTGTTGTTTGCAACTATGGCAATGTCTGCCCCGAGACCGCACAAAACACTTCCACTACGAGAGAGAGCGGCAGCCGTGTGGCGATTCCAGTATTACCTCGACAAAATGATCTCGTGGCCACGACATATTATCATGCTCCCATGAGTTAATATGTCGTGGCCACGACAAAACTAGCCTAAGTGAACCGAACATATCCCCTCCCGGTCACAGTAAATGCTTCGTTCGACTTTTCGGAGATCATCTACTCTTCCCTGTGGATGACCTCTGACCTACTTTCTGTATGGTCTGAATTTCTGCGCTTTGAATTTTAAATTTGAATTTGATGTTCCGAATTTCTTCTTCATCTTGAAAACTTGAAGCTGTATTTTTAAAAACTGGATATTTGCAGTCAAAGAATTCAGAACAAAAAATATGCTGTTTGAAAATACATGTCAAGTCAAGTCAAGTCAAGTTGAGCTTTATTGTCATTCCGCTACATGTGGGGACATACAGTGGAACGAGATGTCGTGCCTCACAGGACCACGGTGCTACATAAATACAGACATACAACACTATAAACCTATACACAAACTAACCTACTGACAGATTTTGACTAAGTATACTATATATAAATGTTTACCCTATACAAATAAAGATAAAAGATAAATACTACAAACTATACAAACTATACGAATGCTTCACATAATACTGTACATGTGCAGAGAGAAACATTGTTAGTCAAGCAGCTGGCTGGGGAACAGTACAAGATGATTTGTAGTGCATGAGCATGTAAACATACATATATTGTCTTTTGTGGGATTATGTACACACGGCAGTGTGTGAAAAGTGTCTAGTGCGCATAGAGGAGAGTGTGTTACTACAGGTGGTTTTGTACAGGCCCACTCACCTGTGTGTAGCACACTTGAATTGCACAGAGAACAAAAACAAAAAAGTTCACAGTTTTTCTTTGGTGTGGTAAGGTTGGGGGGGTGTTTGGAGAGGGAGGGGGGAGGGGGAGATGGTCCATGTTTCAGGAGGTAGGGGTTTGCATGGGGTTTCAGAGGGGGGCGGTGTAATTTGAGTTCAGGGCTCTCACAGCCTGGGGGAAAAAGCTGTTGAGCAGTCTGGCGGAGCGGGCTCTGATGCTCCGGTACCTGATGGTAGGAGCTGGAAGAGACTGTGGGAGGGGTGGGTGGGGTCCTTCATGATGCTGTTGGTTTTGCTGGAGCATCGTGCAAGGAAAATGTCCAGGATGGATGGGAGAGGGGCACCGATGATCTTTGCAGCCGTGTTCACTGTCCGCTGGAGGGTCTTACGGTCAGCAGCACTGCAGTTCCCGTACCAGACAGTGATGCAGCTGGTCAGCACACTCTCAATGGTGCCCCTGTAGAATGTGGTGAGGATGGGTGGAGGGAGACTTGCTCTTTTCAGCCGGCGGAGAAAGTGTAGGCGCTGTTGTGCCTTCTTGGAGAGTGACATGGTGTTGGTGGTCCAGGTGAGATCCTCCGTGATGTGCACCCCCAGGAATTTAGTGCTGCTGACTTTCTCCACAGTCGAGCTGTCGATGGTCAGTGGGGGGTGGTCAATGGACTTCCTCCTCCTGAAGTCCACCACAACCTCCTTTGTCTTCTCCACATTGAGGGACAGATTGTTAGCGTCACACCATTCAGCCAGCTGTGCCACTTCCTCTCTGTAGTGCGTTTCATCGTTGTTGCTGATGAGACCTACCACTGTTGTGTCATCAGCGAACTTGATGATGTGGTTGGAGCTGAACTTGGCAGTGCAGTCATGGGTCAGCAGCGTGAAGAGCAGCGGGCTGAGCACACAGCCTTGTGGGGCACCTGTGCTCAGTGTGGTAGTGCTCGAGGTGTTGTGGCCGACACGGACTGACCGAGGTCTTCTGGTTAAAAAGTCCAGGATCCAATTACAGAGGGAATTGTTAAGGCCCAGCAGGTTTAGTTTATTTATGAGCTGTTGTGGGATTATTGTGTTGAATGCCGAGCTGAAGTCAATGAACAGCATTCTAACATAGGAGTCTTTGTTTTCTAGGTGGGTGAGAGCCAGGTGGAGGGTGGTGGAAATTGCATCGTCCGTAGAGCGGTTTGGACGGTATGCAAACTGGAGCGGATCGAGTGTGTTGGGGAGGCTGGTTTAGATTTTTTGCATGACTAACCTCTCAAAACACTTCATTATGATTGGAGTCAGTGCTATGGGACGGTAGTCATTTAGGCAGGACACAGGTGATTTCTTTGGTACCGGTATGATCATTATGGATTTGAGACATGTGGGGACGACTGCCTGGCTCAGCGAGGTGTTGAAGATATCTGTTAGGACATCCGTCAGCTGTGCAGCACAGTCTTTCAGTACACGGCCAGGTATGTTGTCAGGGCCCGCAGCCTTTCGTGGGTTAATGCTGGATAGGGTCTTCCTTACGTCGGCTGCAGACAGATTTCTACAAAAAAACTGCCATAAAAATTGTCAATTGTGTTAAAAATTGTCAAATGTTCAATATTCAAATAAAAAAATAAATAAAATCAGAACTATGTTAAATGTCACATAATATTCAGTTTTGTTTAATGACACTTGCCAATAATTCAAATTTACACAATTCAAATTCAAATTGTTTTGTCATATTATAAGCTCCATACAAACACTTTTTTTTTTTTTTTTTTTTCAGTTAGTTGACTTTCCAATTAAAACTGAACATTCAACCCTCAGGTTGAATTCAAATCCCTATAACACTTGTGGTGTTCCCAGTCAAAAATGATATACTTATAATATCTTATAAATCTCGTTATGCAATATCATCACCTAATATTGGTATAAATCTATTTGTCAGCTTATTTTCTTTCAATTAGGACTGGATTTGTGTTAATATTTGGAACTGATTAATCGTAGGCCTCAATAATCTGAGTTTACGTACCTCAGTCTTTGAGTGAAAAAAAGCGTCATTTGTGGATAGTTTTGTCAATATTAAAATATGGAAAAAAAAAATGCACTGTTTATCACACTAGCATGCTCTAATGTTTAACCAAGAAATTTGTTTTGAAACGCTTTTATTTTGTACAAAATTGAAAAAAAAATCACACTTGTGGTGAAAAAGACAATCACACTTGTGGTGTTTTCGGTCAAAAATGACCGGCCTACAAAAAATAGCTTATAAATCTCTTATGCAATATTATCACCTAATATTGGTATCAATCCTTTCATCAGCTTGTTTTCTTTAAGACTGGTTTTGTGTTTATTTTTGGAACTAATTCATTGTAGGCCCCATTAATCTGATTTTACATCAATTTTTGAGTTAAAAAAACTTTATTAGTGAATAATTTGGTCAATATTAAATAAAATTTGCACTGTTTATCACACTAGCATGCTCTAATGTTTAAAGTAGCCTATGTCTGCAACTGGCACCCGTGTTCGCGTTGTTTATGCACATCCTCTGCTCCTTCAGATTCAAGAAGGTCAGGGCATCTCGGTAGTGAGCACAGACAGCAGCAGTCAGCTGACCATCACAGAAGGACAGCAGGAGCACTGCGGCTGCTACACCATCGAGCTCAAGAACAGCTGCGGCGTGAGACAGGCCGCCCTCAACCTCACTATAGTCGGTAAGTCTGGACGCTAGTGAACACTGGGCAGGGGCGTAGAATTAGAGGGGACGCTATAGGGACAAGTCCCTACCAATACCCAGTGACTACCAAACTGTCCTTAGCAATAATTTTGATCAAACAATTAAATATATGTATATGTTTTTGTAATTTCGGATGCATACATCTGAAACCATACATTTTATATTACCAAAGAAGTTAAATTAAATATGTTAAAAAACTGCGCGCTGTCAAGGACGCACATTTAATACATGGGCGGAGTAAGAATGTAAGGTAGTCACACACCGGAGGAGAAACGCAGCGCAGCATTCAGAACAACTCACAGGTATCGCACCCAGTTCAAAACAGCAGTCCAAAACAGTTAAAATAAAAGCTCACTTAAGGAATTAACAAAGTTGCGTCCATGAAATAGAGAAAGCGCAATCTAGCTCTCTAGGCTATATAAAGCATACGAACAGAAAGACATATGTTACTTTTGGGTTACTTTTTCTCATCTGGACTGGGCTTCCTTGTATGTTTTTTTTATATAAAAAGTAATTTTTGGGGGGCATATGTCAAAGCCCTTTCACACCAAAAGTGAAATAAATAAGCCTCAGGCTGAAGGAAATGTAAATTCAATTATTAACATATTCAAGTATTGCAGGTTTGCGTCATATTCTGAGTTTGCATTTCAGTTTTTATTCATTTTTAGGAATACAAAATTTGTCTTTGTGTAAGTGAGATGAGTAATTGCATGTTCATATTAGAACTACAGTAACCATCGTGTTCACACATTGCACACAATGCCTCTGCACTTACTGCAGATTTTTCTCAACATGGGAATAGGAGAGCTGTAAGTCCATAAATGGGAAAACAAAGTACTGTTACTGGTGTTACTTATTTGAAAAAGTAACTCAGATATTTTACTGTAAATTAAAAAGCAATTCGTTACTTTACTAGTTACTTGAAAAAAGTAATCTGATTACGTAACGCAAGTTACTTGTAATGCGTTACCCCCAACACTGATGATTTTATGGTAAATAAAATAACAGCCTCCTGAGTTGCCGCGGACAGTCTTTAACTTTAACTTAATGTTGTTCAACTGAACGTACAAATCAAACTGTTCACTGAAATATCCACAAAATGTGGTTATTTTATGTCCCTACCAATGTCAAAAGCAAACCTACGCACTTAACACTGGGACATCTGGCCATATGCATATGGGAGTCATTACATATGGGAGTTTCACATTTGATAAAGCACAAAAATTTACTTTCGTATACCACCTAAATTAAGGAGGTATTCACACAGGTCGGGTTACTACGTGTCCAGCATGTTTGCAAACAATTGAAAAACATTGCATTTGTCAACAAGAATGAGTTCTACCCAAGATGAGATTTGTTAGAAAACCAGAGGGAGGGAGATTTTAATGGTAATTTCAGCATATTTTAATGTAGAAATACAATGCAATTCATGTAAAATGAACAGTAAACTAAATTAAATAAATTACATGAATTTTTAACTTCTTGCCTATACATTTATCTAAACTATTTACAGGCCCCATGAGGCATTAAGTTAAGCTGTTGATTTAAACACATTTCAGCGCTCTATCCCTACAAATTTGTATAGTATTCCATCATGCCATGCACATTTTACAAGGCTGCTTGCAGTGGTGGACAATAAATAAATTAGTACAGATACCCTAATAAAATATTACTCCAGTAAAATTGTAAGTACTCATTTTCAATTGATTCTTGATTAAACAAACAAAAGTACTTGATATTTAATAGACTTAAGTATAACATTTAATATGTATTGCTTTAATATAATGAAATATCATCAATTTAGTTTACTTTTTTCAATTGTTTGCAAAGAGGAAAAACTAAATTTGTGTAAATATTTAGTGACAAATTGTATTTAAAAAAAAAATACAGATTTTGACAGATTTACAGATTCACATTAAGAAAGAATGCATTAACAGGAATGCTATGCAAACATGCTAGTTTTACCATGATATTAACCCAGTTACTTACTTTTGCACTCTGACAATTCTGTAATGCATTTTTATTTTTTAAATGCCAGTAGAAATACCCGCATCTCCCACACCTTCATTCATCACCATTCCCCCTAACCTGTTCAGAATTCTTAATTTAGCTTGAGGAGCAGTTTATTAGAGTCTAAAGACATTCGTTGTTAATGGTTTAGAAATGGCTTTGACATTTGACCTTAGGCCTTGGCCTTGGTTTTAGGTGCATCTTTAAAGACTAAATTGACAATCTACTTATAGAAAATTGACTGTTTCCTCTGTTACATCCACACAATGTTGGGCTGAAACGCTGACTGCCAAGCAGTGCACATGTACATGATCTGACTACTTTTGTAAATTTTAGGACACAATGTCTCACAATCCAGCTTTTGTCTTGGTCTTTGCAGATAAGCCCGACCCTCCTGCCCGTGTCCCGGCAGCCTCAGACATCCGTAAATCCAGCCTCACACTGTCCTGGTATGGACCGACATACGACGGTGGCAGCGCCGTCCAGTCCTACAACCTGGAGATGTGGAACTCTGTGGACATGAAGTGGACAGATCTGGCGTCCTGTAACAGCACCTCCTATAACGTGCAGAACCTGCTTCCAGACAGGCAGTATAAGTTTCGAGTGAGAGCAGTGAATATTTATGGTGTGGGAGAGCCCAGCGCTGAGTCTGAGCCCGTGCAGGTGGGGCTGGAGGCCGAGGAGGGTGAGCGCCACCTAGTGGATATCAAGCGTATTACATGAGTCACAAAGAACCTATTACCATCTTAACTTTGGTTATTTGGTTATTTCAGTTCAAATAAAAAAATATACTAATAATAAAATAAAGTAAAATATAAAATTGATATTAAAAAAAATATATGCTGTAATAACATTCTGTTGCTTTTACAGAAAATAAAGATGAAGCTGAACCCTCAGATGATGGTATGTCCATGTTTGTGAAATTTAAGCTTTGAAATAATAAGTGTCAAGTTTCTGTGCTCTTTTTCTGTTTTCCCCCTTTCATTTAGAGGAGATGGTGAGGTTGTACATGTAACCAAACGTGTCATATAGAACATATGTATATGAAAAAGAGGGGGAAAATACAGAAAAGCATTGTACTGTAAATTTTAAACAATTGCATAGTTCATATTATTTTCAAGTTTTTACGTTTAGTTTCAAAATACATTTTATTGTCAGTCTTAAATTGTTCAAACATAGGCATTTTTCAAATCATTTGACCTTATGAATAAAAGTGAATGTAATCATTAAATAAAAAAATAAAACAATAACTACCTTAGCTTTTTTGTAAATAATTATCCCAGAATAATAATAATTTTAGGGGTATCTTTACAAAAATAGAATGTGATATTTCATTCTGAGTTATTACAGGAAGGTTTTTCAAAACCCTTATTCACTGAGGTAAATAAGAGTTAAATATTGCAATTTGACTGATTATAGACAATCCAGAATGATAGGGATCCATTCCCTCTCTTTTTTAGAATCAGAGAAGGAACCAGATTACAGAAATGTGACGATCAGGACAGACGTGAAGGTGAAGGACCTGTATGATGTGCAAGACAGACTGGGAACGTGAGTATGACAGCAGATCAATAAAAGAGCATTATTTAGTCAATTATTTGATGTTACCCTATACCATAAAGGAAACAGTAATAACATTCTGCTGGCATCCTTCTATCTTTCGGTTGTCCTATAATCTGTCTAATAAAATGCAAAAACAGATGTAAGTTTATTAAACATATATATATATATTAAAAAAAACAGGATCTGAAAGTTTGCTTTTTTCAGTCTTATTTCTTTTTCTTTTTTCTTTTTTTAGAGGGAAATTCGGGACTGTTTTCAAGCTGACAGAAAAGTCCACAAAAAAGGTGTGGGCTGGGAAATTCATAAAAGTGTATTCTGCCAAAGAAAAAGACAATGTCAGACAGGAAATTGCAATCATGAATGACCTGCATCACCCAAAGCTTGTGCAGTGTGTCGACGCTTTTGAGGGAAAGACTGACATTGTAATGGTGCTGGAAATGTAAGTGTATATGTGTTTAGTGAGCTTTAATCTTAGATTAGTAAATGTAAATTGACTGTTTTCTTGGTCTTTGGCTTTATCAAGCTCATATCAAGCCTGTAATCAACTCATAACAACTCAAAAAAAGAATGTTATTATTTATTTATATAGCGATTGAAGTATTATAGTTATTTGTTATAGCGATTGAAGTATTAGTATTATTGTGATTGTTTTCAAATACACATTTTTATACACTTACAGTATTTATATAACACAAATGTTTTAACAGAAATTACTAATTGTAAGAGAAATTATTAATTGTCAAGTAACAGTATGTCAGCCTGTTATGCAAAACATTGTTTTAATTCCAATATGCCAATATTCCAATATGATAAAGAAGTGATTAAGTGTCTTGTTACCTGCAGATCATTAACTATTAGAACACACCATCCTCATACTAAAAAATAAAATAAAATAAAAAATAGCTTTCTGTTTTTATCACGAAGTGAAAAGTCAGTAAAATAAGAATTTGATCTACATGTTCATTTTAGTCAGTACAAAGCACATCATGCCATTTCGATTCCTGAACTTCCTAGGATGGATTTAAGGCAAGAAATCCCAGAGAATTTCTAAATAAAGCCAAATAGCACATGAATTGAGTTTTATCAAGGATAATTACATTCCTGTTTGAGGTTGTCAGTATATCACAGTACATACGGTATGTGAATGTGTCTGGTGTATTTGCTGAACGCTGGTGTTCTTCAGAATCTCTGGAGGGGAACTGTTTGAGAGGATCATAGACGAGGACTTTGTGCTGACGGAGAGAGAGGTGATCAAATACATGCTTCAGATTGTGGATGGAGTAAATTTCATCCATAAGAAAGGCATCGTCCACCTGGATCTCAAACCTGAGAACATCATGTGTGTCAATAAGACCGGCAGCAAAATCAAACTCATTGACTTTGGACTGGCACGCAGACTGGGTCAGTAGAAAACCTTCCCACTGTTTTTAACATTTTGAAAATGTGATTGAAAACATTTATTTATTTATTTAAAGTGCCCCTATTATGCCATTTTTAAGGTTGCTAATATTGTTTTATGAGTCTCCTAAAACAGGTTTACATGCATCCAAGGTCAAAAAACACTTTAGTTTTCTCAAAAAATAGCTTTAATTTTACCTCATTTCTAAATGATCCCTAAACGA
Organism: Aspiorhynchus laticeps; assembly: GCA_023376895.1. Lineage (NCBI taxonomy): Eukaryota > Metazoa > Chordata > Actinopteri > Cypriniformes > Cyprinidae > Aspiorhynchus > Aspiorhynchus laticeps. Next base: position 18,573 of record JALXFT010003429.1, read on the forward strand.
CTCGTGCGAAGCAGTTCAAAGAATCCGTCTCTCTAAACCCCTCCTCTCCGTGAGCCCTCGCTGCTGTGATTGGTCAGATGGCGCAGTCCTTTGTGATTGGTCTACCGCGTACAGCGCGAATGACAGCCATGGGCGGACATTATGCAAATGTGTTACTTCGTGACGTACAGCCATAACAGAATAAGATTCGAATTCCTAACGACTCGTTTAGGCGATTGCGTGCCGACTCTTTTTTTTGATAGACAATAACTTTATATATCGTGCACTGTCGGCTTCACAACTTTGCAGAAAGTTTATGTTCACATACTGCTACATGACACACTGCATGAAATGTAATATTCGAAAAGGCATAATAGGGGCACTTTAAAATTGAAGTTCTAACATCATGTATAGTTTTAAAATGGAATAATGGAATTGTGGATTGTTTTGTGTACTTTGTATGGCTGTAGAGAATGCTGGCTCTCTGAAAGTCCTGTTTGGCACCCCAGAGTTTGTGGCTCCAGAGGTGATTAATTATGAGGCCATCAGTTACGTGACAGACATGTGGAGTATAGGAGTCATCTGCTACATCCTGTGAGTACACAACCATTGTAAAGAGAAATTACCTTTATGATCAGTGGATCATACCCAGACCCTCATGAAATCTGCAGAATTTATCCCATTTTCTATGCAATTAAATTTTGTGCAATTTTTCATGCTGATCTTGGGGTAAAACCTACAGATTTATGTGGAATAAATGTATACATGAGCTGAGAGTACTACACTCCTATTGGTAACTGGTAACTGTTTTAGACATTTAATTGCATATTAATTTCAAATATTATAAATTAAAAAGTAATATTGTTTAAATGTATGCAAAATGCAATTAGCTGAACTTTAGAGTATTTTAATGACCCACTTAGGAACTCAAGTGCAACCTTATTTGTAATTTAATAATTACTTCTAATTTCTTTGAAATATATTTAAAGTGTATTGTCAAATGTACTGACAAGCATTTACATTAAATTAAAATATATTGTAATGCCGTTTCTATAGAGACCTGAAGTTGCAATTTAGTACATTTTAATTTAATTAACTTTAAATATAATATCCTATAACGCACTATAGTTAATATTATAATTGAGCACTTTACATGTGCTTTAGTATGTTAGTCAACACATCAAAATAAGTGTAATTGTTTAAGGCACAACAACAGATTATTAAAACATAATGAAGTAAAACTTTAATTTGACATTATTACAAAATGCATGTTTAAACAAGTGTACTTAAATGGGTTAAGAAACATAGTCATGAAATTTACATTTAGCCTTAATGACATTTTATTTCATTATTATAATATTTTCTGCAAGTACAGTTTTATTTAAAAAGACAAGTGCACATTCGACACAGTTAAGATCACTTCTTTTCCACAAGGGTGATCATCCGACACCATTTCACAACATTGTTGGGAAGAAAGTTGATGGGAAGAAAGTGTGAGCTTTGTTTGCTTAACATTGTTCAACATTTTCCTTTCCTGAAATGGAAATCACCTCTGCAAGGTGTTTGCAATTTTCTGTAAGAAAAATTTCTGTAAGAAAATAGAATAATACAACAGCCCCTCATGAGTGCTATTCTGTTATCTTTTTGTTGTTGTAGTGTTTTTTTGTTGTTGTTTTTTTTTTATGTGGCTGTAGATCTCTTGTGTTTGTCTGAGCTTTCTGTCAATTATCCAGTGTTATCCAGAATAATGATTTCTTCCTGGTGTGACTATTCATTTACTTTCATTGGTGTAACCCAATGTAGTCAGTGATATTATCAAATCCTATAATGTCTACTGCATCATATTTGATATGGAATTATCTAAGATCTTGAAATTATCAACAAGAAATAAAAAGAAAAAAAGCCCTTTGATTAGTTTATATTTTTTAACAAGTAGCCTATAATATAAGTCCCCCTTCAGGTTGTCTTTTTGTTGTGAAATTTTGTAATAATCTATAAAGTAAACATTAGAATATTTCAATTGCGATATTAATTTTATTTAATTTTTTTTGAAAATTTGAGATATATATATATATATAAGTGCTAAATATACTACTATATGAGGAATAAGCCTGATGTTTCAAACAGTTTGTATAGTTCTACTTATTTTTTCTTTGATTGTTTCTTGTTCTCTTTAGCGTCAGTGGTTTGTCTCCCTTCATGGGGGACAATGATAATGAGACGCTGTCTAACGTGACCTCAGCGACGTGGGACTTTGAGGACGAGGCGTTTGATGAGATCTCAGACGAGGCCAAAGACTTTATCAGTAACCTGCTGAAGAAAGACATGAAGTGAGTGCCTTCACAATGCCAAAGTCTTCATTCAGAAAGTACTTGAAAAAATAACTGTTGCCTTGTCCTTGAGTCATTTTGAATGTCTGATTTAACTGATTTCCTCCGTCTTGCATCATGCATCTGTTCTCCCTGAGGTGCAGCAGTAAGGTTCAGTTCTCTGTCAGAGATCATATATTTTCTTTTTACAGTTTCATAAATTTATTTTTCTCAGAGCTCATTCTATCAGAGTGTAATTACCACGATGGTAATCACCATGTGTGTGTTTGTCTGCAGAGCTCGTCTGAGCTGCGATCAGTGTTTCCAGCACCCATGGCTCAAACAGGACACCACCAACATGGAGGCCAAGAAGCTTTCCAAAGAGAGGATGAAGAAATACATTCTGAGAAGAAAGTGGCAGGTCAGGATCTTAATGATAATCATCTGACATAAAATTTTGGTTTTTCTCCTTTTTTTTATTGATAGTCTGATTAAAATGAGCTTCTTGCAGTGTGTTTCTTATCATACAGTGTATTATGTTACTGATGTGTTAGTGAATAAAGTTATAACTGTTTTGCTCACTCTTCTTTAGAAAACAGGGCATGCGGTTCGAGCTATTGGTCGACTGTCTAACATGGCATTGATGGCAGGCGTTCATGCCAAAAAGGGCTCCCCCACTGAAGGTGCACATCATTTCTGTCCAACTCTTACATAAAAGACTAATACTGACTCAGCTAGTGAATTGTCAACACAGTCAGCCCTTGTGATAAAGAAGTGTGCGTACTGAAAATACTTGCACTTGTACTGTCCGGCAGACTTATCACCCTGCAGCCCAAGACTGGTTGCCCACTGAAGCTAAGCAGGGCTGAGCCTGGTCAGTACCTGGATGGGAGACCTGGGAAAACTAGGTTGCTGCTGGAAGAGGTGTTAGTGAGGCCAGCAGGGGGTGCTCACCCTGTGGTCTGTGTGGGTCCTAACGCCCCAGTATAGTGACGGGGACACTATACTGTCAAAAAGCACCGTCCTTCGGATGAGACGTTAAACCGAGGTCCTGACTCTCTGTGGTCATTAAAAATCCCAGGATGTCTTTCGAAAAGACTAGAGGTGTGACCTCGGTATCCTGGTCAAATTTGCCCATTGGCCTCTGACCATCATGGCCTCCTAATCATCCACATATATTGATTGGCTTCATCACTCTGCTCCACCAATAAGCTGGTGTGTGGTGAGCGGTCTGGCACACTATGGCTGCCGTCGCATCATCCAGGTGGATCCTGCACACTGGTGGTGGACGAGGAGACACCCCCCTCACAATGTAGAGCGCTTTGAGTGCTTAGAAAAGCAGAAAAGCGCTATATAAATGTAATGAATTATTATTATTATTATTACTGCATGTCAATCTTAAAATGATGTCAAATGTTCTGCATTGTATTTGCAGATAATATGATATTAATGAAACCACTTAAGCGTAGAGCACACTTTCATGACTATTTTTTAATATACTTAATGTTGCTTTTAAAAAGTGCACTTTTAATAAAATTACAAACAATTCAAATTCAATTCAAAAGATGTTTTTAGATTTTAGTACATTTGAAATCATGTTTTAATGTTTTGTCATGCTTTAAAAAAGTATATTTACCTGTATACTTACCTAATGCACATGTAAAGTACTTAGATTTTTAATGTAATTATAATTTTAACTGATTATAATTTTAACTGTAGTGTTATTCAGTATTTAAAAATATATTTGAAATGTATTTCATCATTTTACAGTTTATTTACACATTACAGATTATTCATTATAAATGTGTAATTACAAAAATATTTGAACACATGACATACAAGTTTTAATAGAAATTACATTAAATTATATTTTAGTGCACCTTAAATGCTATCAGTACATTCAGCAAGGCCCTTTAACCATATTTATGAGATTAGTAATTATGAGATAATAAAAAGTTCAACTTTAATTGCATTCAATATACATTTTAAATAATTTACATGTAATTATAAACAACATTCAATGAAGAGTCTAAAAACATTATATTCAATTCACACTTACTGTAAGATTTATTATTTTATATTATTTTATTTTTTAAGTATGCTGAAATGTACCTCTATTTCACAAGGGAGATGAGATGTTTAACCTGGTTAGTACTGTTAAAACTGCAGCCCACCTTTTTTTTTTTTCCTTCTTTTTTTTGTGAGTCTTCCTATGGAGAGTTATCATACTATATGTCTTGTATTAAAAGTGCTGTTCTGCTCACGTCTCTAGGTTTAAAACTCTTTTCCCCCCAAACCTCTGTCTTTACTACTGAATTTTAAAATACAAATGATTTGTGAATGTAAATTTAAAATCTTTAACGTGAGTATTTTTATCCAAAACCTTCTTGTTTGTCTGTTGTAGCAGAGGATAAACAGTTTGCTGCTGAATTGGAGGAGAAAACTCTAATGAAACCCACGTTCAGTACTGTTATTAAAGACGTTGAGGTGGTGGAAGGCAGTGCTGCTCGATTCGACTGCAAAATTGAAGGTAAAATAATATGAATATGTACTGCTTAAACATTCTATTGATAAAGTGTGGTGCATTGATTAAATGTGAATAATAGTGGTGTGGAATAAAATTAAAATGTTGAAGATGACTTTCCAATATGCTTAATACTTTGTGTCAAATGTGTGGAACAGCCCACAACCATTTTCCAGTTCTAAGGATGATATTTAAAAAAAAAAAAAAAAAAAAACTTTCTACTATCCTTTTGTACTTTTGCATTATATTTGGTGCCACTGGAGGCATAAACACGCTTCATCTTTAAGTGCACCACTATTAAAAGGTTTAGGTTGGTAACTGTTTTCTATTTGAATATATATAAAAAATATATTTATTCCTGTGATCAAAGCTGAATTTTCAGCATCATTACTCCATTCTTCAGTGTCACATGATCCTTCAGAAATCATTCTAATATGCTGATTTGATGCTCAAGAAACATTCCTGATTATTATTATCAATGTTGAAAACAGTCGTGTTGCTTAATATCTTTGTGGAAACCATCATGCAAAAGAAGAGCATTCATTTGAAACAGAAGTATTTTGTAGTAAAAGCCTTTTTCTGTTTTTATCAATTTAATGTGTCCTTACTAAATAAAATATAGAATATTTTGGTAGTCATGCATTTTGTGTTAAGTTATTTATATATTTTAATATGTATATTTTGTAATTATCTACTCTCAGGTTATCCTGACCCTGAGGTGGTGTGGTATAAGGACGACCAGCCAATTAAAGAGACGCGCCATTTTCAGATCGATTATGACGAAAATGGAAATTGCAGTCTTGTTATTTCTGAGGTCAATGGTGATGATGACGCAAAGTACACCTGCAAGGCCATGAACAGCATCGGGGAAGCCACCTGCACCGCCGAACTCATCGTCGAGGTGATGGGAGGAGAGGAGGAGGAGGAGGAGGAGGAGGAGGAGGAGTAGAAGACAACATCTTTTGTCACATTTCTCTTTTACACGTGGTGCTTTTATTCTCACTGTCTTTCGGACTTTCAGATGATGACAATGATGAAAACCTCACCATCACCTTTTGCAGCATTTCCTTCATTGCACTTCCAGTTTGTTCTTTTTATATTCATGCAACAGCCAAAATCAGATATCAGATTTGTTTATCACATGCCATCACTATTACTCACATTCCATTGGATGCTTGTTCTTCATTGTCATGTTTTACTCCAACCAAACATTTCTAAACTCACATGTGTTTGTGTGATCATCGCTCGTGACTGTGTGAACTGAGCAGCACTTCCTGTCTGTTAGGACAGCTTTATTTAAGCACTGTAAACTCGTGTAAGGTTGCATGTTTTTGTTTGGAGACATTTTCCTCCTTTCAACATCTGTCACAGTAGCAGCACTCAACAGATATTTGGAGACACATGTTAAATGTAGGCTATGTTTATTTTATTAGGAATGTCTGTAGATTATATTTCTTTAAATGTTTTTAGATACGCGTTTGATAAAGTGCAGATTGCATTGTAATGAGAACACTACAAATGTAGTTATTCACTTTTAAAGAATAAATTTTGATCACGAACAAACTGTAAATTGTTGTGCTCACTTAAAAAACAAAACAATTTTGATGAGTCATTGAAAGTTGTAAAAAATTACTGACTGACAGTAATAATCCAGTGCATCCTTGCTGGTTTTATAAAGCCCCTACACACCAAGCCGACGGTCGGCCGTCGGGCAGTTTTTGTTTGAAGTTGGTCCTCGTCGGCTTTTTTTCGGCCGATTCGACATGTTGAATCGGCGTCGGAGTTCGTCGGGCCATCTGATCATTCTGATTGGCTGTTCAGCTGGTGAACCAGTGCAGGAGAAAGCAGAACGGACGTGCTACTTGACCGTAGGGATGGGCGATACCTCTTATTTTATTTTCGATCCGATACCGATATTTTCAAGCCCAGTATCGCCGATATCGATACCGATACCTGTACTAAAATGATCTTTTAAATTATTAAATATATAATATATAAGAATATAATCAGTAATTATACTCACTTAATATTAGATTTTAAAGCCATGTTTTTTTAAAACATTTCACAGGCCTTTTTTTGTTTACACTGTCAGAAATGAAATACTAAAATTGTATTTTAGCCCTTTACTGGGGCAGTAACCTCAAAGGTGCACCTATACCCCTAAAAGGGAGCATATTAGTACCATACAAGTATGCATGATTTAAGGGTATAGATAAGTTACAAAGGTGCACCTTTGAGGGTACCTCATGAAAAATAAACATGGTGTTACATACAGTAAGTACTAAAATGTATTATTATTATAAGCGCCATAATGGTAAATTTGTGGTTACAGTTTTACTACAAATACTGTGGTAAACTGTGGTTACTGTAATAAAACCATGGTTCATTTTTTTAAAAGGCTGCTAGAATGCTGTACTCCTAAAGGTAAACTTTAGCATATTTTTTTCTGACAGATTTATTAACAGCAATTACAGACACAACACACATCCAAAGAACTTTTAACAACAGTTTAAATTTACTTACACAATTACCTATTTAAAATAAATATTAGGCTACATGTACACAAAAGTTTGGGGTTAGTAAGATTTTGTAATATTTTTTAAATAAGTCTCATGCTCACCAAGGCTGCACTTATTTGAACAAAAATACAGTAAAAACAGCAATATTGTGAAATTAATTTTCTATTTTAATGTAGGCCTCTGATAATGCATCTGTGATCAAAGCTGAATTTTCAGCATCATTATTCCAGTCTTCAGTGTCACATAATCCTTCAGAAATAAATCTAATATCATTTGCTGCTCAGGAAACATATGATTATTATTGCTGCTTCATATTTGTGTAGAAATCGTGATGCATTTTTCAGAATTAATTTTATATATAGCAATAATGATATGTAATGTAATGTAATAATGTGGCAATGTTTTTTTTATGATCTACTTATGCTTCTGATGCTTTTGGGAAACGCAGCTCTATTTGAACTGTGACTGAGCCATGCGTCAGCAGCGAACGCTGTCTGTGATTGATTACTTCTGTCTTTCAGCATTTGCTGTGTTCCGATGAGCAGGAGAAATAGCTCTATCCAACACAATTGTTCGCTAATATAGTCTATTTTTCCATTTAGAAGCTTATTTTATGCACCGAGTTTCTTAATAAATAAAATTAGTGGTTACGAAAAAATGCACTTTAGAATCGATATTTTTATGTGAGGATCGATCCTTTCGATACAACATCAGTATCGAAAGTATCGATACTTTAGGATCGATCCGCCCATCCCTACTTGACCGTCGGGTGTCGAGCCTCTGCTTGGTTTGTCAGGGCAACTTTGGACCGAGACGCTGCCGACGTGAGCCGACCCTACAGTCTGCTTTCGTCGAAAATATTAATATAATATAGACCGTTTTTGCGCCGACGTAACAATTACGTCACAGCGCTAGCTTGAGGAAAAGGAAAACTGGAGGCGGCCAATTCAAACCAGCGCAGATTCGGCTACATAAGGAGCTTAAAATATCATCTTGTGATGTTGGATGCAATAATCGACATAGTAAAGGTTCCAATTTGAAATTTGATCGCATAAGGTTACCTGCTGCCACTGCCAGACAAAAAAAAAAACAAGGACAGCTTTGGTTAAACTGGATAAAATGAGCGGACTGGACAGAAACGATCGTCAAAAATGCTGGCGTTTGCAGCGCACACTTCTTATCAGAAAAGGTTAAATAAAGTATTGTCTTTTGTTGTTATGGATTATGGTTTGTGTTACGCGTCTAAAGATTTATTATGCATCTCACAACTATGAAATAATGTCTGTGTGCATGTGTGTAAAGCAAATTGACGATTTATTTGCTTAATCATCTGTAATATACATTGTTGTGATTGATAGTGGCTGGACTTTCTAAGAACTTGTTAAGAAAGAATAATCAAATAAAGAAAGAATTTTTATTTCTAGAAACTATTCACATCTTCCTTTAAATGTATACTGTATGTAAATTATTGTAAACTTAACTTACATAATTTACAGGATGTATACAGGTATACTTTAAAATAACTCTTTGGCCATTACATGATAAATACCTCTTCAAATAATATATCCATCACATTGAATGTTTAACTTACTTTTTGTATTTTGGCCCAGTTCACTCTCTCAACGTTAGCTGTAAAAATAGTTGCCTGCTGAACTTGAAATATATTTACATCTTCATGACTAGATAGACACAGGTGAGTTTCTCTTTACTACACATTAGTTTTCTCTATAGATGAGTCACTCAACCAGAGGTAATCCTGTCAGATCGTCCATCCATGAGCATAGGGTCAGCCAATCTGATTTTGTCCGTTAAAGTTAACTTATTTAAATAACAATCATGGTCCTGCAAAGTGAGTGACCTTACATATGCAGGTAAAATCGGATTTTCTCCAGCCATTGTTAAAAAAACAAGGTAACAAACTTCAAGTGAAGCGGTCAGGGGAATCTTTCTGATCCACCTAAGCCCCGCCCACAGAAAAACGTCACAATGTTTACTAACAGAAAAAGGGTCAGGAAAATATTAAGGAAAAGGAAAATATAATAGAAATATTAATATAAAAATATTAGAGGAAACAATAATAAGCTAATTCCAAAATAAATGAAGTTTAAAAATTAAATGGCATCATGTCCTACATCATGCATCCAATTTTTTTTTTTTTTTTTTTCATATTTTGATGGTCACATGTTACTTTCTTCATAGGATTGGAGACATCCAGAAATATAGTCAGGGGCATTAAGTTCAACTTTGTCTCGACTCTGTCTAGTGCACAGCTTAATTAAAACATTAAAACATCCTCTGAGGCAAATAACAGCACACTCTTCACCAGATGGCGCTGTGGTGTTACAACTATAAATTCAATGTCTTACTATTTTTCCCATTTGTTGTCTAGAAGATATTTTGAACATAAAACAATGCTGCAATCTGCAACAGTTAGACAAGACTTTAATCTACTCCATGTTAAAATCTGAGAGGATTTAAGTTTCCTAACTGAAGAACAGTGTTGGGCAGTAACTAGTTACTGTAACTTAGTTACTGTAATAATATTACTTTTTGCAGTAACTAGTAGTGTAACTATATTACTAATAAGATTTCAGTAATAATATTACAGTTACCACCCATAAAACATCTTAGTTACTTAGTTACTTGTGATGCCTCAACCCCGCTGATTTAAAATCCAACAATCAAATAATTCCTAGATTTATTTTCATAATTTTCACAACTCACACATGCATGTGATGTCCCCAGTGCTGCAGGCAAGCTTGGAATATGGAAAAGCTTACATTCTGCAGATAGAAATATTGCATTATATTGATTTTGTCAAGAAAAACGATGATCTGAACACTGTTGTGTAAGTTGTGGCTTTACTTTACTCTGGCATTACATCCCTCTGATCAGCATGTGGTACATTATATTACTATAATTAAAAAATATTTTTGGAAAATTAAACAGCTTCTTACAAACTTATGTGATTTGATAAAATACATAATGGAATATAATCGTATATGGGAAACAGAGAAATTACAATTAGCTTCAAGGTAGACGTGACAATTAATGAGATTAGTGCAACATTTCTACTTGAATGTCACTATCAATTACTATTGAGTGTTTGTAGTAACTTCTGACTGCGATCCAATGTGGATTTTGGTCAAATTATGAGGCAGAAATATGTTTTTAGTAACATTCTAGACAAATTTTATGTGGAAGATACACAGTTACAACTTCTGTGGGGCGTGAAGAAAAAGTAATGTAACTAGTAGTGTAACTAAGTACTGTTGCCAGAAAGTAATAAGTAAAGTAACAATATTACTTTTGAAAGGAGTAACTAGTAATGAGTAATATATTACATTCTTTGAGTAACTAGCCCAACACTGCTGAAGAATCACCTATTAACCCAGTACTGAGAGAATGTGTAATCAACACAACATTTCAGGCCCCATTGTTGAGTTCATTGTGAAATGAGAGACTCTGGGCACAAATGAGTTTGACTCCTGTCTGTGTCACAGCAAACATGGTTTAAAACGAGGGGCATCATCACTCTGCCACTCAGTACAATGTGGCCTCTGTTTTGTGTCCCTGTATTGAGTAGGCTACATAGAGTTTAAGGACATTGCTTCCTTCATCTGGCTCACAGACAAATTTAGCAACATCTGTCCTGCAACAGAGATTTTATTCTTCCTCCTTTATTTTTGGCATTTTATAAGTCCTTGTAGTGCCTTTGGGCCTCTGAGGGTCTCCCTCAGCGTCTTCGGTTTCAGCAGCTGTGGGCCTGTGTCTCTTTTGTCTTTTGTATGAAGTCTGGTCTCTCATACCGCATATGGAGCTCAACAATGCATTAGCACTCATGTGTCTAAAAGTACAGAAAGATTTTTCTGCATCAATGTGAATGAGTTTTCTCAGCATTTAACCATACATTATCACACTGTGCCATCACATGACTCAATGGTGACTAATGATGAAAGGATCATTGTAAAGACTTAAGTATTCAGCAAACGGTGTAGCCATCTATGAATGCTAGTGTCGACCAAATTCACTTTTAACAAATATATGTGTAAATGTATAGACTTCTTCTGGGAGACAATATAACGGAGCAACTGTGAGATATAAAGTCACAACTAAGTCACAATTACTTTATTTTAATTTAATTCTATTAAATTGTAATTCAATTATTATTTAATTTAATTTAAAGCTTAGTTTAATTTAATAAAAAAAATATTTAAAGTTTAATTTAATTTTAATTTATTTTATAAAAATACATCTGACACAGCAAGAAGTTTTTTTAAATAGCTTTAAAATTAAATTAAATTAAATTAAATTAAATTAAATTAAATTAATTTTAAATTAAATTAAGGCTACAGAATACGGATTGTTAAAGCTACTGCAATGTGTGACGTGATTCCACAGGTGTCTCTTTCTATCTTGCCTCGAAACTTAAAAAATTTGCAAGCAGTGTGTGTTTTAATTATTAATGTTCAGTAATTTTGAATTTGGTCTTGTTTGTGCAATTTTAATTCGCCTGGCGTGTTTTCCACCCCTGTTTGTTATCTATTCTGTAGCCTAATGTTTATTTTTCACTAACTGTAAAAAGTAAAGAGAGCGAAGAGAGCTATTGAACTGCATCTATTTTATTTGCGCATGTTGTAAATAGACTATAAATCAATAATTCAAAGGACTGCTCACTGCTGACAATGTTTTTACGATGATTCAATCAATCAGCTACCAAGCGAATCTCATGTATTATTCATGAGCAAAGCCTTTGCTGTAGTAGGGTTGGTAAATGCGCTTTTGTGGGCGGAGTTGAAGCGCCAGCGCCTGTAGTTGTCCGCTGAAGTGCGTTCAGAGTCTGAATCATGAAGAACAGAAGAGCTCACTGGGAGTGGTGCGGACATTGTGCAATATGCGAATAGGACACGTTATTTGTGTGAAGTTATAATGCAGCTGCGCACGGACCCTGCTGCTGCCGCTGACCTCCATGAAGTGTTCAAGATAAAGTCGCACAGACAGTGATAACGGAGACCGGACACATACAGGACAAACCCGCTGAATAAGAGTGTGACTGTGATATTGGAGGAGAGATGGGGAACGCAGGGAGCATGAACCAACACACTGACCCCAGAGGACACCACATGCCCCTCAAACTGCCAATGCCCGAGCCGGCCGAGCTGGAGGAGAGATTTGCGCTCGTCCTGGTCTGTGTTTTACGATTACCAGCTAAACAACTCGAGCGAAATCTGTAGCCTACTTTCTTTTCACTTTTTTCTTTGTTGCACTTCTATTCTATTCTATTCTATTCTATTCTATTCTATTCTATTCTATACTATTATTGTAGTATTGTTCTTTTTTATATTGTTATCAGCAAAGTATATAGATCCCGTTTGTAGACATCTAAAGATATGTTTACTTTGCCATTTTACTTTTGGCTGCAATTCTGTTTATTTCTGTTTGCTTGGTAATAGTTGTTCTTTTATTTGTTTACATTCAAAAGTATAGCCTATAGGCCTGCATTTGTATTTTAGACATGTAAATAGTTGTTTACTTTGCTGCTATTCTGCTCTGTTAACTTGGTAGCCTAGCTATTTTTTTACAGTCAAAAGTATATCCCTTTTAGACATATAAAGATATGCCGTTTTACTTTTCTTTTACTTTACTTTTTACTTTTCTATTCTATTCTATTCTATTCTATTCTATTCTATTCTATTCTATTCTATTCTATTCACTGGCCATCGTTCCGTTACTGGTCTGTTGAAAGTTTATAAATCAGTTTTGTGGACGTTTATTAGTCATACAACTGAAGATGGATGGGAGATGGTATCTGATGATAATACCAGTACTTTGATATACTATGGTAGTAAATTTAATTATCACATTTCATATGCCATAGTATTATACTTCAAAGAATATCATGGTACTACCATGATACAATGTCCAAAAAGATATGGTACTTTTTGTTTGAAATTCAGGTGTCTCTCTCTCTGGGTTTTTTGTTCAGAGATGTTCAGTAACATATTGTAAATCGCTTCAGCTTGGATGAAAGAACAAATGCAGATGAACTGTGTTTATTATTATTTCAGTTTGATGTAATTTTGTTCGATATAAATCATTCTGCCTTTGAGGCTGAAAGTGCTGCCGAGTAACATTTTATTTTTTATTTTTGTCCCTTTTCTGTCTTGGGAAAGTTTACTTAACACAGACTTCCCTATGGCTACCAAAGTTTTCTAGAGAACAAAATATCCACATATCAGATACAAATTAGTTTATTTAATACTATTTATTATTTAATATCACCATTATCAAGACATGTCATCATTGGTTTTAAACTCCAGCATCATGTTCCATTGTCTAGAACAGCTGTTTCCAAACGTTCCCTACTCATCCGTTCTTTTTAGCTTAATGCTGACTTAACTATGGCACAGGAAATGATGTAATGAAGTTGGAATCTACGATCCTTTGCCTCAGTGTGTGTCTGAAGAATGCGAGGAATGTCTTAGATTAGTATGCAGCTACCTGAAGTGTGCCGTGTGTTGAGTTCTGGCCGTCTGCTAGGCCTGGTTTTATGGGGACATATAAATGTAGGTCAGACCTAATGCTTCACTTGCACTAGACAAACCCTTTCAATTAACACACACTCACACAGACTATTCAGAGAGCAGGAGGTTTCTTAGTTGGAGAATGGGGGAGTTCAGTTGGTCTCTAAGGAAATGGAGTTGGTTTGGTTCTCTTTCTTTCACAGACCCTCAGGTTGTGGTTATTTTACCAATTGAGGAGGCCAAATGAGTAGTTTCCATTCAATATCCTTAGGGAGAAAACACTCTCTTTCTCACTTACTTACTTTCTATTTGTTTGGCCACCTCGAGTCTCTGAGTGTGTAACTTGTTGTCTTTATTCGTGGTCGTTTAATAGCAGTCACAGTGTTCTTGTTGTGGTAATTGCCCCGAGTCTCAGGCAGATGAATCCTGCTCTGTCACGGCTGACGTCACTGCTTCCAGCAGATTGGAAGCTCTTATTCCTAATCTGTGTGTTTCAAGATCACCTGCCTCTCATTGATACACATCACAGGGAGCACTGCTTCTGAATGCCATTGTCTTGACTAGCTATCATGATCTGTATCAGTGCCTTATGAATAATAACCATTTCTGTGTGTGTGAGACTAGCACAGTAGACTACACGGTCATCATTCATCATTTTTAGCCAAAAATGTTATTGTTTTAAGTGAAATATATTAAAGTAAGGGATAATGTACAGCCAAATGGTCATTATTTCAAAATAAAACACTGAACTATAGTATTGATATAGTAAATATTTGGTATAAAGTAAAACTGTGGTATTTTGGAAGAAAGTATTTAGAAACATTTTCTAATTTGAACTGATTAATATTTAGTTACCTGTGGCAGTGATACACATCAAACAGTAATAGAGTTGTCATACAAATAGTTATAAACCGAACAAAACCTAACAGGTTTCATAATGCTCAATATCACAACATAAAAAATATATGTCCAACCTCCAAATAAATAAGCAATATATAACTCCAACTACTATAAGTATGTCCAATTTTACCTACTCACATAGTACACTCATGTATAACAAGATATATTACTTATAAAATCTCATATATTATAATTAAATTGCATAATTTAAAACATATTATTGGCAATATATTTCACGTTATATATCAAGATATGAAGAGTTTATTTGCAAAAACAGATTTTATTAACTGTTTTTATTAATTTTCATAAATCATCTTTTTTATTGTGTTATGTTTTTTTTGTGTGTGTTTTATTGTGTTAGTTAGCTGTATTTTTTTAGTTATTATTATTTAAACTCAACTGCAATTTAATTTAAACTCAAACCCAACTGCAGTTTGATTGATATTAATTGGAATGCAGGAAAAAACAGGATTTTTAAAAACAGAGTTATCTGTTTTTGCAAATGAGCTCTTCATATATTGTACATCCAACTTTTCTTGCATACATACAGTACTACTCATGTAAAGCAATATATATAGCAAATCTCAGCTCTGTGATTGTTTATATTGTCGCAAGATCTAAACTATATTATTGCAAAGCGCTATATAGGCTATATAAAGTTGGACATATCAATATATTATACTCACATAAAGTTAGGTAAATCTAAACTGTTTGATTGTTTACATCATCACAAGATGTAAACTATATTATCGCCCAGCTTTAATCTACTATATACTGTATGACTACAAGGGATGAAGATATTAAGATATTACAAACATTAACATGTCAGAAATTAGAACCATCCATTAAATTTTGCATTAGTAAAATGACTGCTAATCTCACACCTGACTGTAATTTAGCAGTTTTATTCCCAACAACTCTTAACTGATAATCCTAATTCACATTTCTTTCTTCAAGTCAAGTCAAGTCAAGTGACTTTTAACAATACAGATTGTGTCAATGCAGCTTTACAATATCAAATAGGAAAATAGTGTGTCAATAATGCAAAAGAACAATAGTAAACACTCAAGTTTCTGTTAAAGGCAGTTTATCATTGAATTCAGTGATGTCATCATCCAGCTCAGTTCAATTTAAAGAGTATCTGTGCAATCAAGTCGATGATATCGCTGTAAATTAATGGTGCGTTCAAGTCATGTCGGATACATCGTATTTACGAGTTGAATGCACATGAATGCCATGAAGTCGTTATTACGAGTGGGAAACTCTAAATATTCTTTAAGCCCCGAGTTTCCGAGTTGGGGGCGTGTCAGTGAAAAAACGTGTCGGATGCAATGGACGCAGATATGCAGCGTCGGTAAAGTTGTTGAAATGAATAAAATTATTATTTGTTTGTAATGTACAATAAAACTATATAAGTTACACATACAAAATATTATATTATTGTATAATTATAATCGAATATATAATTATTCAGTTTACATCACCTACATAAAATAAATAAAAACAGAAAAAATAAAAAACACAATGATGCACATTCTTCATTCATCATTTTGTAGATGTAGAGTTTAAAAAAATCATTGAATTTTATGTAGAAAAGTTAAATCGCCATCTTGTTCCGACCAAAGTGACTTGAACGCACCCGACGTCATAATAACGACTTGCCAACTTGTAAGTACGAACATCCCTGGAGGACTTGAACGCAGCATAAGTGTCCCCAACTAAGCAAGCCAGAGGAGACAGCGGCAAGGAACCAAAACTCCCATCGGTGACAGGGTGGAGAAAAAAACCTTGAGAGAAACCAGGCTATGTCAGGGGGCCAGTTCTCCTCTTAAAATATACTTACTCCTGGATTTTTTATTAATTTTTTTATTATTTAATTTTCTAGTGCCACTGTAAATCAGCCTGCAAAGTTTATTTGAAGTTATAGAGAACAAAAAAAGAGCATTTAATGTTTATTTATGCTTAAATTGGTTGTAAAGCAGCCTTCTGAAGAGTCCTCATGTAGAATCAAACTATCAGTGATAAAGAGCACACGTCTCCCTGGGAGAAGTGTCCTGTCAGAGACTGGCGGGCGCTCACAGAGATGATGTATTTTTTCTTGGCAGGCTGTGGTTGAGACATTAGGAACAATTTAGCACTGTAATCACGGCTTTGAGTGGTATTTACTGCTATTATTGCCCTGGTGCGTGCCAACCCACGGACCTTTCCAGTTGCCTTGCTGAGTGAGAAAGATCCTTTTATCGACTTCTGCTTGAGTGCTGCTGAGAGGAAAATCTGACGATTAGCAGATAGAAGAAGAGGGTCTGATCTTTAAAGTCTAATATAAAGGTCTTGAACTTAAGTAACCTGGGGGTCACAAGCCAGCTAGTGTAATCTTCATTGGGGTCAAGCTGTTCAGTTGCAACAAGCACAGCTCTAAATTATAACTATTTGTGCATTTATATAGCTTGGGTATAGCTTAGTGCATCTGCACAAAAAGCTACTGTTTAGCAATTTTTAAAGCTGAATAATCAGATTTATTGTCGTTCATTTGAGCAGTAGAGGTGATATTTCGGTTGCACTTTATTTTACAGTACGTGCACTTACATGTACTTACGTGTACTTGCAGTGCACTTACAGTTTACCTACCTAAGAAAGTACTGATAATATTAGGTAACTACATGGGGCAGGGTTAGGTTTAGGGGTAGGTTCAGGGTTAGTACCTAGTTTTTACCTAGTTATTGTAATTACAATAATAAGTAGTATGTACGTGAGTAACAGGACTGTAAAATAAAGTGCTACCGATATTTCTTAATTTGCTTTTATGATGCATCTTACATGTTCTCAGACTTCATAAGTAGCCGCTTGCCGTGTTCTAGCTTGTTTCGTGTTGATGGAAAGATGTTTTGGGTCCAACTGGGTCAGAATGATTTTCAGCTCATAATGCTTTGTGGAGTTGGCACTTTTTTATTCCATTAGTTAGATCCTGATGTTCGATGCTAGATTTGAAGTCTCAGGGATTTGGTGTGTGTTTAGGGTTCTTTTAGGTCATACTGTTGTAAGGTTGTAGAAAATATTGATTGTCCAATTTAGGAGGTCAGACTCATTCATATCATAATTCACTCATTTATAAGAGTTTTGCAGTTTTACAACTTGTCTCATTTTGTCTAAAACACAGATTTGACCCCAAATTTGTATGCTAGGAATAAACACAAACACAAGGATTGAATAAACAAACTGTATATTAATGTATATGTAATATTTACTGTATGTAATAGGTAAATGGGTTAATCAATGAAAGTTACATAGTTGAAGATTTAGCCTTGTTCAATTTAGAGTGTCACGAGACACTAAAGAGTGCCGTTTCATGGAAAGTGTCATAAGCCGCTCACCCTTAGTCAACATTATCATCTAATATATCTATTACTCATCTAAAACAGTGAAGGGAGTGTCTTTTTAACTAATGTCCACTGAGAAAACCCCTTTATTCTTGCTGCATGGTTCATGCTGCAGTACTGTTCTGAAATCAGAGCTCACAGCAACACAATATGTGACCTCGGCCATGAAAATGAGGCTGTTTGTTATTTGACTTTGTGTGCATGGTGTCTTTTAGGTTAACATAATTTTTCTTATCCCAGTTTATTGTGCAGAGACAACTATGACAGGTCAAGTGGAACAAAAAGACAGTCTTCACCTTTAAAGGCAGCTAGTGCTAGAATTTGAAAATTATTCAGTCTGCTATGAAATCCTTCTCTAAACTCACTCCTTTAATTAGTTAGGATGATCAAGCAAACATATTTTGTGCAACAGTGTGTACACTTTTTAGGGAAATGTAGCATACATATAGTTGTACATTACACAGGGTTTGTAAAATTACACACTTACGCACTTCATGTTTTATCAATTCAAATCATCTAATTTCCTGTCACAGTGATTTTTAACACTTTTAATAATTTTTACTGGGGTCAGTTGGTACCTTGCTGTTTTTTTTGGTTTCTGGTTTTTGGTATCATTTTCAGTCTTTATCCAGAAGTCTTTTTTCTTCAGTGTAGTTTGTAAATTAGTTTGCATTAGTGTGGTTATCATAGCAGTCGCACATTGCTGTTCACCATTTATGCATGGTAAAGAACGACTATGGGTTTCACTATGGTTTTAAAGAGGAATGTGTCTCACAATGCAAGTTTATTGCTTGTAAAAAGACAGTCAGGTTTGCCATGAGTAATTAATCTGAGAAACAACAGGATAATCCTTGTTCCAAAACACAAGACTGACCTTGATTGAAACAAGCCATTTAGAGATTTGCTTCGAAAAAGGCAAAATTTAAGATTAAAAAGAGAAAGACAAAAATAATGTTGTAGAGATTCACTTTCACCCTTTAAAAATGACCTCATGAGCTTGACTAAAGCCATGCACAGATGGCTCTGTTTATAAGTGAATTGTGGTGTTTGTCTACCTCATCTTACACACACATTATGCAATGTGTCCCTAAATCTACCATTGAAATGTCAGACATTAGATTTCCTATCAGCTGGAAAAATCTAGACCACCAAACCACCCCAATATGATTAACGTGTTGGCTTACTGTCTAACATTTCTCATTGGGCTGCAGGAAGGTGACTTATATCTGTAAAAATGCAGTAGTTTTTCCATGAATCGCTTGATGGACATGCTGTGGTAACACCCTGCAGTACTGCCTCTTATAGGATTCTGCTGGAGCGAGTGGGATTTTATTATGCATTTAGTCAGATCACTACATTAAAAGGGGCTTGTTTTAATCAGTGGGTTATTATGATATGTGTTCTTCTGTATTATGTCTTTTTTGAGTCTGATTGTTGGGTTGTGTGTGAATATTACAGGGTTAAACTTCCAAAGCAAAGGATTGCTTAGCAATACTATTAGCCAGACCAGAGTTTCCCAAACTGGGGTTCATGAATCCGTGAGGGTTTGACGGAAAAACTGTAGGGGGTTGGTGAGTTGATAAAAAGCTAATTCATTAAAACAAATGTAACAAGATTAAATGAAATTATTAAAAATAAATAAATGGAGCTGCACAATAAATAAAAATAAACCTGAAATGGCAATGTAGCTTAGATGATTATCAAATCAAAGACCGTAATTTAGTTAAAGCATATGAAGCAGATTTACTAACAACTTGCACCAGCACAAACCCTCTTTTGGCATTAAGAAACTACTGTTAGGATTTACTAAAGATGTACAGTGAAAAATTTGCTATGAAAAATGCAATTGCGACTGCATTTGTAGGAGTTTCACTTTCAGACGCAAAATTTATGGTAGGAGAGTATTTAAATAAATCACGCAAAATGTTTTACTAAGGTTTGTGGTAATCAGTTTACTGCTATTTGCACAATTATTTAACACCCAAAAAGCATCTTGACCGATTTTGCTCACGACATGGCTACGATAGTTGCAAATTTGCACTGATCTTGGTAGATTGCATTAGTTAATATGGAAATGATCCAGCTGTGTCTGTTTTCATTAATTTGCGCATCGTCAGTAGATCTCAAGCAGAACATTGCTTATAGTCATACGGATTGATAGTATAACCACAGTTTTACTACAAATACCATGGTGAAGCTATATGGCTAGTATAACAAAACCATGGTTAATGTGTGGTTACTTTAGTTTAACTTTTTTTTTTTTTTTTTAGTAAAACCATGTTTAATTTTCATAAAGGTACATATGTAATTAAAACATTATGCAACTGAGTGCAGAAATGAAGGTGAGTAACATTAATCCGATGCTGATATTACAGTAGCCAGTTTTAACAGTTTACGTGATCTGCCTCTTGATTTTATTATTGTCATTTTTTTATTTCTTTGCCGGGAGGCAAACATATCAAAAATGTGTGCACCACGCAGTTAGAGCATCTATGGTAATTCACATTGGCCAAAAAACACAATTTGCATCGTGAAAATAATTTCACAGACATTCGCATTCAGACAGGATTAGTTTTCTCAGAGTTTCACTGAGTTCACTGAAAAACAGTATGTAATTTGCTCTGGGATTATTACAGAGGTTGTGTGAGAAAAACACAGACGTGGCAGATTCGGACGGGATTAAAATCACTATACGTGTGTGAAACACAAATTTCTCTAACGACCCCCTGTAAAACTAGTCCCGTTCGAATAGGGCTATAGTTCACTTTATTTAAACATTTGCATTATTTTCAACATTTATGCAGACAGAAGTTTATGACCTCAAATGGGACACTATTTTCACACCTGGTTTAATTGCATACATTATACTTTTAGGTCAGAACTGTGGTATGATTTCGTCATCAACAAAAGTACCATTGTGACTGCTTGTGGGATCATTACACACATAATGACATTTGCATTTGCAGATATTTCTTCTGCAGCACATGCTTATAATAAAGTTCTGAAAGTGATTTCTACAATGTCGTTCCTCTGTCGTTATAGTTGTGGTGTGGATTCCACTATTCTTATAGAATTAGAACGGGTTTTTGAAATTATAAATTTTTTACGAATAATAGATTATTAATATTATTCAGGTTAACGTTATCATCCTTGGTCGGAATGGGCCTTTACTTCCACAATTTAGGTTGTGTTATACTCATGCAAACTGTACTGGAGTTTACATGAACCGTACCTCAAACCAAGTGGATGATTCACTGGTGCTCAGAAACCAATTTCACATGAAAAAATGGACTCTGT